>OX336389.2:350944161-351468470 GCA_946902985.2 Meconema thalassinum
CCAGCACTTTGCTTGGAATGGACAGCAAGGTGATACCCCTCCAGTTGTTACAATTTGTGGTGTCCCCTTTCTTCGGCAACTTGACTATCAACCCCTTCTTCCAGTCGGTTGGTATTTTCTCCTCCTTCCAGATCTTCTCCAACAGCGGGTGCAGCAGATCGATCGTAATATCCAGGTCTGCTTTCAGTACTTCCGCTGGGATATTATCCAGACCTGGTGCCTTCCCGCACTTCATCTGCTTCAACGCTGTCCGTATTTCGCCCCGAGTTGGGGAGTCGAGACTGATGCTTGGGTCACTTTCTGCTTCCTCTTCATCTTCTCCTCGCTGCTTGCTTTCTGGTCCTCTATCTCTATTAAGAACCTCCGCAAAGTGTTCTCTCCATCTTGTCAGCTGCTGTTCACACGTCGTGAGGATCTCACCCGTCTTGCTCTTCACAGGCCTAGTTTTATTAAAACCTTTCTTCGAAAGCATCTTAGTGATGCCATAGAGCTCCTTAACGTCCCCTCTTCTTGCCGCTTCTTCTGCTTTCTCCGCCTGCTCATCAATCCACCTCCTATGATCCTTCCGTACACTCCTCTTTACCTCCCTGTTTGCTGTTGAATACTTTGCTTGTGTGAGAGCCTTCTGCTGCCTAGTCTTGCAGGTGATGAGCTTGGCCTTAATCTCCTTCCTATAATTTATCTTGTCCCAGGTCTGATCGGATATCCATTCTTTCTGCAGGTAGTTCTTGTACCCGAGTTGCATCTCACTGGTTTCCACGAAGATATTCTTTACCTCACTCCACACAGTCTCCACGTCCTTCTCTGTCTCGGAGTCCAACACCTGGAATTTATTTCTGAGCTCCAGTTTAAATTGGTCCAATCTCTGCTGGTTCTTAAGCTTGCCCACATCAAACTTGTTGTGCCGAGTGTTAAACTTTCGGTGGACTGCGACGATCTTCATGCGGAAGTTGGCAACCACAAGATGATGGTCACTACCAACGTCCGCTCCTCTCTTGTTCCTAACATCTTCCAAGCTTCTTCTGAACCTCCTGCTCACCGCGATGTGATCAATTTGATTTTCTGTGACTTGATCAGGAGACACCCAGGTGACCTTGTGGCACCGCCTATGAGGAAATACCGTGCCACCCATCACCAAATCCTGACTGGCGCAATATTCCGTAAATTTCTCCCCATTGTCATTCATCTCACCAAGGCCATGTTTACCCATGATCTGCTCCAAACCCTCATTGTTTGAGCCCACCTTTGCGTTGAAGTCTCCCATAACAATGAGAATGTCCTTCTTACTTGTTTGTCTTGTGACATCTCGCAGCATTTGGTAGAATTCTTCCTTCTTCTCTGGCTCCAATTGTTCTGTAGGCGCATAGCATTGGATGATGATCACATTCCTGATCTTTGTCTTGAACCTAGCAAACATGAGCCTACTAGAAATTGGCTTCCACTCCATAAGGCTTCTCTTTGCATTTCTGTTGAGCAGCAACCCCACTCCATCCCTGTGTTCTTCATCATTGCCCCCAGAATAGAGAAATGTAATTCCATCTGTTGTCTGTATTTCACCAAATCCTGGCCACCTCACTTCACTCAATCCAAGGATATCCAGCCCATAGTTCTTCATCTCCCGTGTCACTTGTTTCAGTCTGGTTTTCTCCATCAAGGTCCTCACATTCCAGAAACCGATTTTCGTAGTCCTCTTCATGCCAAAAGTCGTCATCAGGTTATCCGTCCGGTTTTGTAATTTCGCTTCAGTTTCCGTAATCAGTTTATTTAAGAGGAGCGAGTGATTAACCCACTGCCTCCGAGTGCTTTGGAGGGGCTGCCACCTTAAGCCTGAGGCACCAGGCTGATTTTCTGTCAGGGTTTCTTTCCTTAGCCTTTGAAGAACCAACTCCAAACTACAAGGCAGCAGTTGTTTCACCAGAGCCCCGATAGCCGTAATTTCTTCAGGGTTCCTGTAGGGCCTGTAACAGTTTTGCTAGCCCACCCTTTGCCTAAGCTATGTTGTTTTAATGGGCGCCAAGACCTCAATGCAATGTTGAAATCTATATTTGTATTTAACAACGTCTAGCTCTGGCAGAACACCTTCAAGACTCTATTCACTCAGATCGTGGTATGATTTGATCATTAACCCAACAAACAATTGTATCAGGAGAAGGAATTGGTCTATATCTAATGCTACCTACTGAAAGCAAAGATTGCATTGTAAAAGAAATGAATTTATTATATAAAACAAGAATAGCAAAATTAATAATAATAATAAGTTTAAAATTTAAATAGGAGCGTTGTGATTTTAATATTACCGATAGAAAATTACGTGAAAATGGAGTCTGATAAATTATTGATTTTACTCTTATTCACAAGCTATGAAGTTACTGAAATATGAAATATAAAACAAAAAGAAATGAGAGATTGCGTATTTCTGCGTCATTCGCGCTTACCACTGGAAATGGCCAAAGCATTTCCCTCGTACTGGATGATGCTGTGAGCTTCCCACAGTCTCCTGGACGTCTCCATCTCCGTCGATATTTGATGATATTCTCGTAGATTAGATACTTCTATGGTCCGTACATCGGACCCAAACACTCGTACAACCACACTGGTTAAGTTTTACAAAAGTAAGTCCTCCACTTCACGGAACATCGGAGCGACCCCCGCGTACAACCGTACTCGTTAAGTTAATAATAATAATTATAATAAATTATTAATAATAATAATAAATTAACATGAAAAATTCTCTTGGCTGAACAATTTGCCGCGTAAATAAATATAGAATGGCTTCCTACTGACTTATGCCAGTTGCATAAAAACCCCTCGAAAAACACGTTACATATTCGCCTCGGATCATCGGATGAATTACCGTGACGACGGTCCATTATCCGATTATCCCAGACCCGTTAATAATCCCCATCCAAAATACATATTACAAAAATGAAATCACCCTTAATTACAGATATATACACTCATAATTTTTCTTCACGCACTTTGCGTCAAAGTTTGTTGTCACTATGGATTGCACTTTGCAACCAGTCCAATGTTTTACATATAGAATAGTGTTCCACGGATATTTCCGCCTCTCAAATTTCTCTATGTTGGAGAAATAGACATAATTAATGTGTGAGCACTATGTATTTATGATGTCATATCACACGCATTGAAGGTGTTCTGATATATTTATATCTCCATAGAACTTCCTAATTTCATTGGAGGTCCCTTCCTTATGGTGAAATTTAATCTCACTTATCACTGAGCACACGATCACACTATTGTGGCAGCGCCTCGTGACCATAATACTTAATCTCTCTCTAAAGTAGATTAAATGAATATTGACTTCTGAAAAAAAAACAAAGAAAACAGTAAATGCGCATTACATATAACACCAAATATTTCTGTGCCGTAATCACCCTGTCTTGTTAAGTTCCCGTAGACCATATTCTACTTAATACTAGTTCTCAACACAGACCATTTCTCCTCACACAAATAACACCTTTGTACAAATTATCTTAAATTACACACTTACAAATCTTACATGGCGAGGCCGTAAACAGAAATCACGTGTGCTGTTATGTATGAGTTTCATGAAGGACTGTCTCGCCTTCTGTTGGCCCATCTTTTGCCTCGTGGACGCCTTAAGCAAAAATACCCTGTTCAAGCGCTCACCCATCTCTTGGAGGCAAATGGGAATTCACCAGCGCTACCAAATTCTGGCCTTGGTGTATCGAGACATTTTAGTGCTCAAGAGCATCCGACAATCCCGTCATATTTCCCCGTACCTTAAAAACTCTCATTTACTTACATACTACCCCCTGTGTGACTTCTGATACGCCTGCCTGGAATACCAGATCTTCCACGCACCAAACACCACACTTACTCATTTGATAGGCTGGCTCGCCAGCTAAACACACTCACTTTATGACACATATTTTCGTAGACTATGTATATTATACGTCCCGTATAATCTGTTTCCCTTACTATCCTCCAGCACATATGCTGTTTTTCCAATACGTTTGGAAACTATAAATGTTTCTACGTCACCTGCTTCCAAACTTGCAAGTGGCTCCCTTAAATGAACGTCATCACGTTGCACCACTAGCATATTTCTCAGTGTCTGTAACGATGCCCTGTTGCTACTGTCCACACATGCACATATTAAAATACCGTCCTCTGCTTTAACCACAGGATAATCCCTACATAAATTAGTGTCCCTCGATAGCATGTCTGCAAGAATGTTATCTTTACCTTTAATATATTTTACTGTGAATTCGTATTCCTGCAGAGCAAGAATCCACCTACTAACTCTGTTAGAACTTAGTTTACAAGTCCTCATATACAGTAATGCATGGTGATCTGTATGGATCTCAAATTTCCCCCCTACTAAATACATTCTAAATTTCCCTAAACTGAAAACAATACCTAAAAGCTCTAACTCAGTAATCGCGTATCTTTTCTCTGCTGCTGTCAGTCCTCGCGAGGCTAAAGATACAATGCACAGATTACCCTCATCAACTTTCTGACATAATACTCTAGCAATGCCTATATGTGAAGCATCTGTCATAACCACATATTCCTTATCTTTTAACGGATATTTCAGCACTACAGCTTTCTCAAAACCTTCCTTCAGCGCTCTAAAAGCCTGATCATGCTTGGACTCCCATCTCCACCGAGTCCCACTTTTAAGCAATTCCCTGAATGGTTCTACCAACCCTGAGTATTTAAGAACGAACCTCCTGAAAAAGTTGCAAATTCCCAGGTAAGTTTTTAACTGTTTAACATTCTGTGGCACCTCTGCGTTAAGTATCTTATTAACCCTACTTTCTTCTGGTGTTACACCTCTACTCGACACCCTATGACCTAAAAATGTCACTTCTGACTGACAGAATGATGACTTAGACAGCTTCAAAGTGAACCCTGCCTGATCTAACTTCTGAAAAACTATACCTAAATGACCTAGATGCTCCTCAAAACTGCGTGAACTAATTACCATATCATCTATGTAACTGGTTACAAACTCACCTGTGTCATCCCCTAATGCAATGTTTAAAGCCCTAATTAAATCTGCTGAACTACCCTTTAACCCATAAGGTGTTCTACAAAATTGATAAAGGTTATATTTATGACTAAAAGCTGTAAATGGTCTATCTTCGTACATAAGTGGCACTTGCCAAAAACTGGAACTCAAATCTACACAAGTGAAATACTTCTTCCCCTCAAATGTTTGCATTAATTCCTCTATTGACATAGATTTCAGCTGATCTGAACTAATTCTACTGTTAACCAAACGAGCGTCTAAACAAATACGAACCGTGCCGTCGGTTTTGGGTACCGTGATCAAAGAATTAACATACGGACTGTTAGAGTGCTCAATAATCCCATCTTCAAGCATCTGGTTAATTTGTGCCTCAACTGCACTCTGATAAGCGAAAGGTACAGGATATCTATGTCCTGTGAATACTGACCTATCAATAACGTTCAATGAATGGGTATAGCAATTGGCCATACCAATGCGATCCTCAAAAACTCTCCTATTACACAATAACACATCATAGAGCCGAACACACTGTTCCTCCTCTATATTACCCTGAAATGCAGCATCACGTAACGAGTCCTCTAGACTTCCGTTCGTAATCACACTGCCCACAAAACATGGAGAACCCCGCTCTACGGCTGGCGATATCTCATTTAAAGTACAAATCACACCTACAATACTACTCCTCTGAATATGGTCATTGAACGCTACTTCTACTTCAGAATCTCCCCATTTAAATTTCAAACTCCCTACATCATAACATAAGTTACCAGACACTCTACTTAGCCACTCTGAACCCAAGATAACACTGAATACTAAATTTGGAATTACAAGGCAAATCTGCTTCTCTACATGATTATTAATTTTAATGTCTACTAAAACTTGCTTAGAAATTACTTTAGACCTCTTCCCAACAGCTGTGATAACAAAAGTGCTTTTAATTGGCATCTCCTCAAAATTTACTACAGTTCCTTTCATTTTATCATAAAATGCACTACTTATGCAACTCTTCATACAACCACTATCAATTAAAACATCTGTGTACGCCTCGGACACGTTAAATTTAACTATGGGGCTCTTACTAACCACTTCCTGAATAATACCTTCATCATTTAGTTCATGTAATAATTCATTTCTTACATTTAGGTCATAGGGTTCCTGTATAATTGTATGGACAGGGCATGCTACAGACTGAGATTCTGACCTTGCTTCGCAGCCTGGTTCGCGTTTAAAGAACCGCTACAGCTGGCCGTAGTACTACTAACTACTGAACTGGTCTGGTTGTTCTGGGCTGTGTTGTCATTGTTTGGCTGTATATTACTACCACTAGGCTGTCCTCTTCCTTGACCCCTATTCTGGTTGTAATTATTGTCATTATAATTTCTCCCTTGATTTCCCCTGAAATCATTGTTTCTCCCTTGATTTCCCCTGTAATCATTGTTCCTCCCTTGATTTCCCCTGAAATCATTGTTCCTCCCTTGATACTGATTACCATAGCCATTTCCTCTGTTCTGATTTAGCTGATTATTATTATTTCTATTTTGAGCGTTGGCCCCTTCGCCACCGTTCCCTTGAACTTCTTGATGCCTGGCTTCATTAGGTCTATTATTATTATTACCCTGGTTCCGATTGAAATTGTCCTCATAACCCCCTCTCCCTAGTGCATCAAATGTGCTTAACAAATTTTCTACTTGTGATATTGTCTTTACATTCTGGATACGAGCAGCCTCCTTGATCCTATAGGGAAAGTGCCTAAGTAGCAACCTTACCACATCACTTTCCTCCTTCAAGCCATCCAGATATTTACACACTAATACCTGCCCTAAAAAGTATTCGGTCATGGTGGAGCTTCCTTTAGGGTTATATTTACCACACACTACTCCCCACGTTGGGCGCCAATTGTAACAGTTTTGCTAGCCCACCCTTTGCCTAAGCTATGTTGTTTTAATGGGCGCCAAGACCTCAATGCAATGTTGAAATCTAAATTTGTATTTAACAACGTCTAGCTCTGGCAGAACACCTTCAAGACTCTATTCACTCAGATCGTGGTATGATTTGATCATTAACCCAACAAACAATTGTATCAGGAGAAGGAATTGGTCTATATATAATGCTACCTACTGAAAGCAAAGATTGCATTGTAAAAGAAATGAATTTATTATATAAAACAAGAATAGCAAAATTAATAATAATAATAAGTTTAAAATTTAAATAGGAGCGTTGTGATTTTAATATTATCGATAGAAAATTACGTAAAAACGGAGTCTGATAAATTATTGATTTTACTCTTATTCCCAAGCTATGAAGTTACTGAAATATGAAATATAAAACAAAAAGAAATGAGAGATTGCGTATTTCTGCGTCATTCGCGCTTACCACTGAAAATGGCCAAAGCATTTCCCTCGTACTGTGAGCTTCCCACAGTCTCCTGGACGTCTCCATCTCCGTCGATATTTGATGATATTCTCGTAGATTAGATACTTCTATGGTCCGTACATCGGACCCAAACACTCGTACAACCACACTGGTTAAGTTTTACAAACGTTAGTCCTCCACTTCACGGAATATCCGAGCGACCCCCGCGTACAACCGTACTCGTTAAGTTCTATACAGATAGTCCTCGTTCCACGGAACACTGAACGATATATGCACCCGTCGCATCCCCACTCTTCATCCGACTTCTAGCTTGCGTGGTCTCCACTGATTGGCTGGTCCCTACGCGCTAGATCCCCACTCTGGCTCATTACACTCGGCGGGAGGGAGAAAGTCGTTTTCCGTTCCATACATTCGCCATTCCTTGACGCTGCGACCCAGGATTGCGTCATGTTTTCCGACAAGATTAAGCGTGTACTTGAATTCCCAGTGAGTCACGTCTCTCGATATACCCTAACTGACGAAAACTCCGTAAAATTCCGCAATCACATAATTTTCTATGATATTGTCGTTCGTAATAATTTGCTTGATAGCGTTTTCTAAGACATATAAAACCTATCTGAATGCTAGTAATTTTTATAAAATGCTCCGAAAATACCTTAATAATAATTATAATAAATTAATAATACTAATAAATTAACATGAAAAATTCTCTTGGCTGAACAATTTGCCGCGTAAATAAATATAGAATGGCTTCCTACTGACTTATGCCAGTTGCATAAAAACCCCTCGAAAAACACGTTACAGGCCTTCACAGCTACCGTAGCGGTCTCGAGGCACACAAAGTCCCCACTGTACTTCACCCCTACAGGCAATCCCCTACTTCATTACGTTGCCCATCTCCCACGACGAGGACGAGGGGTAGGATTTGTGGGAGACGTGTTAGATCTTAGTGAAGCATATTTGCAGCTAGAATTAGCCGTCGAGTCACAGGAATGTCTTACTGTAAGCACACATTTAGGTTTCTTGAGACCAACAATGTATGGTGTCGCTCCCGCACCTGCCGCCTTGCAGGAATTCATGGATGTGTTATTGTGTGACATGGAGGGAGTGACATGCTATATTGATGATGTTCTCATTGGGGCAGTAGATTTTAAGTCTTTACTCTGTAAACTGGAGAAAGTGTTAGGATGCTTTCAAGAACACAATGTTAGGGTAAACTTAAAGAAATGTTTGTTCATGAAAGAAAGAGTAGAATATTTAGGACACGTTATTACGAGTCAAGGAATTGAAACTACTCCCAAGAGAGTAAAGCCAATCGTAGAAGCTAGAATTCCCACAAATGTACAATGGTTGGGCATGATAAATTTTTATAGGAAATTTTTGCCAAATCTTAGCACCTTGCTGCAGCCCTTAAATGAATTACTAAAAAAGACAGTCAAGTGGTCGTGGTCTGATGAGTGTGTTACTAGTTTTGAAAATAGTAAACAGCTGCTGATAGGGAGTAATGCACTCATGCATTTTGATCCTTGTAAACAATTGGTACTCTGTTGTGATGCGTCACAATATGGACTAGGCTGTGTCCTAGCTCATGGAGTTGAGCATCCTATTTATTTTGCTTCGTCAACACTCTCCGAAACACAAAAACAATATTCACAAATTGAAAAAGAAGCATTGGCTATAATGTATGGGTTAACTAAATTCTATAAGTATTTAGCAGGGAGAGAGTTTATATTAGTTACAGATAACTTGCCCTTAAAATCCATATTGTCACCTGAAAGACCCATGCCAGTAGTAGCAGCTGCCAAATTACAACGTTGTGCTACTACTTTAGCAGCATTCAAATACAAAGCAGAGTATAGGAAAAGTGAAAATATGGGACCCGCAGACATGTTGTCTAGACTTCCCAGTCAAGATGAAATTATGGAAAGTGTAAAAAGTGTAATAACTGAACTGTCAGGGTTACCCATAAATGCTGAAATTGTAGCAGATGTTACTCTTAAGGATCCTGTATTGACAAAGGCTATTGAGTTAACACAGTCGGGTTGGCCACAACAAGTGACAATGCCAGCGCTCAAACCGTATTTTGAAATACGCTATAGCCTGTCAGCGGTAGAAGGGTGTCTTCTTTTTGGAGATCGTGTGGTAATCCCCTATGAATTAAGAAGTAAAGTACTGGATACCCTTCATGGTGGACATCCAGGTAGTGTAAGGATGAAAATGAGAGCAAGGAATGTGGTTTACTGGCCAAATTTTGCCAAAGATATTGACGAGTATATTAAACTGTGTGAACCATGTGCTAGAGTAAATTTTCAGGCGATTTCACCAATATAATATGTTTGGCCTTCAACGAACAGTAATTGGACTCGCCTGGACTTAGATATCTTTTATTTTAATACTGAAGTGTATCTGATATTGCTGGAAATATGGGATGTTGGGGGTACTTCCTCCACAGCTGTAATTGACAGATTGAAAGCATGCTTTGCCACGTTCGGACTTCCTGCTCAAATAGTGACCGACAATGGTCCCCCCTTTGATTCCTTCAATTTCTTGTCATTTTGTACAGATAATGACATAATAGCTTCTAAAAGCCCACCTTAACATCCTCAAGCGAATGGCCTTGCAGAAAGGGGAGTGCGAACAGCAAAGACTGGTCTTAAGAAAATGCTAATGTCTGAGTCAAAATTGTCAATTAAGCATAAAGTTTATAATTTCCTTTTCCAGTACCGAAATACGCCAAGCACAGTAATTAATATCTCTCCAGCAGAAATGATCTTTACCTTTCCGGTACGAACACCTCTTAGCAAGCTGAAACCAGCTGCTAAACAGTCTTATGTGCCAAATGTAATTACATTTCAGATAGGGGAGCAAGTTCGTGTACGTAGGAGAAAGGAAGATATCCCTGAAGTGGGTACAGTGTTAAAAGCCCTTGGGCGAGGTACATACTTGGTAGATTTAAAAGGTAAACAATCCTTACGGCATATAAATCAAATGAATATGTATTATTCTAAGCCAAATACCCAAGTTGGGGAACAAAGGTCTAATCAAGATGTTTCAAACACTGACAAACTAGTTGTGCCCCATAACCAGACAACCATGTTAGCGAAACAGGCAACTCCGCTAGCAATAAACCTAGAAGCTGAAACTATACCTCAACCTAACCCTGAGGTAGCACCTGTATCAGAAACATCCTGTCAGGACATGAAATCAACAATTATCGTTCCCCCTGCTGGAACTCAAGTGCGCAGATCTGAGCGCATCAGTCGACCTCCTGTTAGACTGAATTTATAGATTTCTAACGAGTAGATATTGTCATTGAAGGGAGGAAAGAGTGTAATGTAATAGGTATTATGTGTGTATATATGTGTAAATTGTAATGTTGGTACTACATCTTATGTTATGTTATGTTATGTTGGCACGTCTTAGAAATAAATCAGTTGAGTTATAAATGGACAAGAATGAAGGAGTCATTACAAAAAGATGGACAGAATAAGAAATGAGAGGACCAGAGAAATAATGAAGGAGGAACCATTACAAGATGGTATAGAGAAATCTAGACTTAGATGGTATGGACATGTAAAACGAATGGAGGAGAAGAGGCCAGTGGCTGGAAACTGTGCAAGATGATGATGATGATGATGATGATGATGATAAGGTGGATGGCATTGTTTGGCAGCATGTATCTATGTGAGCACCTCTTCTCATGCATGAGGCGGATTAAATTCAAAAACAGGGGATGGAAAAATCATCTCCACCCTGAAAACAGCCTCCGCGTTGGAACATCCAGTGTACCACTGAACATTGAGAGACTGGTTCACATGAAGGGCGAAGTTTCTCAAAAAAAATGGGAAGTACATATGTATTTTGTTATTTTATTTAGTAAATAAAAGTTTTGGTTACCGTTATAATAATCTTATTTGTTTTTTTGTGATGAACGAGTTTCTGCTTTGAATGTGACTACTACGCTCTTGTGAAAAATTGTGTGGTGTTAAGTAGGACCCGCTATGCCTGTAAGTCATCTGCGGTTGGCCCACCTTGTGTTCCAAGTTGCGCATGCATGCTCTACACCTTCTTTCCTTACCACTCTATCCAAACCGATACAATGGGACTCACAAATCCATCACACTTTCTTTTTTCTAACATTTGCTCCTTTTGTACGCATAACGACCTACTTAGTTGCTAAAGCCACAACGTAGATGCAGTCTTAATCAAGAAGACTTTCCTTATGTCACACTAACATGACCATTTGCTTAGTTAAGAATTGTATCATGATGGCATTATGGCAGGTGGAGTGGCAATTGTCAGCAAGCAAAGGACTTCCGTCCATATTTGCACCCCTACCCTACCATATAGCTTTAAAAGAATCCATAATTGCAACAACATATCTCCCTTCACACACATTACACATAGTCAATATATATATTTTACTCGGGCATCTTACATTAAAGGAATTCATGGCCTATCTCACAGCACATTCCCACACTTCATCATCTATCCAATTTAAATTTACTCACACTGTTGGCAAACTTTGGAATCTAGACATCTCTTTAACTCATATAGATTCAAACTTAATTCTATCCCTGAGCACACACATCCATCATCCAACACATCCAACACCACACTTGATGTTATAGTATGCCACAACTCAATTTGCAGTCAAAGTTCTTTTGAATAGGCCTATAGGCAGTGATTATCTGCCAGTACTGGTTACGAATATTCCAGCACCACACCAAGTTACCAAACACAATCCACCAAAACGTATCCAAAATTTTCACAAAGCAGACAAGATAAAAAATTATTCTGACCTTCAACACCTCCAAATTACCCTAAACTGACGTGACTGTACCAACCAATTTGTGGCAGCGCTAGAAAACACCATATCAAGTGCTTCACAAAACATATTCCCACAAACATGCGAATTCTGACAACTTAACTCCATGCCTGGCTCAGATACAAGGCTTACTTACCGCATTATTCATAATAATACATCACCAACTGATACTGAAAGAAAACTAGACTTTATCACATATAAAGGAAGGAAGCTTGTAGATTTATGCGACTGTCAATCTCGCGATCATGAGTCACGCGACCTCCATTTTACGTAGAATCCGAACCATGGGACGTGATGGGTCTGTGTGATTTGTTTGAGCTACTTCATTTGCCAGGTTTGGGTAAAAGGAGCATGGTTGCTACCTTCCATGCGACTGGATACAAATCAGTAAGGAAAATGGATATGTAAGGTTCTGCTAGGTTAGTGAGTTATATTGATGTGGTTGTTCTGGATTTGACCTGGGCATGATGCAATATTGTTAGAAACAGAGAGAGAGCAAGTTGAATATCAATTTCTGTGATGGACACTTCTAGTGCCTGGTTTGTTAAATTGTGAGTTGATGATTGAAGATAGAATCTAAGATGGATAGATTTGATTGTTTATGAGAGAAATGAAGCTGTCAAGTCCGTGTACTTATCTGTGATATTTGGGGGCAAGGCCTCTCACCAAGGTGGGCCACGTTTGATTCCCGGTCAATGCATGTGAGATTTTCGAAGTGAAAGGTGGAAGATTTTCGGTCTCATCGCTGTTTACATGCAACAATACTGTTACATGCTCCTTACTGCGCTTCCTTCCATGACAATTCTCTCTTAATGCCATTGTTCAGTAAGGTTTTAAATTAAAAAACAGGCCTGTCTCATCGGCATTAAAAATGTCTTTGGGGTCATATTGGGATACAAGCTCCTTTAAAGAGCCATCTTTCCACTCCTACAGTATTAATGTCTACACTCTTACTATCACCTCACAGGCTCCTGCTGCGGATCCCACGCCGAATCTTGAATTTGGGTAGCCTGCCTGATGAAGCATGAAAATCTTCGATACCAAGCCAATGACCCAGTCCAGTTGCTTTTTCACAAAGTATAGGATCACTGATGGGAATGATTTCTGCTCTGTGTTGCTGGAACCACTACAACAAGCTATCTTCCAGGCATTCATATTTCCCATCTTGAATCTGTGTGCACTTGTTATCGGAACCTCTGAACATGCGGGCACTTTTTTCTATTTCACTTGCTTTTGCGACAATTGAATTTAATGTGGATGGTGGAATGCCTAATTCCTTCACTATATCCACGGGCTTCCTATTCCCACTTTCTTAAACAACTTTAACAATAAATTTTCAACTATTTGATGATCGTAACACACTTCCTCTTTCTTCCTCTCATCTTAACATATGCACAATACCACAGATGCTGTCTAACTGTGTTACCCTGGCCACTGTCTGTGAAACACTAACAATAAAAATGTATGTATGTCTACCCCTCATTATTCCAGTTTCCGACGGTGTCAGGGATGAGATGCGATGAAAGTCTAAGTGGTGGATGGTTTTTACGGCCGGATGCCCTTCCTGATGCCAACCTCATGAGAGGAGTTGAACGACAGATGAAATGAATGAAGATGAATGAAACTGGGCAAGGATGTGGAAGGAAGCAGCTGTGGCCAGTCACAAAGTACCGTCCCAGCATTTGCCTAGAGTTGAAAATGGGAGACCATGGAAAACCATTTCAAGGACGGCCGACAGTGGGGCTCCGACCCACGTCTACCGAGTCCATTGATAGCTTGGCCTCATGGCCTAGCGTTGCACATTAGCGAGCATGGCTACCGCTGTCGGTAACAATAGCAATGACAATAACACACCTATTTGCATGTGATTTTGTGCTTGAAATGTTGAGAGATCAAGGTCATCATAACACATATAGTGCTCGCTACTAGTTAAGCAAGAGGTTGTTTCCTGGTTACGAACACGCTGCCCAGCAAGTGCCGTTTAAAGTCATTGTAACATAAATAGAGCATTCTTCGCGCCAGTGTGATGGGAAGTACAGTCTATACCAAATATTTTCATTCTAACTTGCATTTTCACAGAACATGCAATGCAAATCATTAAACGTATAAGTTATGTTTCATATTGCCAGGGACTCAAAATATGATCGTGCAAAACGAATAAACGTAAAACATCTGACATAAATTACCATGGAAAGTGTGGGGATTTTGTCGGGACCAAGAGAAAACAACGAGTAAGCATAAAAATGTATGAGTGTGAAACGTATCAAAGAAGTTTTATAGTAACACTACACACCACAAGAAGATGGTGTTGCTTCATTAAGAGGCTAATCATGAGTCCGGATATATATATTTTTTATGTGTAACATCTTTCCACTCGGTTGCTGGATATTTTTGTGGGAGTGATTTTGAAAAATGGGACGGAGGTGGATCGGAATGATCGAGGTGGCACCAGCTGGCACACTTCCATTCGATTGAATGGAAGTGTGCTCGAACAGAAGTGTGCTATCTGGCAGTGGTGGATCAAACGGAAGTGTAAGACGCACTGCCAACTCGATCGATCGATCCAGCTGGCAGTGGTAAGATCCAGCTGGCAGTGGTACGAGAAACAATGAGTGCGCGGTGTCGGAAATTGATACCATGACGTACTCTCGGCCATGTGGAATGTATATGGCATAGGCCTACTGAACGGAAAACGCTCATGCGAACTCTGGTGTCAAGTGATTGAAACAAAGCACATGGTACATGTTCGAAGTCTTCGTATCAGTATTTAAATGGTAAAATGCCTTAATATCAAACATTGTAAGTAGTCGGCATTGCTGGTATTATGTTTCTGCACAATGGCTATTCAAATATTAACCCACATAACGGTAATGCAGTCATCAATATAATATAATCGTTGTGGTTATACGAGAATTGAGCAAGCCTTCATGAACTATTGCTGAATGCATTCTCTTTACTCACAAGAGGCATTTTAAACTCAATTTCACGCAGGAACATTATCGAAACAAGCAAAATATAAATGAAATTTAATTCCGTAACGCAGTATTATTGGAACGTGGAAATAAGTCACCATCTTGTGCACAAAATTTGCGTAGTCGAAATAGCCGTGGGGTTAGCGCCTATGACTGTGAATCTAGAGATCTCGGGTTCGAATCCCGGACGGGGTAGATATTTTTGCTACCCGATTATCATGTTTAAACGATATTTATCATATCAATATGACTCATTTTAACAGAATCCATATGAAATTACGTGTTGGTCTGTGAATCAAGAGGTCCTGTTTATAAGGAATTTAAGGTTATGAGCGGTGTCGCGTCTATTGATCTAGTTGATCCATATCGTATTCTTTATTTAGGCTAGTGCTGGTGGAAGCTACAAATCATTTAATAAAATGAGTTCCGTATTACAAACTACAATATCTGTAAAACACTCCCTTTTACAATAGATAAATATTTGTGCCAATAATAGTATAAAATACTGGTGTATCAACAATTTCACGTGAGGTTTCTTCTATGTCAGATGTTACACATCATATGTGACTACTGTAAGGCTCGTAACTTTTTAAAAAAATTTGTTAATGCAGCCAATGGCCGGCCGTGTACTTTTCTTCTCAGGACGGGTCAGGGAAGGGATAATGGAAGGAGATGAAGCATGTGAATCTCGCCTGTTTCTGTAGTTATTCAGTCCAAGGATTAGGATACCGTAGCACAGTGGGTCAAAATCGAAATCTAGGGGGACAAAATTATTTTTACGTTTTAATCATGAATTTACAGTGAAAGCAACGTATATAATGTGTTTACTTCATAATGAACATCAGTTAAAAGACCTTTTTTAAGCTACATCTACACATGCAAGAAATTGTCTATGGATAGAGCATTCAGTTATCTCTTCAGAACAATTTTCTACCCCTAATTTACTTTTAACAAAGTCACAAAGTTCCACTTTTGACATAATCGTCGAACCCAGTGCTTCAAACAGTTGTAAACGTGTGAGAACTGGTTGCAAGGCATCTTCTAAAACGTAAAATAACTAAGTAAGTTGCAAAAAGATGCAAAAAATCTAATAACAGGCATAAACTACAAGACTTTATCTACATTTTAACATTAAGTAGAAAGTGACGCAGAGTGATGCGACATACTAAAAATCTAAGTGAAAATAATATTTTAAAAATAATAGTTAAATATTAAATAATGCAAATATAGCTAAAATTATGTAATAAATACGCCCATTAATAACTGAAATACGTTACAGCTGCTTGTTCCATCTTAAAGCATCACACTAACCACAAAGACAACCAAAGCACAGCCACTGCTCGAACAGTGGTGACAGATTTACACTAAGATGCGTTTATATCCCAGAATAGTGAGCGGTAATTATATGAGAATGCTGTAGAAGTAATAAATTTTGATCTTTTAATTATGAAAAGAAATAATTTTGTCCTCCTAGATATCGATTTTGACCCACTGTGCATAGGTAAACTGGGAAGACCTCAGTATTTGACTAGATTTAGTGTGGAGAAACCCATGATGACTCCCTGATCCTCCAATGGTGCACCTCTTGATGGACATAGATACAGGCAGTGTGTTAGGAATGAACATAAGGATAATCAGAAAGGCTCACTAAGATGTCTGATTCATAATCTATCAAATGAGTATCAGAAACTTGAAGCTGAACCTTATCTGTATAATGTTACCGGTACAGTATTGGTTTTATGTCCCTTTAACTACTGAGGCTTTAGAGATGCCAGGGTGCTGGAATTTTGCCCCAAAGGGGATCCTAAAAGTGCCAGTACATCTACTGACACTTCTCCCTCACATTTGCGCATCCAAAAATGCCAACTGCTTGCGCCAGAATTCGATCCTGCAACCTTGGGTACAGCAGGCATGAACGTTACCGCCGCGCCACACAGCTAGTCAAAGCTTTCATTGAACTGGCCTGATTGGTCTAGTGTAAGAAGTAGGCTACATAGAAATCCATATGACTTACGTTTCTTCAGACAGAAGCATACACCTAGGATGCTGATCAACACTGCAAACACCGACAATGCAGCCAACATTATCATTTTAACATCCTTGTGAAAGGGTATTCGATTTTCATTTTGAGTGATGACATGACTGGGGCTGACTGTTCCTGTGAAAACAAAACAATCTATGAGACAACTGTAGTTTTAATCTGAATGTTTGTGAAATATGCTACAAATATGCTCTGTTATGAGCAGAATGAAATGCAAATTAAGTCTGCCATTCTATTTACAATTCAAAGAATTTCAGAAATGTACATTGAGAACTTTCAAGATCTTCAAGTTCATCAACACTACCAGTGCAAAGCGTGGGGGGGAATTCATGAGTCTAACCTACCCCGCTTTATTTATAAGAGAGATAAGAGAGAATTGTCTACAGATGAATTGTATCATTTGGTGAGTGTAGTAAGCGTTTTTTCTCTCTGCACAACTGCTTTACACTGCTGTCATCTGTCATGAAGGCAACATAGAGAGCTTAGTGAGACTCCAGCTCCATGCATGTGGGTGCAGCTTGCTCCCATTACCAAAAGGTTCGCTGCCACTTTCAGTGCTTGGCTTTAGCCAACAGTGTGCTCAGCCTGATGAGGAAATGGCCTAGCACAATTCATCATTTGGAAAGGAGTTGTTACATTTTTAATGATTAGCACATTGTTTCTGCTGTTATACATTTTCTGCTCGAGTTATTTCTATTAACAGAGTGATGTTTAATGCAAGAGTGGAGACTGTCAGTACACTAAGCAAGTAAATTATAGGGGCTGATAACTTCCACTGTAAGCCCTCATTCTTAATTTGCTTGTCTCAAACTCCATTTCAAAGTTTTGAGAAGGGCTGCGATCTGATCACTCAAGCATTCGAAGTAACGGATCGCAAATTATTTCAGTCCCAGTGGTACAACCATTAGGTCGGCCCAGTGGTGTTGGGGTAGCCCCGGGTTCGATTCACGGCTCTGTCAGGAATTTTAGAAACTGACGTGAGGTCTGGAGTCAGCCTCATGAGGACAATCGAGTAGTTGTCTGACAGTGAGGCAGCGCTCCGATCACGGAGACCAAGATTAAAGGCCGAGGGGACCCGATGTGCTGACCACGCCTTACCCAATAATCTGCAGGCCAAATGGCTGGGCAACGGTCGCTTGGTTGGCCTTTCATGGGCTGTACTGCCGCAAGGATTAGTTTATTTGGTAAAACCATTTAATGTATTAAAAATTGTGTTTTCAGCATCTTATGTTTGAGTATCGTGTGCATAGTGAAAATATGATCAACTTTCACTGACAAGCACAGAAATCAATTTCAGTGGTGCAATTCTGAATTTAAACATCACTGTACCTAGCCTTGCCACTGCTTCTATCTGAAAACTTGGACCTACACATACAGTAAATTCCTGAGATTTCAATTTCAGGGTGCATCAGATGTGAAGGAAGAAGACATATTGTGCGTATCTCCATTTACATGGTACTATACAGTATTTCTCTTTGACAGTAGTTCCCAATGACGAGCACTATGAAATCCTCTCATCCTTCGCAGACCTTCTTTGATAGTGTGTTTTGAGGTTGAAATGGAGTTGTGGTGTCAAACTTACAATGAAATGCTGGTGAGTGATATGCTTTAATTTTGTGGTGTCTCTCCTCTCGTGAGTGAATCTGTAATTAATTAGGGTTAGAATTGAGAAAGTTTTCCTGGGATTTGAAATATGACATCGTCATAACACCTTTCTGTAGTGAGTAGCAAGTCTTCAAAGGCTCTCTACACCTATTCACTGTCATTCCCAAGAAATACCGTAGTAGGATGGTAGCTATAGCACCTACCCCAATCTCACATATAAAAACCCTGTGGCTGTACAGCTCATTGTGGGCTTTGGCCTTTCAAAAGACTGCTGCTCAGCCATTTGGCCAGCAGATTGTGGGCAGACACGTGGTTAGCGTGACGTGCTGTTAATGAGGGTCACTGACTCTCAGACCCAATTGTCCTCGTGAGGGTGAGTGCACCCCATGTCCATTCCACAAGTCCTGATGGAGCCAGGAATAAAATCTGGAACCTCTTAGGTAAGAGGAAAATGTGCTACCCCTATACCATGGGACTAGTACCTATCCAAATTATAGCTCCAAATACAGTGGTTTAGAAAACTCTCTCCCCAGTGGAGAGGGCTTGTCACATGGCACAGCAGGTGAAATTAAGTTGACAGCATCTCTTGCTAAGAAGCATTTTGTGCCATAACTTAAAATGACAGTAATGATGACAATCAATGTGTCGAATGACATTTTAAATATAGTTTTTTTGTCATCAGCAATTTCTAGCTGAAAATAGCAGTTATGCAATAGACACTCACTCAATCCACCAGCAGCACTGCTAACTCAAAGTCGCTGGATGCGGGGAGTGATGGGATCGTATTACTATGTATAGTCAGAGAGAGTTTCCTCATGCGCCGTATATAGTCACCATGTTAAGTGTTCACTGGCCCACTGAACCCCCTGGAAAATGGCAATTATTTGGCTGAATAATTATCATAAAACAATTAATTTTGAAATAACATGATTGTGTGTGCAATAGGAACCTCAGTTTCTGGAATACCTTTCTTTCAATAGTTTGCCAGAGAACTCACTGGCTCGCCACTGCCTAGGCATGATGAACAGACGGGGTGAGATGGATATATTGCTTCTCTTAATGTGAAAGGAAAGGAAGCTCGTAGTTTAACGTGACTGTTAATCTCGCGATCATGAGCCACGGGACCTCCGTTTTACGTGGAATCCGAACCACAGGACATGGCATTTCACTTCGAAAATCTCACATGCATTGACCGGGAATCGAACCTGGCCCGCCTTGGTGAAAGGCATACAGCTAGACCGCTGAGCCACCACGCCCCACTCTTAATGTGAGGAATCACAGGTAAATCTTGCAGTTCTGACTATTAGCTTTTTCCTGAAGCCAAGGCTAAATCACGCTTGTTGCTGGCATGCTAAACAGCAAGCCACTGGCTCCTGAGAACACTATAGTGGCAAATCCATTTGATAAGTACAAGAAATTGTTGATTAATATAGTTAATAAATAAGAAATAGAATATGCACTTTAATTTAGGGTTCCAGAGAAAAGTTACTGGTACGGCACTGAAATGAAATGTTTTAAACATTCTCCTTGACGTTGCTTCGCAAGAAGGCAAGGGCAGTGTGGTCCTCAAGCTACAGTAGCAATCACTTGCTGGTGAACGTTTGGGAGTCTCCAAAACTCCCGAGACAGGCTTTGAGAATGTTGAAGGTTTTACATTTCTGTATTTCAGATTTCAATGTAAAATAATAGCTGGTTTTACCACTGACATTTCTTTGTTGTAAAACTTCATTCATAGCCAATATTTTGTTTTATATTGTATACCGGTACTGTATTCTGCTTACAAAAAGTGGCTTAGATCAAGAACCGATGCTGATCTAACTCAATATCGTCAGCTCAAATCCGATGCAAAACACGCTGTTGCAGTTGCTAAATCCAAGCAACTAAGTACATTGTACAAACAACTAGAGGAATCTACTGGGGTCAATAATATTTACAAGCTAGCCAGATCTCGTCATCGTGCCACAGTTGACATAGGACATGTCATGCATGTCAAGGATAAGCACGGGCATCTTCTAACAAAACCAACAGAGATCCTTCAACGATGGCATGAACACTTCAATACTATCTGTAATGAAGAGTTCCCTCACCCACCGATTCCATTAGCCGAACCTGTACAAGGTGCAGTTCCACCTATCACACCTGCCGAGGTCAATACTGCGATCCACGCAATGAAGAATGGCAAGGCTACAGGCCCTGATGATATTCCTGCAGAGCTATGGAAGCAGTTGGGTCATGCCTGCAGAGTTCCTAGCAGAGTTCTTTAACAAATGCCTTGCAAGCCACCAGATCCCGTCAGCTTGGCAAACTAGCGTCACAGTACCAATATGGAAAGGCAAGGGCGATGTAACTATCTGTGCCAATTATCGTCCCATTCGTCTCTTATGCCACATAATGAAGATTCTAGAACGTGTGATTGACACTCGCTTACGTAGCATTGTTACCATCTCGCCTAACCAATGTGGATTCATGAAAGGTCGCGGAACAACTGATGCTATCCATGCAATGCGGCTTCTGATAGAAAAGTATATGGAGAAAAGAAGGACAATTCACATGGTTTTTCTGGATCTGGAGAAAGCATTCGACCGGGTTCCCCATCAGCTTATATGGTATTCTCTTCGATCTCATGGCGTACCAGAAGCTTATGTGCGTTGGGTCCAACTCCTCTACAATAATAGAACTAGCTCTGTACGCAGTGCTGCTGGACTCACCAAACAGTTCGATATTCGAGTTGGGGTTCACCAGGGATCTGCACTATCTCCACTCTTGTTTATCCTATGCATGGATACAGTGACTGCCGATTTGCAGAGGCAACCACCATGGACATTACTGTACGCCGATGATGTCATGCTTGCAAGCGAGACCCGTAATGATCTAGAGCAATTGGTCAACCTCTGGAATGCGAGGCTCTGTGAATTTGGACTATGGCTCAACCTCACTAAGACTGAGTATCTTGAATGTGGTTCCCAGACAGATGGGACCATCATAGTGGATGGCACCCCACTACCAAAAGCTTCACATTTCCGATACCTTGGCTCCGTTGTGAGACCTGATGGTGATACAGTCTCGGATGCCCGTGCAAGAGTGAATGCTGCATGGATGAAGTGGCGCCAGGTCACAGGCGTTCTCTGTGACCGCAAGATCCCTTTGCGCCTCAAAACTAAGATCTATCAATCAGTCGTCCGCCCTGTTGCTTTGTATGGAGCTGAATGCTGGCCTAATACAAAGAAACATGAACAAGCTTTGCACTCAGTGGAGATGCGGATGCTAAGATGGTCCTTGGGAATTACACGGCTGGATCATATTAAGAACGAAGACGTCCGCAATACTCTTGGAATTGCCCCTATTCCAGCCAAAATGAGGGAGACTCGGTTGCGTTGGTACGGACATGTAGCCCGAGCAAATACAGAGTCCATTGTAAGCAAGTCACTTGCTCTCGAGCCTGATGGACAAAGACCTCCAGGACGACCAAAAAGGCGTTGGATGGATACCCTACACGACGATATGCGCATCGTAGGTCTTCGTCCTACAGATGCAGCAAACCGCAACAAATGGAGAGCGAGGTGCAGAGTGGCGGACCCCAAAAAATAATTGGGAACAACGCCAGGAAGAAGAAGAAGACCGGTACTGTATTCTGTTATTTTTGATTGTTTAGGCATGTCGCTATTGACAGTTATTCACACTACCACAGCTACAAAAAAAAACACACGATATGGTTCTTTCTCTTATATACACACTTACTAGGCTGATGATCAAAAAATCTCTAATTAAAAGATTTAATTGTTTTTTATTTATGAGTTTGCAACACCATGGTCATTAGCTCATTAGACCCTTGTTCTTTGGTGTGTGTAAAATCTGTCTGATAACCAGTGCTAATGTGGCATCTGTACAAGTGTGTGCATTTGTAATTGGAGGAAGTATGTGGAAGGAGACGGCTGTGGCATGTAGTTAGGTATTATCAAAGTATTTGCCTGGAATAGAAGTGGAAAACCATTTAAAAAAAAAACAGGATGGCTGAAGTGGGAATCTCTCTTCAGTTATCCTCATAAGGCTGCTTGTAGGTCTATGCTGTTCCAGCCTTCAGATCAGAAGTACATTTTTTGGCAGAGTTAGAAATTGAACCTGGGACATCAGGGATGGCAGTCCTACTACATGAGGAGGGCTACTTGAAACAATAATAATGATACCAATGATAAACATACCTCCAAGTTCACTGAGAGTAGTGAACACGTAGTTGGACACCGTGACCCCTGCAGCATTGTGGGCAGCGATCCGCAGCTTGTATGTGCTACCAGGAGCAAGACCAACTAGCTGGAAGATCTTCTCGGTCCCAATGTTATTTCCCGCTGAAGAACAAATGTATATGACATTTATTTCTTGATGTAATAGAGTAATACAATTCAAAGTATAATTTGAAAAGTAAATTCAATGGAACTTGTCTAAGATAACGTTCCAGTCTAAATTAAATCTTTTACAGGTTTTCATTTTACTCAGGTGTAGCTAAAATTATGGATAATATTGAATGTGATGAGCGTAAGGTACTGGGGATTCTTTCATAAACGGACTTTCCCACCAAATCCTATGATGTAGCCACTAGCCAGTGACCAGCCATAGGAATAGTGAACTCCGAGTATGCACCATATGGGTATATGATGAAATCAGAGACTGAATAGACATACAATATATCGGAAACATGTACCCTGGAATAAGAGGAATATTGTGTGGGTAGATTATAAGTTGTCAGGAGTGTTATTTATGAAAGGAGTTCTCCATGGCTGAATTCTGTCACCTTTAGTCTCTATTCAGATACTTTTAGAGAAGCCTTTGATGGAAGGAATCAAGGACTGGCGATCAATAGCATTTCCATTTGTAACATTGGCTATGCTAATGACATTGGCTTGCTTTCAACCAATCTGAAATATTTGCCAAAACTGCTGAATGTCATTCTTGAAAAGAACAATGCCTGCACTTGTGACTGAATGTAAAGAAAACAAAGGAGAAATGAGATGATAGTCAGGGTATTGTGATCAACATCAACAGGATTGATACGTAACAGGGGTGTTCAGTTAAATGCAAGTGAGGCTTTCGCCAAGAGGAACTGTGTACAAGTTAACTAAGTTTAGTTGCTGCTGTTTTATATTATTGGATGACTGATGGGGAAATTAGTTTATTGTGAGCTGGACATGCGGGAGTGGGGTCATTATCCTTGCCCAGTACACATTCTACAGCCATAGTTCAAGCTGTGGTGCACTGAAATGGAGGCCCTGAAGGCGCTTGTTTGAGGTTGTCCACTTTATGGATTTAAGGTGGGTTCATCCACAGCTGCATCATGCATCACATGTCGACCCATTTGGTAATAAAGCTGTGAATAATTTCACTGCCATAAACTGGTTACGGAAGTGCAGGGTGGGTGATTTGACCCTTCGTAATGTACACTAAAGTGAGCAGCCACAGTTTCTCGGAGGGCAGCAGCCAAGCATTTGATGAGGTAGTTGAATGATTCCAGGTGTCTGCTGAAGCAGTCAAATTTGTTTCACCTGCACCACATAGGGAAAGCAAACAAGTTGAGCAAGTGGGTACCCCAGCCACTGTCGGAAGCCAAAAACCAACGAGTGACAGCCTTTTTCTAATTGCTTTCTCTGTACCGGTGAGTACCTGTATTCTATGGAGTGCTATTTGTGGAGAAAAGTAGGCCCGGTATGACACTTCCAAGTGTACCCTGTGATTCACGCCATAAGACCACTGCTACACCCATGCAGAATATCGTGTATCTGTTGGACTAATCGCCTAGCTGCGCACTATGAGCTGCTACCACTGACTGGGTCGAACCATCACTGAATACCTGTACTCAAGCAGTGGGTATGTGAGCAACCGGCACTGGGGTAGAAGGAGCCAATGTTGGTTAATCACAATGGTGTACTGTGCCTCCATGACAATACCAGACAACATGTGGTGTGGATGGTCAGGGAAACATTCCAGTATTTCAATTGAGAGACACTCACTGTACTTCCCAGATCATGTGGCAACAAACTATCATCTCTTTGATTTCCAGGACAACTACACGCATTATAAGTCCTTTGTAAAGGAGTTCTGTGGCCTTCATTGCATCCATGACCCCCTGATTTTTTCGCCAGAGTACTAACAATATGTGACATGTCCTGTATACCTATTTGTTTCTGAAAATCTACTGTAAAATGGCTAGAACTGATGTGCTGTTTCCTTTTTTGTTCCTGACATTCTAAAGGTGAGGCTGTATCATCCAATCCTCACCAATGAACTGTCTCAAACAGGTTTAAGCTAGCATCTTGACTCATATCAGATTCTTCTACCAACATTCCAAACCAACATACTGTATCAAGGTCTAAGGTTACCGTATGTTCACAGATGAGTGTGCCATATACCACAACATGCAAAAGAGAAATGTGTTCCTTTGATCAAAGCCAAATTTGTTAAATGAGAAATTTCCTAGATGCTGGATTGGACGTGAGTGCCCAATATCTCCAGCTCCACTCTCAGGCCTCCACATAGTCCTGACCTGATGGCACCTGATACGGTCACTCGTGTGGTATTATCAATATTAAGGTTGGTGCGCAATGCTACAGAACCAACGCTGAACTTGAACAAGCAGTTCAGGATACCATCGGTACAATCACACCGGAAAAGAATGTCACAAAATACTTAGAGGCGCATAGAATTGTGTGTCCAATAAGATGGAGCACATACAGATCCCATAGATAACTAGTGGTAAGTTCATTACTAAATTAATTTATATTACATTTCATTAGGGTATATGGATATCCTGGATTTACATACAGGTATATTGTGGAACAAGAAATATTAACTAGTTTGATTAGTACTTCAAGATAAAGATGATGGAAGATATGTCTGGGTCACAGAAAGATTTAGACCTACTGGTTCATAATCTTAACCCTTTACTTGTGAGGTGCGGTCAAGGTGACTGCAAGAATATTTTGAAGTGTTATTTTTATCCCTTCTATTGTTACTTTCCGCCTTTTCTTTCGTGTACCTTCCGAGCACATGGCCTTGAGTCACTACATAGCTCAGAGCAGCTCTAGCTACTGTTACGTGCAGGCGATTGCGTTGTAAAGTTTTCGAAAGGTATCAGTGACCGCACCTCACAGTTAACGTTCCACGCTGACCACGCAGGCGGGAGATACACTTTCAGCTGAAGAAGAATGTTTTGCTGTTTCATTGTGTCAACCATGTATATTTGTTTGTAAATAATAATTGTATAATGATATTTTGTTAAGTTTTCATTTTTAAAATTAATTAAAACTAATGATCAGAGAAAACTCTTATATTTTCGCATTACAAACGTAATATGAGTACGAAAGACCTATACTTTCTTTTTAAGAAATGTTTGTATTTGTATCATGTGTTAGAGTAGTTGAAGTACCAACACGACAAATTTCAAGTAAATAGTTTTATTGTGTGTGCCTATGAACAAGCAAGAATAATCGCCCATCACTCAGACCTCACCTCACAATATATGTCACAGTAATACCAACTCACAAGTAGAGGGTTCAAGGGAGAAATTATAATTTTTTTTATTCAATTAATTCCAAAGAGCCATAGGCTCGTACAGAGGAATTGTACAGTAATATGTGTGTTTACACACCAAGGAAGAAAATTCTGAACGTAACACAAATTGATGAATAAGGACATAGGCCTATTATAAGGTTGATACCATATCTAAGATTGTTTAGACCAAGGTCCCTTAAAATGATAAGCACTTAGGATTTTTAATCTTATACATAACTTAACTTATTTGATGTATTAAGATGCATCGAATTTTTCCCACAATACTTCCATAGATTTCCTCTTAAATACCGACAAAGTTGGTGCACTTTTTACTTCATCAGGAAGTTTATTATATGACTGTGATGCAGAGAACTTGAAACTATTTCTACCATATTTAGAAGAGTGAATGATATATAAGGCTACGTCCTTCGCATGCCTAGTTTCATAAGAATGATTGTCTGAGTTCAAGATGTAGGGAGAGCTATAGAGTATTGTGTTGTGTTTAATCTTGTATATTAGCATAGCTGCTCGGAGTTCTGCACTTATGCTGAGGGGTAGAATTTTACTTCTGATGTACAGATCTTTTACTGGAGTGCAGTAAGGAAGGTTAAATATGTTTCTAATAGCCCTATTCTGAATAGTCATTAAATCATTCAGTGTGGATTTCCTGCAGTGAGCCCAAATAACATTTAAATATTGGAGCTTGCTATGTACAAGTGAATAGTAGATTTGTTTTACAAGGTTTAGGGGAATAAGATACCGAAGTTTCCTTAGGATCCCTACTACAGGTGAGAGTTTCTTAGCAATTTGTTCAACGTGTTCAATCCAGGTCAGGTGTTTGTCGATGATTAGACCTAAATACTTTGCCTGATTAACCTCTTTTATTTCAATATTATTTATATATATTTTGTCATGTGTGATTTCTTTCATGCTTTGTTTTGAAATTACCATGTAATTGGTCTTCTGTAGGTTCATTGTTAATTTATTGGCCTGGAACCATTGTGAGAGAGTATTTATATCTTGTTGCACATTTTGTATGATTTCAATTATGTCTTTCCCAGTGTAGAAGATATTTGTATCATCTGCATACAATTTGATATGCCCTCTCAAATTACATTCCACAATATCATTTATATACATTAAGAATAATGTAGGTCCAAGTATAGATCCTTGTGGAACGCCATGAGTTATATATTTTCCTGAACTTATGCATTTATTCAAAGCTACATGCTGCTTTCTTCCAATAAGGTAGCTTTGGAACCATTTTAGAGCTATACCTCGGACACCAGCATTTTCTAATTTTGACAACAGTATTTTATGATCTACTGTATCAAAGGCTTTTGTGAGATCAATAAATAACCCAACTGCCATATTATTTTTGTCAATAGTTTCTTGTAGCATTGTTATTAGGTCAATAGTTGCTGCCTCAGTACTAGATTTTTCCCTGAATCCATATTGCATATTATGAAAGAATGTATTCTTGTTCAGAAATGAAAGCAATCTTGTTTTTACCACTTCTTCCAGAATTTTTGAAACTACCGATAAAATAGAAACAGGTCTATAATTATTTGGATTTCTTTTGTCACCACCCTTAAATATAGGAACTACTTTGGCCACTTTTAAGTCATCTGGTATCATGCCAGTAACTAAGGACTCATTAATCATTTCAACCAAGATTTTAATAAATGATTGCATATTGTTTTTAATGAAATTTGTCTTGATCCTATCTAAGCCACAGCTCTTTTTATTCTTTAAATTTGTGATGATGGACTTGACCTCTGCTTCATCTGTTGGATATAAGTAGAGGGAATTTGACTGCTTGTGGTCCTTACTGAGGATTTCCTTCTGTTCAGGAATAGCTTTTGCTAGACTTCCAGCAATGTTTGTGAAGAACAAGTTAAATGATTCACATAGCTCTTGATTGTCTGTGATAATTTTGTTGTCTATTTCAAGTGAAGTGCATGTCTCAACTGTTTGTTTTTTGTTGTGTATGATTTCTTTGATAGTCTCCCAAGTTTTATTGGAATTGTTTCCATATGTTCTGAATTTTTCTGAGTAGTAATTTGACTTTAGTCTTCTTTTTAAGTTTGTTACACTATTCCTGCATCTACAGTATTCTTGGTTCATATCATTATTATTTTTGTGAAGGGGATTTTTGAGCTTTGCATGCAGAGTGTCTCGTTGTTTTATAAGTGTAAGGAGTTCAGCTGTGACCCATGGTAAGTTAGTAGTCTGTCTTTTATTGTTAGTTTTGTTTGTTATTTTCCTTTGACTATGCCTGCTCCTTAGATTCAATTGTTTGATGAAAGAGTTATATAGAGAGTTAACAGTACTGTTTGCATCATTATGGGAATCAGCGTTTATAGATATATTAGTTTCAGGAGTGTGTTGCCTATCCCAAGAGTCCTCGTGTGTTGTTGATTTTGTCGAGTTATGTGACTGAGTGTACGTGCTATAATTGGTCTTGGAAATATCAAGAATTAATATACTGTGATCACTAATATCATTGCTGACATTTGATATTTTATAACTTAATTCTGAATTGTTTAGTGACACGTGATCTATTAAGGTAGCTGCAGTGTAACAAAGTCGTGTAGCATATTTAGTGTTGCACTGTTTAAACCCATAGCATGCTATTAGATTTAGATATTTCCTTCTTAATTGATCATCAGCTAGGATATCAATGTTGGTATCTCCGAGGAAGATGCATAATTTATTGTTTATCTGGCTAAGAAAACTTTCAAATGAATTTAAGAAGGGTATGGCATTGCTTCTATTGGGGTTATATGCTGCAATAATATCAATGCTTTTATATGTTGGCCTATTACTTTTAACATCATCTCTGAATACCTCAATCCACATCAAACTATGATTCATTTCACACTTTCTTTTAACATTCACTTTCCATTTGTGTGATACATAAATACCCAGACCCCCACCAACTTTGTCATCTCTATGAGCAAACACACTTGTGAAATTGTTGAAGTTATAAAAATCTGCCTCATTACTTTTCACCCAGGTTTCTGTAACTACCAATACATCTATCTGGCCTATCATTTGCAAGAGAATTTCAATGTCATCAAGCTTATTCCGAATACTTCTGCTATTAATGTACAAACACCTAACCTCTCCATCTAATTCTAATGAGTTTATGCATGCACTTATATTACAGTCCTGTTGCATGAACTCATCCAAACAGTTGTACTTATGTTCACTGCACTGTACTTCACCTAGGTGTCCACTTGTAGTCAGCGCTTTCTTCTCTCTAAACAATAAGATATCATCACTCGTTCTAGCAATTAGTTTTCCGAGAGTAAAAACTTGGCAACTCTGTTTAAAAGTTTTCCAAATTTCATTGTTCCTCTTCTATTGAGGTGGAGACCATCATAAGCAAGGTCCCTGTCTTGTAACCAAGAGTTCCCTTCTAAAAAAATAATGTTTTTTTCACTACACAACCAATCCAGTGTTGAATTCACGGCATTAATGTATCGTGGACCCTATCATTTCTCGTGGGTCTATGTCACGTCTTTGTAATACACCACTAACACACACTTTTGAAGTCGGAAAGGCACTTTTCACTTCGTCCACGAGCTTGTCCATGTCATTTATAATGTGAGTTGGTGTTGGAGAACTGTTCAAGCAATTGGTCCCTACATGAATCATTACCACCTCAGGGTCTTCACGAACCTCGTTTGCACATACCTTTCTAGTTAATTGATCAGTTCTTATTCCTGGATAGCAATAGACTGCGGCATCATCAACTACTGGGCCTACATTTCGCAGAATTGAGTCACCCACGACAAGTACACGGGGACGTCTCCTTTTCTTAGGGTTATGGGTAGGTTTGTCGCGTCTGGATGTCTCGTTTTCAATACCGGTATCTTGTCTTTCTTCTACTTGGGAATCGGAACGGCTGAGGATTTCAAACGGATTCTGGGAGATAAAGTCGTTAGGAATATTCCCAGATTTCACCAAGTTAGGCCTACTTCTTGGAAAGCGTGCATTGGTTTTAGACCTAACCTCTAAATAGTCTGCCTGAGTAGGCCTATCTTCTTCTGCTTGTAGTCGTTCTTTAAGGAGACATATTTGTGACTGTGCATTTTTTAAATCAACCACAAGCATTTTGATTATTTCCTCTTTGGAGGACAATTCTAATTTGAGGAGTTCAGCTTCATTCGCCGCTCGCGGCAACTCGTACTTGTTTCCCTGTTGATTTCGTTCACATCTCAAAAGTTTTTCGCCACTACATGATTTGTCTTCACAATTAAGACACACCTCTTCAAGAAATAAAGAATTGCTATCACATTGAACACTTACATCACCCGATTGGGAACAATTTTCAAGAGATAACCGTTTGTGACTTACATTTAACATCGCCATCTTGATAATAAAATAAAACAATGATTTAATTTGAGCCCAATACCACTTTTCAGAATGGCCATGAACAAGTTGAAAATCACTCTCCAATGCTTTTGAATGACAAGGCAGTGGAAGGACAAGAAGAGAGGCAAGTACAAACATTTTCCATTAAATAGGATTTCAGTTTAGGTTATACCAGGCCCGGGCTAGGGTGATGGCTCCTTGTTAAAGACTTAACTCAGACCCAACCCCCACCCTCGGCAGATTTTGAGGTGGTGGTTTATGGACATTGAAGTGACAGAGGCCATTTTTCAGTGTTGCCTAGTTCTCTTAAAGAAAGCTTTTCAGTCCGTCAACACAAATTGTGTCCAATTACATTAGGCGGGAAAACAAGTATATACATACCCTATCCTGCAGGAAATAAGATATTATCATTTTAAATGATTATGTCGACGTCGCTGGGGTCTGGCGTTGCGTTACGGTGACGGGACAAAATGTACCGAGAACACACTGAGGTGTGTGACTTCATAGTACAGCTTGAGCTTCCTCGTTTCCCCACGCGCTCCGGTGAGCGTGACGTCATCCAGCCAGCCACCTCCTTTAACCTTGGTTTGCACTTGCTTATTTTTTTTTAAAGTCTATTCTTTCAGACTATCAGTGTTTTTATTACAAAATAACGTACTTTTATGTACAAAGAATGGGGGTACTTAATTGGATGACATATACAACCATCTAAGAAACACATTTGTAAGTTTAAGTACCTCTGTAACCATTAAGGAAGAAATAAAAATAACTTAATTTAATTACCGGTACTTAAATTTATTTTATTTAATTCCAATAAATACACATTATTTCAATAGCCAAATATAGCAGTGGACTGGCCATTGTGAAGTCAAGAAGAAAAGGAAAAAGAAAAGAAAGAAGTGAGTACATGGAAACAGTTCTGAATTTTTGGACATCGAGTTGTGAACTACAAAGCTGGTTTACAAACAAAACCTCGAAAACTATGCTGTTGTACCACTCCATTCTCTTACCAATGACTGGTCATTAATTTTTGCTCTTCATAGTTTCATGCCGATTACGATGCACAGACCATCCATGGGCCTTAACTTGAAACACCTGCAATAGGACTTTGCAGAGGCTACACACCAGTGAAATACAGTATTATTAAATCTACATACGGTATAGTAGGGTCTTCAGGTGCGGCGAACCCATCGTACAAATAGCCTAAATATGATAGTGTGTTTCGAGGCCTCGGAAACAGCAAGGGCGTACAGAAAAGTATGGAGGTCCTTGATTCACACCCCGACCCAGATTACTGGAACTGGGAAATGAAGAAGAAGACGGTATAGTAGGGGAGAAGTAATTAGCTGAGAATTTAGTGCAAATGCAGATACATGTATTTCAGAGCTATCAACTAATTTGGCATTTAGAACCTCATGAAATAAAATTCATTGGCAAAATATGCTAATAGATGAACTGTATGTGCTTATTGTGGGAGTTAGCACTTAACATTTCACTATTATGATAGTTTTATTTTATGAAAGTTTTATTTCACATAGTCACAAGCAAGGTCATGCTTGTGGTGATCCTGTGTCCCAGGAAGAACTGCCAAAGCTACATGTTATATTTTTGTTATCATCCCCTCTATGATTCTCCCTCCCCCGGAAAATCACCATCTGCATATTTTTTCCTACTCAGATTTAGCAACTTTTATAGTTTAATAAAGACGATGTTTTCTTAAAAATTAATATTTATATGAACTACAGTATATTGATAAACAAATATTGTACATAGGAAATTAAATGTATCACTGCAGTAAATAAATTACAAATTGTAAGTTACATAACTGAAAGTAAAACATAATCTAGATCATATTTTTTTATGGCAGCTACTGAACGTTGGATTCCTTTTAGTGATATATAATAAACAACATATTTTAATTGCTTCAATCTACATATGAAGATTCCATGGTAAAAACAGGGTAAGTCACATTAAGTTTATGTATATTTTTCAGGAGAGCCAATTTAAAATTTCAACACTAAAAAGCAACACTTTAAAACACCCCAATTGAGTGTAAAAAATATAGTTATTTTGCCAAATGTATTTCTTATAAAGGAAGTAGGCTACATGTAATACAAATAACAACTAAAGTTAAATTATGAAAAAGTGAAAGGATATCGAATGTTCTTTCTGTTTCCACTAAAACTAAAAGCCTCTGTAACTCGGTGACTTACCGCTTTATTTGAAATCAATTTTAACTGATCTGTAGTTACGATGGCTGACCACCAGAATGCGCCATAAGCTCATTTCCGAAAAGAAAAGGACTTACCCCGTTCTTTCCGTGCGCTCTTCACAAATACATAAGTTATTAATTAAAAATAAAATAGAAACAGGGCTATAGATGCGAGTTGAGAACATATGAGCTGAATTCAAATCATATTAATATTAAATGATATTCTCTACTCTCCAAATAATGAAAAATTCTAAATGTTTAATTTACGATAGCTTTTGGTTGCAAAGCTATTCATTGTTTTTTACAATAGTCATCATTATCTTGTACAGTTTCCAGCCCCAGGCTGGGTCTGTTTGGAACATAAGCCTCGCCACTTAGTTCTTTCTTCCCACCACCTCTCCGCTGTCACTCTGGTCCAGTCCTCGCCTCTCTTCTTGACACATTCCTCCACTCCTTTCAGCCATCTATCTCTTGGTCTTCCCCTTGGTCGTTTCTTCTGCATCTGCATCTCATGTATCCTCTTGGGAATCTTCTTCTCATCCATTCTCTTTAAGTGTCCATACCACCTCAGTCTTGATGTCTCAATCCTACCTTGCAAGGGCTCCTCTTTCACCATTTCCCTGACCTTTTCATTCCTCACCCTGTCTCTTCTTGTTACTCCGATCCTACTTCGCAGGAACTTCATTTCACCTGCCTGTATTCCGCTTATGTCTCTTTTCTTCATTGTCCACGTTTCTGAAGCATAGGTCAGTATCGGGATATAGTAGCTTCTGTATAACACTTCCTTGCTTTTTTGTGGGACATCTTTATTCCACACTAAGCTCCTAATGCTTCTCAGAAATGCTTCTGCCTGTCTGCCACGTTCCGTAATCTCTTTGTCATTTCTCCCATTTTCCTCCACTATACTTCGCAAGTACTTGAGACTTTCCACCTTCTTCAGCTGTCCACCTCCAAGTGTTATCCCACTCATTGGTCTGTCCTTTTTCCTGGTCATTAACAGGATCTCACATTTACTGATGTTGAACTTCCATCCGTACTCTCCCACTGTTTCTTCCCAAGCCTTCAGTTGCTCCTGAATTTCCTCCTCCTTGTTTCCGCAGACCATGAGATCATCTGCAAACACCATTGCTTTCATCTTATCTTCTCCTATCTTTCCTGCTATCCGTGTCATTACCTCGTCCATAACCACAATAAAGAGAAGGGGTGACAGCGCACTACCCTGTTTCAGGCCACTCATTTGTCTGAATCAGTCTGTTTTTTCTCCTCCAACTTTCACACAACTCACACTTCCACGATACATCTCCTTCACTCTGCCTACAGTCTCTTTTTCCACTCCCATGTTTTCCATTGCTTTCCAAACCTTCTCCCTACACACACTATCATAGGCCTTTTCGATGTCCAGGAAGGCCATCAGCAGATCCTCTCCAAATTCGTAGTGGTGTTCCTGGAGCTGTCTCACTGAAAATATGAGATCCACTGTTGATCTCCCAGGTCTGAATCTATACTGCTCCTCTCTCAATTTTCTCTCCACTTTGGCTCGTATTCTACTTTCTAATATCTTTTCATATATCTTGGCACAGTGAGGTATGAGTGTGACTCCCCTGTAATTTCTGCACTCCTTTCTGCTTCCTTTCTTAAATATTGGGACAATTAATCCTTTCTTCCAATCTTCTGGGGTCTTTTTCTCCTTCCCTTTACAGTACACCAATGCATTCTGTTCATAATCGAGAAAATAGATACACAAAATTAACACTCCAGATTCCTATACACCGAACCATGAAGTTCAATAAATCTTTTGTTCGCACCGCCTCACGCCTCTTCAACACCTTCGATTTATATAAGTTCGTCAACATTGCAAGCACTGCAGCTTTCAAAAGACATCTTTCATCCTGCTTCTTGGAGCAGTATACCTCTCACATTTGATTACTGTATTATGTTAAAATACTTTTTTAAATTTCAATTATAACACAAGGACAATAGCTGACAACCTGTCTACTTCAATAGCTCTTCTTGTACAGTATATGGTGTTTGTTTTTCGGGCTGATAGTCTGTATGCACTCTCACTCTATTGTATATAATTTTTCCATTATCATTAGTAATATTATTATTATTGTATTGTTACTATATTTTTGTTACTATAATTGTTAGACTATGATTATTTATATTGTGAATGTAGGTGAAATGTTTTATTTTTATAAGCCCTAACCTTATTTTATGTAGGGCGCTACTGTAAAGGAGCTCTTAAGCTCTAAGTGTAGCAGTGAAAATAAATCAAAATCAAATCATATCACCCTCATCACACGGTACAGCCACTGTTTCCCAACCTCCCCTGTTGCCTTCACCATTTCAACACTCACTTCATCCACACCTGGTGCCCTTCCTCCTTTCATCTTGTCTATAGCCATTTCCAGTTCTCTCCAAGTCAGGTCCTTTTCCATTCCTGTGTTATCTTCTCCATCTTCCAATACATTGTCTTCCTCCCTATGACCATTTGGATTCAGCAAATCCTCAAAGTACTCTTTCCACACTGTCTTGAGTGCCTCTTTGTTGTGTACCTCATTTCCGTTTTTGTCCATCATTACCACATCCTCTCGCAGACCTCTTCTCTTACTTTTGACCATCCCATAAAGTACTTTCTTATTTCCTCTGCTGTCTTCCTCCATCATCTCTGTCCACTTTACCATCCACTTCTTCCTCTCCTCTGCGACAATCTTGTTTGCTTCTTTCTTCTTTATCTTATAATCTTCCCTTGTCAGATCAGTTCTTTCCTGGAACCACACTCTGAAAGCCTTGTTCTTCCTTCCCACAGCTCCTTTTACTCTCTCATTCCACCATGGTGTCTCTTTACACCGCTTTCTGTTGCTTGTTCTTCCACATACTGCCACTGCAGCTTCCACCATTCTGTTTTTGAATTGCTTCCATTCCTCTTCCCCTGTTTTAGGATTGTCTGTTGGCATCCTTTCCCTTATTATCTTCTTGAATTCTTCCTTGACTTCCTTTTCCTTGAGTTTCCATACTTTGATTCTCCTTTCCTGGTACTCTGTCCTCTTGCTATCCTTAACAACTCCCAGGTTCATTACAAGTATTATGTGGTCGCTATCTAAGGCCTCTGGTGGTATTACCTTTATATCTCTGACACTTCTCTTCATTTCCCAGTCGTACAGCATGTAATCTACCAAAGATTTCTTTGTTATATCACTGCTGTACCACGTTACCTTGTGGCTTTCTTTCTTCCGAAACCAGGATTTGCCTACCACTAAACCGTTTCTCTTGCAAGAATCCAGCAACTTTCTCCCTTCTTCATTCCTGCTACCCCATCCTTCTGCTCCCAATACATTTTCATATCCTTGCCTTTCACTTCCTACATGTGCATTCAAATCTCCCATGACAATGATGCTCTGACCATTCAACTGCTGTTGTAGCTCCTCCTCAACGTCTTCCTTCTCTTGAGCTGTACATCCAACTTGAGGGGCATATACCTGGGCTATCTCCAGGCTTCTTCCCTTTACAGGTACTCTGATCTTCATGATCCTGTCACTTATTCCCTTTACCTATTCCTTCATTCCATCTCTCACAACTACTCCTACTCCGCTGCTCCTTCCTTCACTGTTCCCACTCCAGTACAACCGGTACCCTTTCCTCAGTTCTCTGCGACCTTCTCCTTTCCATCTTGTTTCTGCCAAGCCCAGTACATCCAGTTTTCTTCTCTCCATCACATCTACAATCTCCTGCACTTTTCCTGTCAGTGTCTGTATGTTTAATGTCCCAACTCGTAGTCCATTAGCATATCCGGGTCGTCGTTGTTTGCATCCGTCCTTCCCGAGGCCTGTTCCTGGTTTGAATGCAAATATGATATCCACTACTGGCTTGCTAGGCCTATCGTAGCTTCACCAGAGCCCCGTCAGCCGTCACTTTTCAGGGTTCCCATAGAGCCTTCACAGCTACCGTAGCGGTCCCGGGGCACACAAAGTTCCCACTGTACTTCACCCCTACAGGCAATCCCCTACTTCATGCCGTTGCCCGTCTCCCACCACGTGGAGGAGGGGTTGGACTTGTGGGAGACTATAGTGCTAGTGGAAAATATCCCTTCTCAGGAATTGTGTTTTAATTATAATTTTACTTTCATATTTTTAATTATCCACCGGAGGCTTATCCTTGAATTGTACCAATCTACCGGTACCTCTTAAACCTTGTGTCTTTCTTGTTCTTTTATTGTGGTAATTTTTTGCGGCCCCTCTCTGCCCGCACCCTTGACAAGCGACCAATTTTCCCACCACCTCGGTATGGGCCCGGTCACAAGACAAGCATTTAATTGTCTGACCAGAAAGTCGATACCTTTACATTAGAAGTTCTGAGACTGGCGATGGACTTGGACAAGATGCCAAAATATCAAGGATTCAAACTGAAAAGTACGGTGAAGCAGGACGTTCTACAAGAAGCAATGTAAAGAAGACCCTGGAAAGCTTGTTGAACAACAGCAATCGTGATAGATTATTTAAAAAAAAAGGACATTAACACCGCCTTTCTAGTTCTGGGGATTTTTTCGTGGTAGAGGGAAGGAAGGATGTCACTTCTGAGCATTTCCCGCTCTCTAATCACAACGCTAATCCAGTTAAGAAACAAGTAGTTCTGTAAAGAACTAAATCATTCATTTCATATATATTTTTTGTAATTTCTCAGTTAAATCAAGTATCCTACTACATATCAATCTGATAGCTGTAATAGGATGTGGGGGGGAAAAAAATTAATAAGATATGTGTTTCAGACTGTTTTATGATGAATGCACACAAAAATAAGATTTCTATCTGTCTGTTTGCACCCGCATAACTCCAAAATGGCTCGATGGATCAACGCAAATTTTGGAAGGTTATCCATCTTAGGCAAGGCACCAATAATTTATATAACATTTCACCATACCTGTCAAAAAAGGTGGGATATGGGGGGAAACCCCTCAAAATACATGCTAAAATAGACGAAATATCAAATTATCTTATAAGGAGGAGACAAAGCTTATTATGAGCCACTCGATGTGAACAACAAAACTCGACAGGTCGTCAAAGGGATACCAAAAAAAAAAAAAAAAAAATTTTAAGGCCCTAGCACCAACCATTTCTGAGATATATCGAAAAAACAAATCCCCGCTGTTGGCGGACGCAACTTAAACATCGGTGGTCCTTGAAGGTTCCTGCTAAATCTTAAAAACGATTGCACCAACAGTATCTACAAGTTTGGTTCTATGACTTTTTAATCGTATCTCAGTTGATTATAGCTTAGACAGAGCATGTTTTTAGATTTGTTTTCTCCCCACGTGTTTTACAGATATTTTCCACACTTGCTGGACAGATACAGCCTCCAAACTTGGTAGCCCAATCAAAGTTGTAAATCTCTACAATTTTGTTCCTATGACTTTATGCCATATCTATATGTATCACACCTTAATTTGCGCTAAAAAAGGTCGATTTTTAAAATTGAATTTCGATTGTACGATTCTGAAATGTAAATAGCTGCAGTAGTTTTCCTATGTTGAGAAAATCACAAAGGAATAGTGATCAAATCTAATTAGGTTATTGTCATGGTGCTGGTTGTATTAGGAGATATAACATCAATATCATACACCCTAAATAAGGACCAGAGTGTATTTAATGATTCTTTAAGTCAGAAGTATGTTTGAAACGAGCTCTTTTATCCGCTGTTGAATCTCCCGTTTTGCAGAGGAAGAGTGAACATACATTCGTTGCAAACTTTTTGAGTGACATCCCATTTCAATGACACACACAAAAAAAATAGAGAGAAACGTCATGTCCCTTCTAATCACTTGAGCAATTATTATTAAATATTATATTAGATCCCAAATGCTCAATTATATTACGGAAAAACTGTGGTCATTCTTTTATGTTACCGGTATATCAAAGTGGTTTATTTAAACGGGTGTTTTGGATTGTTTGTTGTGTTGTCTTTGATGTTATTTATTTTCTAGAAACGGGCTTTGCCTTCTTGATTAAAATAATGAAATTCTTTGTTATTTAGTTGAATGGACACCATGTTTTTGAACTATTGAAGTGCAGCATTGTTTAGCTTGAAGCACAGTTGTTACACTATGTTTCACTGCACTAGGATGATTAGATCATCAGAAAGAGCAATTAAATTTAAAAAATTCATAAGACCACCATGCTGATTTGTTGCTTTTACAATTTTGAGAGCATATCATAGCTCCCATGTAGGTTTATTGCTTGTCACTCTCTCTTAAGCCAAATCTGTTTCAATGGAGGAAGGAAGCTTGTAGATTAACGTGGCCATTAAACTTGTGATCATGAGCCATGGGACCTCCTTATTACGTGGAATCTGAACCACAGGAGTTGGCATTTCACATCGAAAATCTCACATGTATTGACCGGAAATCGAACCCAGTCTACCTTGGTGAGAGGCAAAGAGCTTGACCGCTGCACCACCACGTCCCCGAACATGTTTCATAGTCCTCTAATATGGAACAAAATTGCAAGTTTATAATTGTAATAGGTCCCAAAAAATAAAAAAAGACATTCAAACTTTGAAAATTCACACGACCGCCATATTGGTTTGATGATAGTCATTGTTTTCATATACATTCCATTGAACTAGTTTGATATCTCTCTACCATGGTAAACAAAATAGGTCCTGAGAAAAGGCAATTGAGTATTTTAAAACTTGCATGGTCTCTCACAAGTCCAACCCCTCCACCACGTGGTGGGAGACGGGCAACAGCATGAAGTAGGGGATTGCCTGTAGGGGTGAAGTACAGTGGGGACTTTGTGTGCCCCGGGACTGCTACGGTAGCTGTGAAGGCCCTATTGAACCCCTGAAAAGTGATGGCTGAAAGGGCTCTGGTGAAGCTACGATAGGCGTAGCAAGCCAGTAGTGGATCTTATATTTGCTTTCAAAACAGGAACAAGCCTCGGAAAGGACGGATGCAAACAACGACGACCCGGATATGCTAATGGACTACTAATTGGCACATTAAACATTCAGACACTGACAGGAAAGGTGGAGGAGATTGAAGATGTGATGGAGAGAAGAAAGCTGGAAGTACTGGGCTTGTCAGAAACAAGATGGAAAGGAGAAGGTCGCAGAGAACTGAGGAAAGTGTACCGGTTGTACTGAAGTGGGAATAGTGAAGGAAGGAGCAGCGGGGTAGGAATAGTTGTGAGTGATGGAATGAAGGAAGAGTTAAAGGGAATAAGTGACAGGATCATGAAGATCAGAGTAACTGTAAATGGAAGAAGCCTGGAGATAGCCCAGGTATATGCCCCTCAAGTTGGATGTACAGCTCAAGATAAGGAAGGCTTTGAGGAGGAGCTACAACAGCAGTTGAATGGTCAGAGCATCATTGTCATGGGAGATTTTAATGCACATGTAGGAAGTGAAAGGCAAGGGTATGAAAATGTAATGGGAGCAGAAGGATGGGGCAGCAGGAATGAAGAAGGGAGAAAGTTGCTGGATTTTTGCAAGAGAAACGGTTTAGTGGTAGGCAAATCCTGGTTCCGGAAGAAAGAAAGCCACAAGGTAACATGGTACAGCAGTGATTTAACAAAGAAATCTTTGGTAGATTACATGCTGTACGACTGGGAAATGAAGAGAAGTGTCAGAGATATAAAGGTAATACCATCAGAGGCCTTAGATAGCAACCACAGAATACTAGTAATGAACCTGAGAGTTGTTAAGGATAGCAAGAGGACAGAGTACCAGGAAAGGAGAATCAAAGTATAGAAACTGAAGGATAAGGAAGTCAAGGAGGAATTCCAGAAGATAATAAGGAAAAGGGTGCCAACAAACAATCCTAAAACAGGGGAAGAGGAATGGAAGCAATTCAAAAATACAATGGTGGAAGCTGCAGTGGCAGTATGTGGAAGAACAAGCAACAGAAAGCGGTGTAAGGAGACACCATGGTGGAATGAGAGAGTAAAAGAAGCTGTGGGAAGGAAGCACAAGGCTTCCCGAGTGTGGTTCCAGGAAAGAACTGATCTAGCAAGGGAAGATTATAAGATAAAGAAGAAAGAATCAAACAAGTTTGTCACAGAGGAGAGGAAGAAGTGGATGGTAAAGTGGACAGAGATGATGAAGACAGCACAGGAAATAAGAAAGTACTTTATGGGATGGCCAAAAGTAAGAGAAGAGTTCTGCGAGAGGATGTGGTAATGGTGGACAAAAAACGGAAATGAGGTACACAACAAAGAGACACTCAAGACAGTGTGGAAAGAGTACTTTGAGGATTTGCTGAATCCAAATGGTCATAAGGAGGAAGACATCGTATTGGAAGATGGAGAAGACAACACAGGAATGGAAAAGGACCTGACTTGGAGAGAACTGGAAATGGCTATAGACAAGGTGAAAGGAGGAAGGGCACCAGGTGTGCACGAAGTGAGTGTTGAAATGGTGAAGGCAGCAGGGGAGGTTGGGAAACAGTGGCTGTACCGTGTGATGAGGGTGGTATGGAAGGAGAAAAAGACCCCAGAAGATTGGAAGAAAGGATTAATTGTCCCAATATTTAAGAAAGGAAGCAGAAAGGAGTGCAGAAATTACAGGGGAGTCACACTCATACCACACTGTGCCAAGATATATGAAAAGATATTAGCAAGTAGAATATGAGCCAAAGTGGAGAGAGAATTGAGAGAGGAGCAGTATGGATTCAGACCTGGAAGATCGACAGTGGCTCTCATATTTTCAGTGAGACAGCTCCAGGAACACCACTACGAATTTGGAGAGGATCTGTTGATGGCCTTCCTGGACATCGAAAAGGCCTATGATAGTGTGTGTAGGGAGAAGGTTTGGGAAGCAATGGAAAACATGGGATTGGAAAAAGGGACTGTCGGCAGAGTGAAGGAGATGTATTGTGGAAGTGTGAGTTGTGTGAAAGTTGGAGGGGAAAGAACAGACTGGTTCAGACAAATGAGTGGCCTGAAACAGGGTAGTGCACTGTCACCCCTTCTCTATATTGTGGTTTTGGACGAGGTAATGACATGGGTAGCAGGAAAGATAGGAGAAGATAAGATGAAAGCAATGGTGTTTGCAGATGATCTCATGGTCTGGGGTAACAAGGAGGAGGAAATTCAGGAGCAACTGAAGGCTTGGGAAGAAACAGTGGGAGAGTACGGATGGAAGTTCAACATCAGTAAATGTGAGATCCTGTTAACGGCCAGGAAAAAGTACAGACCAATGAGTGGGATAACACTTGGAGGTGGACAGCTGAAGAAGGTGGAAAGTCTCAAGTACTTGAGAAGTATAGTGGAGGAAAATGGGAGAAATGACAAAGAGATTACGGAACGTGGCAGACAAGCAGAAGCATTTCTGAGAAGCATAAGGAGCTTAGTGTGGAATAAAGATGTCCCACAAAAAAGCAAACAAGTGTTATACAGAAGCTACTATATCCCGATACTGACCTATGCATCAGAAACGTGGATAATGAAGAAAAGAGACATAAGCAGAATACAGGCAAGTGAAATGAAGTTCCTGCCATGTAGGATAGGAGTAACAAGAAGAGACAGGGTGAGGAATGAAAAGGTCAGGGAAATAGTGAAAGAGGAGTCCTTGCAAGGTAGGATTGAGACATCAAGACTGAGGTGGTATGGACACTTAAAGAGAATGGAAGAGAAGAAGATTCCCAAGAGGATACATGAGATGCAGATGCAGAAGAAATGACCAAGGGGAAGACCAAGAGATAGATGGCTGAAAGGAGTGGAGGAATGTGTCAAGAAGAGTGGCGAGGACCTGACCAGAGTGACAGCGGAGAGGTGGTGGGAAGAAAGGACTAAGTGGCGAGGCTTATGTTCCAAACAGACCCAGCCTGGGGCTGGAAACTGTACAGGATGATGATGAAAACTTGCATGACTACCATCTTCATTTGTTACTTGTTCACATTTCAAAAGTTATATGATTAAACAAGTTTTATGGTCCTCCGTTGTGGTATAAAATTCCGGCTCATAGCTGTAATAGGCCCCGAGAAGAGGGAACTGACTTTGAAAATTCACAATACCACTAGCTTGGTTTGGTGGTAATTTGATTTGAATGTCAACTCAATAAACATGCTTCATAGTCTTGTATCATGGTACAAAATTTCACACAGCTGTAATTGGTCCCAAGAAAAGGGAATTAGATTATGAAAATTTGTGTGGCCATTGTCAAGTTTATGGCTGATATACATTCATGGATCAAAGCAGACACTTCCTTCTATAACATGAAGCAGATTTGGGAATGTGTTGCAGTGAAGTAATAAGTTTCATTTCTGACACTTTTAGCGTGTATTCATCACATTAAATATAGGCTTATGAGATCAACCTTTGTCTGAGTGTGTGTTTTTTTCTATCAGTCTGTCTGTTCAAAATGAATGATTCAACAGCTCCTGCAACATTTTTGATGGCAAACTTTGCAATAAAGTAGGAAATAAAAAATGTTGTTCATATTTTAAATTAGATATCCTAATAATTCTATTATTCTTTTTAACATGCTTTTTTTTTTTTTTTTTCATTCCTTGGCACCTTTCGCACCTGAGCATTTGTCCAGTCTGCCTATTTAAAGCCCTGGGTCAGCCAGAGATTGGACTGGGATTGGGAAGGTGAAAATATAACCCATGGTGGAAAGATTGGAAAATTATTTCATGGATGATCAATGGTGGTGTTGGAATCCTCCTGTAATTAGAGTTCAGGATATGTGGCCTCAGTGACCATGAGCTTTTGTGGTTGGTCAGTCGGAGAAAGGCACAAGTGCATGTTTTGGAGTTGTCTATTTAGGGTATTTGGATGTTGTGATCAGTTTCAGTAAGCTCTCCTGTGTTACAAATGCTGACCAACACTCTAGGACAATATGACTTGTGAATTACCATTAGCTATTCCATTGCTCCATCCATATTACTGTAGTACTGTACAGATAAAACTGTTACACATGGCTGTGATAACTTACTGCCAATGCAATTACTTTTGTGTATAGTGAATACCATATTTTCCTTAGCAAAATTCACATTCTGTCTTGTCGGCATTATGCATTTTTGTAGGATTCATGATAGTGCTATTTTGTCTTTCCCTGCAAATACGACTGAAGATGTAAGACTTTTACTTACTGTTTGGAAACTTTGAAATTATCCTTGCACAAGGGCATACACAGAAAATAATTGGGGGAGGGGTGTATAAGTAAAGACTGACTTAATGTAGTGACTGGTTTCAAGGCCATGCATAGGATGTGGGTGAAAAAACAAATTTTCTCCCTTTGCATACTGCTTTAGCCATCTCCAATTGTTCTTTCATGTACACATTAATTGCAATATTTTCTGAATCATTTGACAAAATATGAAGATTGTCTCGCTACGCCTACCAACTCATTGGATGGGTCTTTGCTGTTGTAAAGGGAGTGTGCTGGCTTCTATTTATATGTGTTTATTGGCATATAGGGGCTAGTGTGGGGCAAGAGGGAAGGCATGTACATTCCCCATCAAGCGATATTGACACTAGGAGGTTGAAAGCTGTTCTACTGCGGATGCTAATACATAATTATATAATATAATTCTACTGTAATAATAAACTGCTCTTGAAGGTTAGAGAATGAAAATGAGGTATTGACCAAAAACTAAACCAACATGACTTTCATACTAAACACCAGAGCTTTACTGATACAGACAAGAATCCATATTCGGCTGAAGTGGCCTTTATATATTCCTTTGGATTTGAAAATGTGATATGTTTTAGAAGTTATCCTCCTCTCTGCAAGAAACTGACATCATAGCAGCCATGAAAAACCAACTTTTGATAAAATAACTACAGGATTTAGTTTAGAGGGAGGTGAGAATCTTGATTGCCTTTGGCTACATGCCTATACTTACATCATGGACCTCTATCTAGCTCGTCATAAAATACACATCAAAAGTGAAAATCCCTTCAGGTAATTACAGCATTTCTGTCAGTCATCACAGGTGTATGAAACTCACCCACAATCCAGTGTTCGCTGCCGCTGGCCATGTATGGCGAATACTCCACGGTGAAGTAAAGCATTGGGCACCCACCATCTGGCCAAAGGTTGAGATGCAGCCCTATGATGCTGGAGTTGATAGACAGAAGCTCGCCGGTGGCAGGTCGTAGTGGGACAGATCCCCGAGTACGCACGGATAGCGTCTTACTTGGATCTCCACTTCCTACACGATTGTAAGCTGTGACAAACACGTGATAGAGCGTACCACACCTCAGTCCTGTCAGCACGTGCGTGTTACGAGAGCTCTCCAGCTGTTCTTCTTCCCATTCTCCATGCTCCAGTTTGTAGTGGAGAACAAACCCACGTATGGGACTGCCCCCATTATCTCCTAGCTTCCACTGTAGCTGCAGTGAGTGTTGAGTGCTTCCAGTTGCCAGCAACAGAGGAGTACTGGGGGGCACTGGAACATATTATGCAATATACTGTACAGCACCTTTTGGACAAGAAGAATGCAAAACATGAAAAATAGATTCTGCCACTTGCGATGCAAAATAAGCAGTGATGGACAAAGCAAAGGTAATGTAGAAAGTAGGTAAGTACAGGCAAGGAAAGCTTTTCTGTAGAAAATAAATCTGTTTACATCAAATATAGTTCTGGGTGTTAGAAAGCTATTACCTGGAGCATAGTGCTCTATAGAAGTGAAACTTAGACTATTGGCACAGCAGAAAAGAGGTAAATAGGAGTATTTGAAATGTGGTGTTACTGGAGAATGATGAAGCTCAAATGGGTAGATAGTGTAACAAATGAAGAGGTATTAAGACAAGAGGGGTTGGCGAGTGCTAATGAAGATAAGAAATAGGTTGGTAGGGCACATTCTAAGGACATAGCAATAGCAAAGTTTGTTATGAAGGGAAGGGTTGAGGACAAGAACTCTAGGGGTACGGCAATGCTAGAATATGTTAAACAGATTGCCTTGGATGTAGGGTATGGTAGCTATGAAGAGATGAAACGATGAGCTCAGGACAGGGAGGAATGAAGAGTTACACAGTTGTTGAAAGGTTAGACTAAAATAGAGTAAAATCCAAAATTTCCTCATCACAATAATTACTTACCTAGGACGACTAGCTGGTACGTTATGTGATCTTTGCCATGTTCGTTAGCTACACGGCACATGTATTCCCCTTGGTCACTTCTCTGAGCATTGGACAGCAAGAGGGAACCATCAGAAGCTACATCCACCCGCTGCCGTCCGACGGGTGCGTCACCAGTTTCTCTCCATTGTCGCATGGGATCGGGAATTCCCACAGCTTGGCATGGCAAACGTACGTCACTCTTCCAAGCCACTAGGCGCATCCCTCCAAATGACACGATTCGTGCTGCAACTAAAGATAAAGATAGACGTGCTTTTAAAATCTACACTTTTGAATCACAATACACATTCTCAATTTATAATAAGATAATTCGTACCGAAAAAATTGCCTTCTTATACAATGTCTCATTAGCATCTTTTGACGTTGCCATAGGTTGTATCGGCGTGATGTCATGGTAGTAGGCTATCAATATTATGTGGCCATTATGTGAGACACCTTGATACCTAAGCTGAATTTCAGAGTTGTGAAATGATTAGGTAGTCTCCGAAGGTTGCTTTTGCGCGTTTTCAATCGGTGATCTCTGATTGCTCCTGGGTAGTCTCTCTCGCCTCACTTCCCATTGGCTGAAGCTGCTTCTAGTCAGTAGAGCGTGGGAACGCCATACAAATCACTACCAACACCTGTTCAATCCAATACTCTAATCCACACCTTTGCTATTCTTTTTAATACAAGAAAACAACATTACGGCATCCAGTTGCAGCCTTTCATGTGTAAATGGGAGAAGTGCCACATCATCGCTCTCAATCTTTGTCTTAGTGCCTGCTTCACGGCGTTCACAACTATGGCATGGTGGCTGAATTAGTAAGGCGTTGGATTACTATTCGAGTTTGATGCGGTTCGATCCCCATTAATGCTATGAATGTTAGAAGTTCTATAGGTAAATAAGTTACATTTTGCCGTCTACCACTTCACAATATGGGTGTTGAAGAGAAAACAAAAGATAGTGTGACCAGGGCTCGAGTTGAGGGAGAGTGAGAGATGAAGTGCAGATCTTCTAGTTGTGCAGCTCTTACAGTCTTAACATGGCAGTGTATTTGAAAGGAAATCAGTGGGCTCAATAAATATAAAATTTTACTTTTAAACTGAAATGTATTTTCTTAGACGTAAGTTTCTAGTCAAGGACAGTGAGAAGATAATGAAAAATGTCTTCTCATTGTCTCTGCGTCCAGTGCTAAAATTTTATGGCACGCCAGACATAATGGAAACAATTCCAAGCCACACTAATAGCTAGACTAAGAAGTACAACAATATTTCCCAACACTGCGTGGAACATTAGTATTTTTTTTATCGCTTATTCTCCCAGCTGGGCTCTACCCGTGGACTCTGCGAGGGATCATTCCTCTACCGTCGCAAAGACGGTGTCTCGGAGCTGAACACACTTTGTCAGCAGATATAATTGGGGATGGTGACAGGCCGATCGCCCAGGCGACCACTAACTTGGGTCTAATTAAGGCAGGGACAGGGAAGAGATTTTGGAAGGAAATCTGCCGTGGAACTGTTGAAAGGAACCGTCCAGGCATTTGCCTGGTGATGAAAATGGGAAACTATGAAAACCATTTTCAGGACGACCACGCAGTATTCAAACCTACGCTCTGCCGATGACAGAGAGGCATGAGCTGGTGTGTTAGCACTCTTGGCCACTGTGCCCGGTCCATTGGCCTTCATACAAAGATAAATCTAAACCTTTGGGATTACAACTCATTCTTATCTTTCAGGTCTTTTAAATGAACTAATGTGTGCTAAAGAGATAATCAACCACAGTTTTTCTTTTTCTGAATCATTAAAACAATTGTATTATTGTATTTAAAGAAAATACACCTCGCAAGCAAGATTTTGCTACCAGCAGCAGACAGTCCTCCATCCTACGGTTGTGTCGGGGATTTCCACCTCCGTGTTTCAATCACTACTACTGAGTGTAATATTGTGTTAAATCATTGTAAATACCTGTACAACACTCCGCCCTCGGCTGTTAAAATAGGGTATGATGTGTAACATTTGTGATGGCTGCTCGAATGAATAAACGTTTTCCTCCATTTTATTACTCTATTATTATGGATTTAAGCCCTCTAAGGTGTGCTTATGACAAGTTCTTCTGCGATGCTCTCTTTCGTTTGCAATATCTCTTAAGACCAGCTAATTTTCTTTTCTCCTATGAGAAAGAAGAGGAGAAAGTTTCCGAGACATTTAATCATTTTGTTACTCTAAATTTGTTAGTCTTGTATGAGATTTTAAAAATGCCAGAGTTTGTAAAGTATTTTCCTGTTCAAGATTAGATTTTAGTATGATAATAATCTTGAACAGTTCATACAAATGCATCGGTGTAGTGCATAACTACTATCCCTCTGATGGTAGTACAGGAGAGCTCTTCTCGAAGTTTCAAACAAATGGCCATATTCCTGATGCATTAACATTCTTTTATTAGGCACAACTGATAGTCTATAATTCTCCTTCAGTGATAATTTTCAATTTTAAGATCTTCATAGGATCATCATCATCATCTTGTACAGTTTCCAGCCCCAGGCTGGGTCTGTTTGGAACATAAGCCTCGCCACTTATTTCTTTCTTCCCACCATCTCTCTGCTGTCACTCTGGTCATAGGATATTCAGTGATATTTAGTTAGAGTGGAAATTTCGTGCTATAATTTGAGATGATAGAGAATTAGAGGAGTGGATAGATCATGGAGAGGAATTCGGGAACTACGGTAGGCATTTATTATAGCAAATTTACGTAACATGAAGTGTATAATAATGATCTAACACGAATCTGAAAAGTTGAATAGAAATATGAGTGTGATTGTAATATTTTGTGAAATAATATAGAACAGAAAACGAGCACTCGGTGGAGGAAAAGACAGGTTAGTGCAGCGTTACGCAACCTTTTTTTACTCACGGCACCAGGCCCGACGAGAGGGGGGGGGGGGGGTCAGGCAGGGCTGGTGCCCCGGGGCCCGACCCTCCCAGGGGGGCCCGGCGTCCTTGGAGGATGGGCCCGATCGGGCATTGTTTTATTATTGCATTTATGTGACTTGAATTTGCCACTGGCAATCATTTAGTGAATGCAATGAACTGTCTGTGAACAATGTTACAAGGATTGAAAAACTTATTATGTCAAGTGGACAATATTTTCATCTACAAAGCGCTTGTGGGAAGAACAACTATCTCAAAGTTGTCAACTTAGCGTCGGGGCTTCGCTATGTATTGTTCTTGGAATATACCTGAAGGCAGAGAGAGCATTCCATTGTTCTAAATTTCGCTTATTCGGCTTATGCACCAATCTATCATATAACTTTCTCATCCCTTCATTTATTTCGCCAAGGCCACGAGAGCCTGGGCTGCCCTGGTGTGTTTGGTCAGCAAGTTCAAGAGTTTCAAGTTTGCTGCGTCACGTCGAGCTTATATATTTAGAGGCGATAGTGTCTGAAATTAATATAATGTCTAGCTAGACGAATCGTGTGCCGTGCAGGCAGGTAAGTAAAATATATTTTAAAGTAGCGTCCAACCAGTAATTCACTTTATAGTTGATTTAAGGGACAGAACAGCGAGGTCATCGTTCCCTAGTAATTCACTTATCATTGCTGGCTAAATATCTTGCGAAAGGGTGGGATGATTCTGTTATCAAACGCAGATAGAAGAAGGGCATGCGAAATTGTTCATCTTCTCGTATACTGAATTGAGAAAACAATGCTAACATTTGAATAATCTGTATGCGAGGTGCAGTAAAATTATTATTATAATTGGTTCATTCGGTCAACAATCCTAGGTACTTGGGTTCGTGTGCAAATCATTTCTGATTAAGGGATTTATTGCAAACCTATATTACTATTGGTACTAGAGTTGGGAAATGTATCCAAAGAGTGAAACTAAGGTAATACTCCAGTATTTTTCTGGACGGGAGAAAAATGACAATTAAGCTAGGATACTGAACCACTCAACTTTGTTTCCCAATTCCTCTCATGGGATGTCAGTGGTAAGGACAGATGGCCTACCGTAGCAGTTCCGCCTCATAAAACAACAATAAGTAACGTCAGTGGTAGGGGCAGTTGGCCTAGCTGTTCCACCCCTTAAAACAAGGCGATGGAGAAATTAATATAGGCTATTGCATGTAGGCAACCGCGCAGACTTTTCTAAGACCAAATATTGAACTCTGCTTAATTTAGAAGAAAAGTAAGACGAAGTATTGTCGAATATTAATATAAATACAATTTTGTATTGAGCTGGTGCAGTGACTTATTATTATTGAACATTTCTTCGCCGTTTCTTCAAAAGAGCAGCATCGATCTGCAAAGCACTTATTTATCAGAACGCGAAGAGATATTTTCCCTCGCGAATCAAGCATTTTCATGATACGCTTTAACGTCTCAGTACCGTTAAACGTAAAATGAGTTGCTAACTTTATCTATGACTTGGAAATGACTCCGGGTCCTGACGAAGCCGCGGCAGGAATGCAGGAGTCGGCTTACCGACTGCGGTGTCATTCGTAGTCTTACTCAACAGTTAATAATAGGCCTATTTGTCGTTTCAGTTAATTCGGCTTGCGACATTTAACCTGTGTACTTGGTAGCTAGTAGGTCTAGTATCACTGGCGGGCAATGGACCATTGGCGCTCGGTTGGGAATCGTTTGCATCAACTAGTACTGTAGATAGCCTATAATTCAGTATTTGCTGACTCGTTAATTTTCCGGTTTATTTCTGAAGGCCTCCACATTATTGAATGAAGTTGACTGTAAAGCAATAGTTTTCACAAATATTAATGAAGTAAATTATAAGATTCTCAAACAGCGAACAAAAGAAAAAACTATGAAACGTGCGAATTGTGTAGACTGAAGGGGAGGCTAGTGGTTGTTGTATAATTAGAGAGGTGTATTGGCAACATTGTTGTAACTATTTGTCTTGGAGAGTAGAAATTTAGACCCTCTTAAAACCACCCACTGCTGGACAAAAAGCAGGGTATACACTGTGCTGTGCCATGGCCTCTGTGACATGATCAATCGCATAACGTATTCTTAGTTGCCGACTGGGAAAAGTGGGAATGCGTTGCCCGTCGCGACTATTACTGTAATTATTAGGGTTAAGAGTAGGGTAGGTGTCTTTGGACTTGAAATAAGGTACTATCTCGGCATTTGTCTGGGGTGAGTGGGAAAACCCACACTCAGGATAGTCGCTGTCAGCACCGGGATTCGAACCTCTGATCTGCAGACTTGCTGTAGACCCCCATCACGGTCTTTGGTGAGCTACTCCGTGGGGTCTTACTTGAAGGTGCGAGTGCTTTTACTTCAATAACAGAGAGTCTTTTCTATAGCCACTAAATGTCAATGGTCACCAAATTTTTACTGCAAAATATCACAAAAATAGTCACTCAAATGGCCTATAACTCAATAATTTGGACCTAATATTTACAAATTTTTCTGGAGGAGGACCCCCGGACCCAACTCTGAGCTTGGTGATATTCCATACCTCAAGATCCCCGGTGTGTCCACTTCCCCATAATCTTGGCTTAAATCTGCCTCTGATAGTCAACAGTCATAGATAGGGTTGGGGATTTTTAGGAGAACCTGGCTCTAGGTTTGCTTACTGCAAAGCAATATTAAATTATAAGAAGTCCACTGACTGCAAATTATAAAATATAGTTCAAATTCACATTTTCTTCTTTTGAGAAAACAATCACTGATCAGCTGTAATCTACTGATAGAACATAATAAATAACTTCACTTACATATGAGTATACCTGTGGTTAATTATGAAAATATATTTTGCTTCGTTTAATGTACAATGATGTGTGATCGCCGTTCAACCAAAACACTTATCAGTGTTTAGGCTTAGACCCAAGGGTGTGATTCTTCAAGGGCAACAAGTTTTAAGAATGTCAACATAAAACCCTATATGTAAATCGTATTTTAAAATACGTCTTGACTATGTGTAAAAATCATGTTTTCATTATGAAAAGAGATTACGTCATACATCACAGAAGCCGTAGTACTGCACAGTGTACAGTATACCTCTTCCACCTCTTTTAACATGCAGTTCAATGAACTGAACTTTCTGTTGATTAATTTTTGGGTCTTGGGGGCCTGGGAGATTCCAGCCCCAGGGCCCGCCGCCGCTCTCCACGGCCCTGCACGGCACACCCCAGACAGGTCTAGACTAAACATGACACACCAAAATGTATGGTCGCTCAAAATCGTATGAATCTGAATATAGTTACGAAATATTACGTGGTTATGTAATTATTATTATTACAGTTATTATTATTATTATTATTATTATAATTATTATAGACTCCTGTATTTATTAACAACTTATTAACTTTATTAACTCAATTTACTGTAGAATACACATTTCTAATACGAAATTTAAAGTAAATACCTCTACTCATACCTTCAATGCGATACTTGAGCCTGCTTAGCTGTACACAGGCGGCTTATTCGAGGCGGAATTGTTGACAAAGCAAGCCTCATTTCTTCATCACTGGATTTAAGTCTCTCTCTTTGATGTTTTAATTTGAGTCAACGTCGAGAAGCCCAGTTCACCCAAATATGTAATTGAAAATGGTAACAACACATCAACTGTCATCTCGGAGATACCCGGGTATTCACTACTTATTTACAACCAAAATGTGTCCAAAGACATTTCTAAACATTTTAATTTCAATGTTCTGTTTGCTTTGAAATCTGCCAGTTCCTCTCGAAAGCCTATATTCGGAAGATGTTTCGAATCCATAATGAATGGATCTTGAACCCAGTCAAAATCTTCAACACACTCTCCAAAATATTTTTTTGAAATTCTGCTGCAGGAGTACTAAATGTTCTTTAATTAACTATATCAACACATTATTATTGTCAGCAAGGGACCATATAGTTGTGAACATCTCACACGATCCATTTTCAATTGTCTGTATCCACAAATTTAACTTATTAATACATCCTTGAATCTTATCCATACCAGACAGAATATTTTTGTTTCTACCTTGCATTTTTCTGTTTAGTTCATTCAAGCGTACAAAAATATCGGATAGATATGCCAAGTTAAATACCAATTCATCATTGTTTGAGTCTTCAGTCTGTTGACTGGTTTGATGCAGCCTTCCATGCCTCCCTGTCCTGAGCTAATCGTTTCATCTCTACATAGCTACCACACCCTACATCCGAGGCAATCTTTTTAACATATTCTAACCTTGGTCTACCCCTACAGTTCTTATCCTCGACCCTTCCTTCCATAACTAAGCTTGCTATTCCTGGGTGTCTTAGTATGTGTACTACCAACCTATCTCTTCTCTTCATTAGCAGTTGCCAAAAACATCTCTCCTCTCTCACTTGTCTTAATACCTCTTCGTTTGTAACCCTATCTACCCATCTGATCTTCATCATTCTCCTGTAACACCACATCTCAAATGCTTCAATTCTCCTCTTTTCTGCTGCACCAATAGTCCAAGTTTCACTTCCATAGAGTGCCACGCTCCAGACAAAGGCTTTCAAAAATGACTTTCTAATACCTAAATCTATATTCTTTGTCAACAGATTTCACTTTTGTAGAAATGCTTTCCTTGCCATAGCCATCCTACTCTTTATATGAGGCGCCTAGAATCAAAACACGCCAAATCCATATTTTATGAAAATTGAGATAAGCATTGTTTCATATAGCTTTTACTGCGCTGAATTCATTAAAACTATTATTTTGTTACAAAACCCGCTACATCCTACTGTAAAACGAAGTCAAAGTTGAGGCTTAGTTGCAATATCCGATAAGTCAAACGACAGTTTCGCCATTTTTGGTCACAAAACCCGCCACATCCACATCAGCCAATAGGAGCACCCAGTTCCGCCATCTTACCTTCCATGATGCTTTGCGAAATGCTTACTTTTTACCTACGTTCATTAGTCAAGAGAATGTACCTCTGCCTGACCTGATTAGAATGGTTTATGTTGTTGTACTTTCTGATAATAATAATTTGTTTTGGATAATTTTGACAAAGAACAAGAAGAACAATAACATTTTGGTCTGGGTGATGTTTTCCACAGAACTGACATTTGCGAACATAAACGTGTCAGGAAACCTGATTTTGATATGACTCACGTAAAGCCAGAAGACATAAACAGAGGGATTGTCCTTCAGGCACAATAAGTGAAAGATGTTTCGAGACTGCTTTCGAAGCATTTTGGAGAAAGATGGAGGGAAAATGAAGACCTGCAGTTTTATTGCAATCTGGAAAGTCGTGGCGAACACGAAGAGAATGATGATGATGGAGAAACTACTATTGAGGATGAGGCAGAAACAGACATTGTGTAGCTAGAACTTTCAGTAAAGAATGTGATTTAATAGTTGAATGTAGTTTTGTCTCTAAGGGCCTGGACCATAGTAATTGAATATGAATTTAATTTCACGCTTTTCCTTATTATTATTATTATTATTATTGTTCAGTACTGTAGGCTACAGTATAGCCGGCCCCGTGGTGTAGGGGTAGCACGCCTGCTTCTCACCCGGAGGCCCCGGGTTCAATTCCCGGCTCCGTCAGGGATTTTGGAAACTGACATGAGGGCTGGAACAGGGTGCACTCAGCCTCGTGAGGACAATTGAGTAACTGACAGTGAGGCACGAAAACCAAGATTACCGGCCGAGGGGACCCGATGTGCTGGTCATGCGTCACCCCAATATCTGCAGGCCAAATGGCTGGGGATTAGGCCCTTTGTAATAGTTTGTCCCTCATATTGAGCGACTGAGTGCAACGGTTTGACTGCCCCTAACTGTTGGGTGATAAATGTAACTGTTTACCTTTGCCTAAGCTATGTTGTTTTAATGGGCACCAAGATCTCAACGCAATGTTGAAATCTAAATTTGTATTTAACAACGTCTAGCTCTGGTAGAACACCTTCAAGAATCTATTCACTCAGATCGTGGTATGATTTGATCATTAACCCAACAAACAATTGTATCAGGAGAAGGAATTGGTCTATATCTAATGCTACCTACTGAAAGCAAAGATTGCATTGTAAAAGAAATGAATTTATTATATAAAACAAGTATAGCAAAATTAATAATAATAATAAGTTTAAAATTTAAATTGGAGCGTTGCGATTTTAATATTACCGATAGAAAATTACGTGAAAACGGAGTCTGATAAATTATTGATTTTACTCTTATTCCCAAGCTATGAAGTTACTGAAATACTGAATTTAAATCAAAGAGAAACGAGAGATTGCGTACTTCTGTGTCATTCGCGCTTACCACTGGAAATTGCCAAAGCATTTCCCTCGTACTGGATGATGCTGTGAGCTTCCCACAGTCTCCTGGACGTCGTCATCTTCGTCGATATTTGATGATATACTTGTAGATTTGGTGACTTTATGGTCCTAACATCGGAGCCATACCCTCGTACAACCACACTGGTTAAGTTTTAAACAGATAGTTCTCCACTCCACGGAACATCGGAGCGACACCCACTTGCAACCGAACAAGTCAAGTCTTTCACAGATTGTCCCCGCTCCACGGCGCGCCGAACGATATATGCACTCCACGGCTTCCCACTCCAGTCCCGACTTCCAGCTTACGTGGTCTCCACTGATTGGCTGCTCCCCACGCGCTACTTCCCCTTCTCTGGCTCATTACACACGGCGCGCGGATGATGAAGTCGATTTCCGTTCCAACTATCCACCTTTCCTTGACGCTGCGACCCAAGCTTGCGTAATACTTCTTGACAAGAATCAGCCTGTATCTGAATTTCCAGTGAGTCATGTCTCTCATAATATCCTAACTGACGAAACTCCGTAAAATTCCGTAATCACATAATTTTCTATGATATTGTCGTTCGTAATAATTTGCTTGATAGTGTTTTCTAAGACATAGAAACCCTATCTGTATGCTTATTATTTTTTATAAAATGCTCCGAAAATACCTTAATAATAATTATAATAAATTAATAATAATAATAATAAAATAAATTAACAATAATAAATTAACATGAAAAATTCTCTTGGCCGAACAATTTGCCGCGTAAATAAATATAGAATGGCTTCCTACTGACTTATGCCATTGGCATAAAAAACCCTCGAAAAACACGTTACATATTCGCCTCGGATCATCGGATGATTTACCGTGACGACGGTCCATTAACTGATTATCCCAGACACATTAATAATCCCCATCCAAAATACATATTACTTAAATGAAATCACCCTAAATTACAGATATATACACTCATAATTTTTCTTCACGCACTTTGCCTCAAAGTTTGTTGTCACTATGGATTGCACTTTGCAACCAGTCCAATGTTTTTCATATAGAACAGTGTTCCACGGATATTTCCGCCTCTCAAATTTCTCTATGTTGGAAAAATAGACATAATTACTGTGTGAGCGCTATGTATATGAGATGTCACATCAGACGCATCAAGGTGTTCTGATATACTTATATCTCCCTAGAACTTCCTAATTTCACTGGAGGTTCCTTCCTTATTGTGAAATTTAATCCCACTTATCACTGAGCACACGATCACACTATTTTGGCAGCGCATCATGACCATAATAATTAATCTCTCTTTATAAAAGATGAAATTAATATTGACTTCTGAAAAAAAAAAACAACCAGTAAATGCGCATTACATATAACACCAAATATTTCTGTGCCGTAATCGCCCTGTCTTGTTAAGTTCCCGTAGACCATATTCTACTTAATACTAGTTCTCAACACAGACCAGTTCTCCTCACACAAATGAAACCATTGTACAAATTACCTTAAATTACTCACTTACAAATCTTACATGGCGAGGCCGTAAACAGAAATCACGTGTGCCGTTATGTATGAGTTTCATGAAGGACTGTCTCGCATTCTGATGGCCCATCTTTTGTCCCGTGGACGCCTTAAGCAAAAATACCCTGTCCAAGCGCTCACCCATCTCTTGGGGACAAATGGGAATTCACCAGCGCTACCAAATTCTGGCCTTGGTGTATCGAGACATTTTAGTGCTCAAGAGCATCCGACAATCCCGTCATATTTCCCTGTACCTTAAAATCTCTCATTTACTTACATACTACCCAACTGTGTGACTTCTGATACGCCTGCCTGGAAGACCATCTCCTCCCACGCACCAAATACCACACTTACTCATTTGATAGGCTGGCTCGCCAGCTAAACATCCTCACTTTATGACACATACTTTCGGAGACTATGTATATTATACGTCCCGTATAATCTGTTTCCCTCACTATTCTCCAGCACATATGCTGTTTTGCCAATACGTTTGGAAACTATAAATGTTACTGCATCACCTGCTTCCAACCTTGCAAGTGGCTCCCTTAAATGAACGTCATCACGTTACTCTACCTACATATTTCTCAGTATCTGTAACGATGCCCTGTTGCTACTGTCCACACATGCTAACCCTACTTTCCTCTGGTGTCACACCTCTACTTGACATTCTATGACCTAAAAATGTCATTTCTGACTGACCGAATGACGACTTAGATAGCTTCAAAGTGAACCCTGCCAAATCTAACTTCTGAAAAACTATATCTAAATGACGTAGATGCTCCTCAAAACTGCGTGAACTAATTACCATATCATCAATGTAAATGGTTACTAACTCTCCTGTGTCATCCCCTAATGCGATGTTTAAAGCCCTAATTAAAGCTGCTGAACTACTCTTTAACCCATAAGGTGTTCTACAAAATTGATAAAGGTTATATTTATGACTAAAAGCTGTAAATGGTCTATCTTCGTACAAAAGTGGCACTTGCCAAAAACTGGAACTCAAATCTACACAAGTGAAATACTTCTTCCCCTCAAATATTTGCATTAATTCCTCTATTGACATAGATTTCAGCTGATCTGAACTAATTCTACTGTTAACCAAACGAGCGTCTAAACAAATACGAACTGTGCCGTCGGTCTTGGGTAGCGTGATCAAAGAATTAACATACGGACTGTTAGAGTGCTCAATAATCCCATCTTCAAGCATCTGGTTAATTTGTGCCTCAACTGCACTCTGATAAGCGAAAGGTACAGGATATCTATGCCCTGTGAATACTGACCTATCAATAACGTTCAATGAATGTGTATAGCAATTGGCCATACCAATGCGATCCTCAAAAACTCTCCTATTACACAATAACACATCATAGAGCCGAACACACTGTTCCACCTCTATATTTCCCTGAAATGCAGCATCACGTAACGAGTCCTCTAGACTTCCGTTCGTAATCACACTGCCCACTAAACATGGAGAGCCCCGCTCTACGGCTGGCGATATCTCATTTAAAGTACAAATCACACCTACAATACTACTTCTCTGAATATGGTCATTGAACGCTACTTCTACTTCAGAATCTCTCCATTTAAATTTCAAACTCCCTACATCATAACATAAGTTACCAGACACTCTACTTAGCCACTCTGAACCCAAAATAACACTGAATACTAAATTTGGAATTACAAGGCAAATCTGCTTCTCTACATGATTATTAATTTTAATGTCTACTAAAACTTGCTTAGAAATTACTTTAGACCTCTTCCCAACAGCTGTGATAACAAAAGTGCTTTTAATTGGCATCTCCTCAAAATTTACTCCAGTTCCTTTCATTTTATCATAAAATGCACTACTTATGCAACTCTTCATACAACCACTATCAATTAAAACATCTGTGTACGCCTCGGACACGTTAAATTTAACTATGGGGCTCTTACTAACCACTTCCTGAATAATACCTTCATCATTTAGTTCATGTAATCATTCATTTCTTACATTTAGGTCATAGGGTTCCTGTATAATTGTATGGACAGGGCATGCTACAGACTGAGATTCTGACCTTACTTCGCAGCCTGGTTCGCGTTTAAAGAACCGCTACAGCTGGCCGTAGTACTAGTTACTACTGCACTGGTCTGGTTGTTCTGAGTTGTGTTGTCATTGTTTGGCTGTATATTACTACCACTAGGCTGTCCTCTTCCTTGACCCCTATTCTGGTTGTAATTATTGTCATTATAATTTCTCCCTTGATTTCCCCTGAAATCATTGTTTCTCCCTTGATTTCCCCTGTAATCATTGTTCCTCCCTTGATTTCCCCTGAAATCATTGTTCCTCCCTTGATACTGATTACCATAGCCATTTCCTCTGTTCTGATTTAGCTGATTATTATTATTTCTATTTTGAGCGTTGGCCCCTTCGCCACCGTTCCCTTGAACTTCCTGATGCCTGGCTTCATTAGGCCTATTATTATTATTACCCTGGTTCCTATTGAAATTGTCCTCATAACCCTCTCTCCCTAGTGCATCAAATGTGCTTAACAAATTTTCTACTTGTGATATAGTCTTTACATTCTGGATACAAGCAGCCTCCTTGATCCTATAGGGAAAGTGCCTAAGTAGCAACCTTACCACATCACTTTCCTCCTTCAAGCCATCCAGATATTTACACACTAATACCTGCCCTATAAAGTATTCGGTCATGGTGGAGCTTCTTTTAGGGTTATATTTACCACACACTACTCCCTCACGATGCTGCGACTGAATAACCTCATTCCAGAACTTTTCACAGAATTTCATTTTAAAATCATTAATATCAGTAAACTTGTCTCTGTAGACAGCAAACCAATTCCTCGTTTCCCCCACAAACACTTGTTCTAAAATTTCAACTACCTGGCACCACTCAATACTACCATTTTCCAACCTCTCCCCGAATTTATTTTCTATAGTGTTCATGAACTCCATTGGGCCCCCCTGTCGATTGCTGAACTTACCTAGTTCTACATCCCTGTGTGTGCTATTCACAAAAACTGGCCTATTCTGACTATTTTCTTGCCTGATCCTAGCTTTTAATTTTAACTCTAACTCTGCGATTTTCTCCTCAGCCTTCCTCTCAATACTGTTTACTGTTAATTTAATGTTTCCTTCTGATTCTTCTACTTTATCATATAGCTTTGCTTGTTTCTCCTCAATCTTGCTAATGCTCTCTCTATTACTCTCTCTTAAATCATTTACTTCTGCAACTATTTGCGAGTGGACTTTCTCAATTCTACCCCCCAGCTGTTCCGTAACCTCTTTAGTTGATACTTGAATCTTGTCAATTTCTCCCCCCAATTTCTTTTTAACCTGCAGTGTTTCTAATTTAACTAATTCCTTTAAATTTTCAGCCTGTGTGCTGATTCTACTTTCCAACTCCTCCTGTACTTTTCCTAATTTCTTGTCTACTTCTGCAATGATCTCTTTAACCTTCTCTTCCATTATTCCTCTGATTTCTCCTCTAATCTGCTCCATTTTCACACTAATTTCCTTGTTGTTCTTATCTAATTTTGCATTATTCTGTTCTAATTTTTTATTTAGAGCTTCTGAACTTTCTTTATTTTCCCTACTGTTTTGATCTAATTTGGCGTTTAAGGCATCTGTACTTTCTTTATTTTCCCTACTGTTTTGTTCTAATTTTGCATTATTCTGTTCTAATTTTGCATTTAAGGCATCACTACTAACTTTGTTCTGATACATAAACTCGAGAAGTAAAGTTTTTAATTCTGGTTGGCCGCATACACTCCCTGTTTCAGTATCGGGATTTACCTCCGCTACCCCGGTGCTACCATCACTCGACATACTGCTCGTATCATCACTCTCCAGTTGATGACCACTACGTAACCTCATCTGTTTTTCTTTCTCATCCCCCATAATGATATACACTGATAAAGACAAATAGCCCCCAAAATACAGGCACAGAAATATATACCCTTCTCCTTCCACAAATGTTATTAGGTTTTCAGCCCCAAGTTGTCGGCGACAAGTGTAATAGTTTGTCCCTCATATTGAGCGACTGAGTGTAATGGTTTGACTGCCCCTAACTGTTGGGTGATAAATGTAACTGTTTACCTTTGCCTAAGCTATGTTGTTTTAATGGGCGCCAAGACCTCAACGCAATGTTGAAATCTAAATTTGTATTTAACAACGTCTAGCTCTGGTAGAACACCTTCAAGAATCTATTCACTCAGATCGTGGTATGATTTGATCATTAACCCAACAAACAATTGTATCGGGAGAAGGAATTGGTCTATATCTAATGCTACCTACTGAAAGCAAAGATTGCATTGTAAAAGAAATGAATTTATTATATAAAACAAGTATAGCTAATTTAATAATAATGAAAAATGAAAATCCACAGCCTGCGTCCAGTCTCCGACCGGGTCAGGGATGGAATGAATGAAGCCCCCATCTAGCGGCGAGGATATGAACTGTGCCGGCTGCCGAGGCCTGACGCACTCCTCTGGGGCAATGATTAAATGAATGACAGATGAAATGAAATGATAGTGGAGAGTGTTGCTGGAATGAAATTTTGACAGGGAAAACCGGAGTACTCGGAGAAAACCCTGTCTGCCTCCGTTTTGTCCAGCACAGATATCACATGGAGTGACCGGGATTTGAACCACGGACCCAGCGGGGAGAGGCCGGCGTGCTGCCGCCTAAGCCACGGAGGCTGCAAAATTAATAATAATAATAAGTTTAAAATTTAAATTGGAGCGTTGCGATTTTAATATTACCGATAGAAAATTACGTGAAAACGGAGTCTGATAAATTATTGATTTTACTCTTATTCCCAAGCTATGAAGTTACTGAAATACTGAATTTAAATCAAAGAGAAACGAGAGATTGCGTACTTCTGTGTCATTCGCGCTTACCACTGGAAATTGCCAAAGCATTTCCCTCGTACTGGATGATGCTGTGAGCTTCCCACAGTCTCCTGGACGTCGTCATCTTCGTCGATATTTGATGATATACTTGTAGATTTGGTGACTTTATGGTCCTAACATCGGAGCCATACCCTCGTACAACCACACTGGTTAAGTTTTAAACAGATAGTTCTCCACTCCACGGAACATCGGAGCGACACCCACTTGCAACCGAACAAGTCAAGTCTTTCACAGATTGTCCCCGCTCCACGGCGCGCCGAACGATATATGCACTCCACGGCTTCCCACTCCAGTCCCGACTTCCAGCTTACGTGGTCTCCACTGATTGGCTGCTCCCCACGCGCTACTTCCCCTTCTCTGGCTCATTACACACGGCGCGCGGATGATGAAGTCAATTTCCGTTCCAACTATCCACCTTTTCTTGACGCTGCGATCCAAGCTTGCGTAATACTTCTTGACAAGAATCAGCCTGTATCTGAATTTCCAGTGAGTCATGTCTCTCATAATATCCTAACTGACGAAACTCCGTAAAATTCCGTAATCACATAATTTTCTATGATATTGTCGTTCGTAATAATTTGCTTGATAGTGTTTTCTAAGACATAGAAAACCTATCTGTATGCTTATTATTTTTTATAAAATGCTCCGAAAATACCTTAATAATAATTATAATAAATTAATAATAATAATAGATTAACATGAAAAATTCTCTTGGCCGAACAATTTGCCGCGTAAATAAATATATATGGCTTCCTACTGACTTATGCCATTGGCATAAAAACCCCTCGAAAAACACGTTACACCTTCACGGGCTATAGTGCCAGGGTTTAATTACTGTACAGTATTATTACCCTTTCACGAATTGATTGCCGGAGGTGGAGATGGGAACTACTCTTTATGTACTTGTGTCACACGTCAGCCTGCTTCGTTGACAGGTACAGTTGCACGTGTAGGATATGACTCAGCTCCAGTACCCCCAGTCATCATTTAACTGTCCATGGTGACATGAGCTCCTGTGACGCTTATCTGACGCAATGCAGCGTGACCTATGTGCAGATTGCACTCTGCCATCGCTGTGTCCTCCGCTTTGCCCCACAGAGCTCATGCTACAATAAACATAAACGCTGGAACAGCCACGCTCAGCGGCAATCAAATCTTGAATGGGTAGTATGAGTTTTATTATTTTTCTGTTTATTCTAATAAAACACAAAAACCACCCCTTAAAACAACAATAACAACAACAACAAAACACAAAAATTATACGATTTTTTAAATTTTATAACCTATATTTAGTTAACTTTCATTCAAAATATTAATTTCTTAATAAAGCTTCCGCAGTTTCTACAATCTCTTCTCATAACTTCAAATGTATTGCACCCTTCAATAAAGAATGGTTTCCTCAAGATTCATCTACGGGGTCGTGTTCAGTCCTGACTGCGTTACACAGCAAAGTTCGCTTAAAAACAACATGCTCTAATGAATAGAAAGGTCCATGACAGAGGCTATACTAGAAATAAATGAATAACAAGTAGAATAAAAGAAATTTAATGACTGAAAATTATGTGCATAATAATAATAATAATAAATATAAGAAAATCCTCCCTGACTTTCACCCCCTTAAGAAATAAATATATTACTGAGCGGAAAGGCTCGCTCCACAACAACAAAACAATGTGAATACCGCTTCACTCAAAATGATAAATCATAACATAAACTTTGAGCGGTAAGAACTCACTCGTCACAACATATGGATACAAGTCCATTTTTCCTGGTCAAGAAGTTATATAATGCGTGGTGTACTGCTCGTTAATAGGAAACTGAGTACTGATGCGAGTCCGTTTACAACTGAAACATTCATGTTGCTCACGGAGTTGCATCTTTTAAATCACACTACGGCTATGGGACCCACCCTTAATTAATACACTATAATTACTACTGACACATGCAAGATCTAATAAAACAAAAAGATGAAGAATCTCCCTGAGATTCCATCTGGTGCCAGAGCACACGGAATAAAAAGAGCATGCCAGAAATTAGGCCAAAACGCTCTCATCACAAATTGGGAACACAGCCTCGCACATCCTAATGCCACACGGGGTCATTCAACGCGTAAAATACACACAAGAACTAAAGCAAAAGCAACAAAATACAAGCCTAACGGCTGAAAAACTATGTTTACATTTATATAAAACGCCAGACAAACAGGAGTTTCGGAAGCTACCTTACAACTATGGACAGCACCCATTTAATCAATCAATACTCATTATAACCGATCAGGTTTTGTGAATTTTAAACAACGTCTTAAATTGAAGTACAGGATCCTGGCCTGCTACTAATGACAAGTCGCGTTATCTGATTTGAGCGCGCCCCTCTTGTATGAGTCATCGCTGCCTCAATTATCTCTCTCAGTTCCTCAAGCTAGGTGCAACTTCCAACTGGAAACGCCAACATATCTCACTCATCCCCTGGATGGCAAGAAAACACAAATATATACCACAAGTCCAGCCTCGCGAGGTCATGAACTGGGCTAATGTGGAGCAAGTCAGAATAATCACAATGATATATTCTCGCTAGCACATCATAAAAATCACACAACGCACCAAAAGCTTGGACTGACTCTCATAAACATACCACTGGGTCGGCTCAAAACAGATCAACAATATTGCGTCCATGACACATTAAAAAAAATACACAACAAAAACTCGGGTGCAAAGTGCCATCCCGTTCAGATCTGCTGGAAAAGCAACTACAAAAATAATCCTGATCCGTCATAAAATTCTGCTCACAAATAATCTTTACTCTCCAAATTCTATTTTTAATCTCAAATTAATTCAGTTCCATTTTTGTTATAATGCATACCTCCGAATTATAATGTTTGACCGCGATTTACGCAAGCGAATGCGAGCACGAGCTGCGCGTCGCCCCGTAAATTTGAACCAAACAAAAATCACAATATTTACAAATTACACAGCGCTCGACTTGCCCCATACTTAATGTGTCAGTAAAACAAAAACTAATAATCTACATTACCAAACAAGCAAACAAATATCTACAAAAATATGTCCCATAATACCATAGCTGATTTAATAAATAAATAAATTCATTTGTACTCAATCCTTTAAAACAGCGTCAGGAAAACGTCTGCAGCCATCTCCTTTAAGATGTTTATCTCGTCATCGACATCTTCTGGCAAATGTCCTGCTGGTTCCAAGATCCGGTCTCGTTCCTAGACGTCATCTCGTGCTGAATTAAATAAAGTTTTGTCAGATAGACACACGCTATATTTCCTATTACATTCACCTATCAAGTACTAAATTCCTTGACAGTCTATTTGGTGAATTATTTCGATGAACTGGTCCTACTGGTAGTGCTGGGACTACACATAAATCACTGAAGTTACACTTATAACTTGACGAAAATGTTCCATGTTCAATAACATGAAAATATGCAGAGTATGCCTCGTGTCCTCGGACACCTTACGTCCTCAAATGCTCAAATAAAAATCAACGTCACGTCCTCAGACGCACAAAAATAAGTATTCGACGTTACATCCTCAGACGCACAAAAATAAGTATGTTCTCTCGAAGCTTTCTGGATCCTTATAAATGAAACTGACTAGGGTAGGTGTGGAAGGGGGTTTATGAGAAAAAAATCCATAATAATTATCAGACTAGCATGCGATCGGTATCATTGAGTTCGTAGCGATGTGGAGGTGACGATTATGCTGTAGCTGGCTTGAATCGATCGTGGAATTAATCCGTAGAAAACTCCCGCGTTAATTTACCAGGATGCGTTACCAAGCCGAGTTGCCGCTAAAACAAGGCGTCTTGATATTATTGGCTCAGACACTTGTAGATCTTTGTGCGCTTTTACATGTATTTCTGCCATAGGGAGTGGTTAACATGAAGTTTGACCAATTACATCGTAGCATTCGATTTTCTTCTTGGCGCCAACACTCATAGCAACAGGCCATATGGTGCGTGCCCAAGCCATCTCCGCGCTAAAAGTTGCACCTGTCCTATGTGTCAAGAATATTATGCTGCTTCCTAAAATACCACAGGAGCTTAAACCATTGTGTCCTCTCGGCCACTGATTTCTCAATATTTCCCAACACCGTCTGGCTCTCATATCTGCTGTATGTAGAAATGTATCAAAAGTTTTTTTTAGCGTATGGCTTTTAGTGCCGGGAGTGTCCGAGGACATGTTCGACTCGCCAGTTTTTGTAGCTGCTTCGAGACGGACACCCAATGGGTGAGCTACAAGTACCGTTGGGGAGGGAAGGAGGGAAGTTGGAATGTAAGGACGAGGAGTTGGAAGGTGGCGGCTGTGGCCTATAGTTAGGGACCAACCCCGGCATTTGCCTGGAAGGAAGATGGGAAACCACAGAAGACCATCTTCAAGGTTGCCGGCGGGGGGATTCGAACCTCCTCGCCTCCCGGATGTGAGCGACTGCCATCAGTCATGCCGTAACCACCACGGCTAACTCACCCGGTATCAAAAGATGATGAATAATTATTAGAATCCTTTATACAGCCTGTGGATATAGGGTTCAGTATTAGGGCTCTTTGGTATCAAAACCTGCCAAATCCAAATCTTAGTAACAAACCCCGACAAATCCGAATTATTGCTTTATATTTTTCTACATACATTTTTAACTATCTTGGGGATCAGCTTCGTATTTCGTCACTGTTTTTGAAAATAATTAATTCCTTTTTTAATGAAAAAAGTATTTCTTTTTGGGTATTGGTTCGTTTGCGACAGTTTTTGTCACTTTGCCAAAAAAAGTGAAGGAATGGATTTGGAGGGTTTTGATTCTAGGCACCTCATATCCTCTTTGCTCTGTCCATCACTGGCTATTTTGCAACCTAAGTAACAGAAGTTTCCTACTCCCTTCAGCTTTCCCCCTGCCAATTTGATGTCCATAGAGGTTTCTGATTTATTTTGGCTGCATTCCAATATTTATGTTTACATTTATTAATTTTCATGATGAATTCTTTCCTCAAGACAGAGTCCATACCATTAAAAAACTCATGCAAATCCTCAGGCGTGTCGGCCAAGATGACGATGTCATCAGCAAATCTCAGAGTTGAAATTATATCTCCTTGAATCTTCACTCCCACTTTAATTTTTTCTCCAATTTCCTTCATTGCTTGTTCAATGTAAAGATTGAAAGGCATGGGTGATAAGTTGCAGCCTTGCCTTACACCATTCTGAATACCAGCTTCCCTCTCATGTCCTTCAGCTCGAATGACTGCTGTCTGGTTTCTAAATAGATTGTAGATCACCCTCCTATCCCTGTACTTTATTCCAATCGTTTTCAAACTTTCAAACAATTTAGTCCAATCAGCGTTATCAAAAGCCTTCTCTACGTCTACAAATGCCATGAACGTTCTCTTATCTTTCTTTATTCTACCTTCCAAAATCAGCCTAAGACTTAGTGCAGCTTCCCTTGTTCCTACATTTCTCCTGAAACCAAACTGGTCTTCACCCAACTCCGTTTCTATCTGGCTTTCCATCCTCTTGAAAATTATTCTAGACAGGATCTTTGAATCATGCGTAATCAAGCTCATTGGATGGTAATCTTCACATATGTCAGCTCCCACTTTCTTCGGTATAGGGATGATAACATTCTTCTTGAAATCAGAGGGTACCTCACCTGTCTCATAAATCCTACACACCAAGTGAAATAACCTGATCAGACCTTCATCTCCTATGCAGCGTAGCAACTCAATTGGTATATCATCTATGCCTGGTGCTTCGTTCCTGCTTAAGTCTTCCAATGCTCTGTCAAATCCTGATCCCAATATTAAATCTCCTTTTGCATCCTCATCAATTTCCTCCTCCCTTTCCATTACATGATTCTCAATCTCCTTTCCCTTATACAAACACTCTTGTAAGCTTTCAATCTATCAACCCTTTCTTCCCTATCTGTTAGAGGCTTTCCAACTGTGTCCTTATTATTACAGCACTTAGTCTTCTTTTCCCCAAAAGTATTCTTAATCCTTCGATAAGCTGTGTCTACTTTTCCTAATTTTAGGCAATTTTCTATACCTGCTCATTTCTCTTTCAACCATTCTTCTCTTGATTCCTTGCAATTCTTGTTAATCTCATTTCTCAGACGTCTATATTCTGCATTCTCCTTTTCATCTCTTACATTCTTGTGTTTCCGCCTTTCATCCATCAATTCTAGTATATCCTGAGTGATTCACGGTTTTCTACCTATTCTTTCCTACCAATGTTTTCTTCTGCGGATTTTGTTATTTCATTCTTCAAAAGTACCCATTCATCTACAATTGAAGTTTGTTTAGGGTTTTTCATTAATCCTTCCTTTATACTCTTCTTGAATCTTTCGTTTACATCCTTCTCCTTCAGTCTGTCTATTGCCCACCTTTTTGGCTTTTGCTTTTCTTCAGTTTCTCCAACTTTAATCTGCATTTCATAACAACCAGATTGTGGTCAGAGTTTATGTCAGCAACGGGATATGTTTTACTATCCAAAATCTGGTTTCGAAACCTCTGCTTGACCATAATGAAGTCGATTTGGTAACGCTCTGTATCTCCTGGTCTCATCCATGTGTATATTCTTCTATTGTGGTTATTGAATAAGGTGTTAGCTATGACCAACTCATGCTAGGTGCAGAATTCCATCAGCCTGCTTCCTCGATCATTCCTTTCACCTAATCCGAAATCTCCAACTATCTTCCATTCTCTTCCTTTTCCTACCACTGCATTGCAATCTCCCATTACTATAACATTTTCATCACCCTTGACATACTTTAGAATTTCATCTATTTCTTCGTAGACCTTTTCAACATCTTCATCATCAGGTTGGTAGGCATATAGATACTGTACCCCCCCCCCCCTGCGGGTGGGGGGTTTAGAATACACCCACGGTATCCCCTGCCTGTCATAAGAGGCGACTAAAAGGGGGGCCCTTGGCTATACTTTGAGGACTCCGCGTTGGTTTGTGAATTGGACCCCCAGTGGGTGGGAGGAAGCGAATACATCCACGGTAATCCCTGCCAGTCGTAAAAGGCGACTAAAAGGGTTTCTCGGATCGGTCCCCTTTCGAGGGTTTGACAGTCAGCTCTCAAAGACATACATCCGTGCGGTATAACTCTCATTAGGTTATATCGCACTTCTTTCCGTTAACGCTTTCAGGGTCTGGCAACCAAAATTACCTTATGTGCGTGCTGTTAGGGGATGGGCCACTTATGCTTGTGACTACGCTCGAAAGCCTGTTCCGGTCTTGGCCGCGCCGACAGGTGGGTGCGCCATGTACCCGCGCAGTAGTATCCGCCTGACTACGCAGGTCCCCGCACAGCCGAATGTCAGAGCTGTAAAATCCAGTATATGCCAAGGGGTACATGCCGATACGGCATTGTAAAACATCGGACCCCCGGGCAATGCCTTCCAAGCTAGGCGGGCCTTGCCCTGGCTGGGTAGCGTCTACTGTGACGGTCGGTAATCGGATGTCGGTGGCATTCGGGGAGGATGATCTGGCCATGGGTTCTAAAAGAAAAATCCCCAAGCAGGGTGGTCCTACACCCAAGTCTTTAACATTTGATTCCCTACGGGGATCAACCCCTTGGGAACAATCTGTGCGTGAAAATCTGGGTGCTAACACCCCCAAGTTTCTGGTAGCTACCAGAACAGATGGGGGTGATTTCAAGCTGGTAAAGAGTATTTTGTTTTCTCGCCACATAGAAGGTGTCTATGGTGAGCTTGAGAAAGTACAAAAGATGAGTAACGGAAGCTTGTTGCTCAATACTAGGACTGGTGAGCAAGTTGAACAACTTCTGAAATGTGACCACTTTGGTGATATCCCTGTCAAAGTGGAAAAGCACGCGTCTCTGAATCTGGTCCGAGGAGTTATTTTCCACCGGGACCTGATTCTGAACACTGACGAGGAGCTCAAGGAGGATATGCAGCACCGTCACGTGACTGATGTCCGGCGCATTACACGCAAGGTCAATGGTCAAATCGTGGATACTGGTGCTTTCATTATTTCCTTTGAGCTTTCGGTGCTCCCGGAGAAAGTCATGGTTACAAGTTACCGTTGTGACGTACGGCCTTATATCCCTCCACCAATGAGGTGTTATAAGTGCCAGAAGTTCGGGCACATGTTATCCCGATGCTCAAGTCCCGACATCTGCGGAACATGCGGTAAGGTACCCCACGAAGCGGAAGAGTGCACAACATCATATCAGTGCACTAATTGCCCTGGATTTCATTCTCCTCAGGACAGGAACTGCCCTGTCTTCCTGCGTGAGAAGAAAATCCAGGAGATCAAAACCCTGGATGGTCTCACCTACCAGGAGGCCTGCAAGAAGTACCATGCCACGATTTCGCCTTCTCCAATCATTGATTATAGAGCCATAATACCAAATTTGGTCCCGGCTACCTCATCTTTTGTCTCAACGGTGAAACCTTCTAATGTACCACCGCCATCTACATCTCTGTCTACACCCCAGAATCAGAAAGAGAGCCCGAAGGTGACTTCAACCCCACCTTCGGCCCCAAAGAAGGCTGTGCGAGCGAAGGCTGCTCCGCCCGCACACCAGGGTAGGAAGTTGAAGACTCACTCCCCACTCGGGAGGAGGTCTGACTTCCTCCCCACCCAAACGGTCGGCGAAAGCCGCGCCGAAGCCGGCGGAGGCAGCATCGTCGACCAGGGTCGGGAATTCGTCTCCTGACCCGTCTAAATATCTTAAAGAGGCGGGGAAGAAGGGAGCCCGCACTACGCATTCCCTTTCTCCTCCAAACAAGGGGAAGCCATCCGCCCCACCAACTGCGGATACTTCAGCACCTGGTTACGTTTTGGTCCCCAGATCTGCGCACTCCCCACGGAGATCCCCCCGCCGCCGAACTGCGTCTAGGAAATCTTCCGCTGAGTCGATTCACTGCACGACCTCGCCTGAGGACATGGAGATTATAGTCGACGTAGTGGATGATGATCCTCCAGAGGTTAAGTTGTAGCTTGCTGCTCCAACTTATTCCCTAGTTTATAAGTTCACACTATGGCACTGTTACAGTGGAATTGTAACAGTTATGACACGCATTTAACAGAGCTCCGTCAGCTCATTGCACAATACGCAGCGAGTATAGTCTGCCTACAGGAAACAAATCTCAGACCTGATCACGAGACTGTTCTGAGAGGTTTCCGACTATACTCTAAAGAGTGACAAGACGCCGCCCGGGCTTCCGGGGGAGTTTGTACCTTCGTTCGCTCTGACTGCTATTGTGAAGAGTTTCCACTCGCCACTCCTCTGGAAGCTATGGCAGTTCGCGTGTCCTTGCCTGCTATGACAACTGTTTGTAACGTGTACCTTCCACCGAACCAGCCACTTTATATTAATGACGTCTTTGATCTTGTTGATCAACTTCCAGTCCCTTTCCTAATCGTGGGCGATTTCAACTCGCATCACCCCCAATGGGGATCACCATCTTGCTGCCCCAGAGGAAGGGACGTGGAGGGCTTAATTCAAGGGTTGGATTTATCTCTATTAAATACAGGGGAAGCTACACATTTTAGCTTAGCGCATGGCAGGTACTCACACATTGACTTGAGTGTGTGTAGCTGTGCGCTGGTCCCCCTATTTGGTTGGTATGTACACGACGACCTCTGTGACAGTGACCATTTCCCGACCGTTCTTACACTTCTGAACCAGAAGCCCGTGGAGTTTCCCAGTCGTTGGGTTCTTAAGCGGGCAAATTGGCCCTCGTTTCAAGAACGAGCTGTGTTCGTTGATCTTGGTTGCCGGAGCGTCGATGATGAGGTACAGTGCTGCCGCCGAAGAGTCCATTCCATCCTTTTCTGGGACTCCTCGTCGCAAACTCGTCCCTTGGTGGACAGAGGATATTGCAGCGGCAATAAGAGACCGTCGTCGAGATCATAAGCACTACCGTCTGCGTCCAACCATGGCCAATTTGGTGGCGTTTAAGAAATTTCGTGCCAAGGCACGGTTTCTTATCTGCCAGAGTAAGAAGGAATCATGGGAACAGTATGTGTCGTCTATCACGGCACATACCCCCTCCTCTCAAGTGTGGACTAAACTACGACGCATTTCGGGCATTCAGACATCTTCTCCTGTACTGGGAATTTCCATTGATAATGAATTGGTTACAGATCCTTACCGCGTTGCAAACCATCTCGCATCTTATTTTGCGGATATATCCTGTTCCGATAACTATGATCCTGCCTTCGTGGCCCTGAGGCGAGAGGCAGAACGTTTCCAGCTCAGTTTTGCTTCCCGCGCTTCGGAGGAGTACAACGTGCCCTTTACGGAGTGGGAACTCCATGGAGCGCTGGCGCTCTGCAGGGACACGTCTCCCGGCCCGGATAATATTCACAGCCAGATGCTTAAACACCTTAACGATGAGAGCATTCGTTATTTGCTCAAGGTGTTTAATCGTATCTGGTTGGAAGGTGTGTTTCCAGTGCAATGGCAGGAAGGTATCATTATACCTATCCTGAAGCCCGATAAGGATCCCAATTTGACAGGGAGTTACAGACCTATTGTCTCACAAACGGTCTGTGCAAGCTCTTTGAGAGGATGGTCAATCGGCGCCTGGTGTGGGTCCTGGAGAAACGAGGACTCCTGTCTGAATACCAGTGTGGTTTCAAGGCATCTCGGTGTACCAACGACCATCTGGTATGTCTGGAGACTGCCATACAGGACGCTTTTCTCCGGAGACAGCACCTAGTCGCTGTTTTCTTTGACCTCGAGAAGGCCTATGACACCACTTGGCGTTACGGCATCTTCTCTACCCTGCATCAATGGAAATTCCGAGGTAATCTCCGTTTTTTTTGCGAATTTTCTGTCCCTTCGCCTATTCCTTGTCCGAATAGGGAGGACATATTCGCAATATCATATACAGGAAAACGGAGTCCCACAGGAATCGGTGCTTAGCGTAACATTATTTGCGATTGCCATAAACGGTATAGTCGCTGCTGCTGGTCCAGCAGTGGTACCGTCGCTATATGTAGACGACTTCGCTCTACATTATAGTGCGCAAAAGATGGCGGTCGCTGAACGACAGCTACAACAAGCTATTCGGAGAGTGGAACGCTGGACACTAGAGCATGGCTTTCGGTTCTCAACCGCTAAGACCTCGGTTGTCCATTTCTGCCGAAAGCGCACTCCATCCTGATCCTGAGCTTTATCTGGGCGATGTAGCTTTACCTGTTGTTGCTAGTTACCGGTTCCTTGGTCTCCTTTTCGATCAGAAATTGACGTGGGAACCACACGTGCGGTGTTTGAAAACTGCCTGTGCTAAGAAACTCAACATTTTGCGGTTTCCTAGCGGCACATCGTGGGGGGCGGACCGCGCGGTGTTCCTACGTTTTCATAAGGCACTGATTTTATCTAGATTAGATTATGGCAGTGTAGCATATGGTTCGGCCCGTAAGTCAGTGCTTGTTAAACTGGACAGTGTCCACCACGGAGGTGTGAGGCTGGCGACGGGTGCCTTTCGGATGAGCCCAGTCGTCAGCTTGCTCGCCGAGGCTGGCTTTACACCTGAGGCGCCAACAAGTACTGCTGACCTATGCTGCCACTATTCGACAGATGCCACTTCATCCAAGCTATCCATGTTTGTTTACCAATCCGAATCGCCGGCTGTATGATGTGCTTACCCGAGCCACTCGGCCGGCGGGGATTCGCTTGGATGACTTATACCGTCAGTTCTGATTTCCCTCTGCCTCCTGTATCGTCCGAGTACCTAGCAAGGCCCCTCCGTGGATGGTCTCCCGCCCTGATATCATCCTGGATCTGCACACCGGCCCCAAATCGGACACGGACTCCTCCGTCCATCGGAGGCTGTTCCAGTCCGTGGTGAGCCGGTATCCAGGATAAGGGCTTCTATTCACGGTCGGTTCGAGGGTAAACGAGAAAGTAGGCTGTGCATTTGTGGTTGAGGATCGTCGGTTTCTCTTTTCACTTCCCGAGGCCTGTGGCATGTACACAGCGGAGCTCTATGCCATCTTAGAGGCTCTGCGGTACACGTTATCGGACGATCACCAGCACTTTCTTGTGTGTACTGACTCTCTTAGTGCGCTGCAATCGATCGATGTGTGTTTCCCGAAGCACCCGTTGGTCCAGCGTGTGCACGACGTGCTCGTTAGTGCGTGTAACGTTGAAACCGGGGTGACCTTTGTGTGGCTTCCTAGCCACATGGGTATTGCGGGAAACGAGCTTGCTGATCAGGCGGCGAGAGAGGCAGTCGCACTGCCCTCGCTACTGTATAAGGTGCCTGCTAGTGATGTGCGCTCTCAGTTGCGGCATTCAATTCTGTCGCATTGGGAGGAAGCGTGGCGTGCCACGCCTCCACCCAACAAACTGAGGGGCATCAAGGAGACAACGAAAGTGTGGAAATCTTCCTTCCGATCTCTTCGGAAGGAAGCTGTGGTACTCTGTCGACTCCGGATCGGCCATGGGATTGCTACGCACTCCCATTTGCTAAAGAGAGAAGACCCCTCTGTGTGTACTTGCAGCGCCCACCTAACCGTGGCACACCTTCTCTTGGAGTGTGTGGATCTGGCCGATCTGCGAAGGACTCTTAAACTGCCTAACACCCTGTTCCTTATTCTCCGTGATGACGGGCCGTCAGCAGACCTCGTCATCCGGTTCATGAGGGAGAGTGGTTATTTTTTCAAGTTTTAATGTCAGTTAAGACTTTTATTTCAGACTAAGTCTGTTTTATGTTTTGTATTACGTTCATCTATTTTATTGTTTACTATGCCTTATTTGTTTTATTGTTTTTACCACTCCCTTTTACTATTTTTATTCAAATAAGGCATAATTGTTGGTGCTCACTGTCTGTTTTATAAACACCATTTTCGTTTCATCCAGGACAGTGAGCTGTTTATCTTCATCCTTTCATTTCATTAGGGGCTGATAACCTCGATGTTAGGCCTCTTAAAACAACAATTATCATCATCATCATCATCAGATCCTGTACCAATGTGGTGCACTTAGGTTTTGTATTGATTTTTGCTACAATAATCCATTCACTATATTGCTCATAATATTCCACCCGCTGTCCAAGTTTCCTACTCAATATGCTTGGCCATTGTTTTATTTAGTGCTAATGACCTTATAGTCTCCTGACCAAATGTCCTGTTCTTCCTGCCAGCACATTTCACTAATCCCAACCAAATCCAACCTCAACCTATCCATTTCCCTTTCTTTGTTTTCTAACCTTCCACTGCCTAGCAGACTTCTAACATTCCACGCTCTGATCCGTAGAATGTCAGATTTCCTTGTTTTCACTTCTGTGATGTTAACCACCTCTCGAGTAGTCCCCACCCGGAGATCCGAACGGGGGACTAGTTTACCTTCGGATTGGAATTTTACAAGGGAGGAGGCCATCATCACATGTAATTATGCATAGAGTGGTGCATATCCTCGGGAACAGCATTACGGCTGTAGTTTCCCATTGCTTTCAGCCAACTCATCATGTAACGTGTTTTTCGAGGGGTTTTCATGCCACTGGCATAAGTCAGTAGGAAGCCATTCTCTATTTATTTACGCGGCAAATTGTTCAGCCAAGATAAATTTTCATGTTAATTTATTATTATTATTAATTTATTATAATTATTATTAAGGTATTTTCGGAGCATTTTATAAAAATTATTAGCATTCAGATAGGTTTTCTATGTCTTAGAAAACGCTATCAAGCAAATTATTACGAACGACGATATCATAGAAAATTATCTGATTACGGAATTTTACGGAGTTTTGTCAGTTAGGGTATTTGAGAGAGATGAGTCACGGGGAATTCAAATACAAGCTTAATCTTGTCAGGAAGTATTACGCAAGGCTGGGTCGCATCGTCAAGGAAAGGCGAATGTATGGAACGGAAATCGACTTCACCCTCCGCGGGCCGTAGGTAATGAACCAGAGGAGGGGAAGTAGCGGCGTGCTCAGCCAATCAGTGGAGACCACGTAAGCTGGAAGTCGGTACCATGGTGGGGGAGCCAACGTGTGCATATATCGTTCGGCGCGGCGTGGAACGTGGACAATCTGTGAAATACTTGACGAGTATGGGTGCGCGTGCGAGTGGCTCCGATGTTCGGTGGAGTTAGCGACTATCTGTATAGAATTTAACGAGTACGGTTGTACGCGGGAATCGCTCCGATGTTCCGTGGATTGGAGGACTAACTTTTGTAAAACTTAACCAGTGCGGTTGTACGAGTGGTTGGGTCCGAGGTACGGACCATAGAATTATCTAATCTACCAGAATCTCATCAAATATCGACGAAGATGTCGACGTCCAGGAGACTGTGGGAAGCTCACAGCATCATCCAGTACGAGGGAAATGTTTCGGCAATTTCCAATGGTAAGCGCGAATGACGCAGAAATACGCAATCTCTCATTTATCTTGGTTTTATATTTCATATTTCAGTAACTTCATAGCTTGGGAATAAGAGTAAAATCAATAATTTATCAGACTCCGTTTTCACCTAATTTTCTATCAGTAATATTAAAATCGCAACGCTCCTATTTAAATTTTAAACTTATTATTATTATTAATTTTGCTATTCTTGTTTTATATAATAAATTCATTTCTTTTACAATGCAATCTTTGCTTTCAGTAGGTAGCATTAGATATAGACCAATTCCTTCTCCTGATACAATTGTTTGTTGGGTTAATGATCAAATCATACCACGATCTGAGTGAATAGAGTCTTGAATGTGTTCTGCCAGAGCTAGACGTTGTTAAATACAAATTTAGATTTCAACATTGCGTTGAGGTCTTGGCGCCCATTAAATCAACATAGCTTAGGCAAAGGTAAACAGTTACATTTCTCACCCAACAGTTAGGGGCTAGCAAAACGTTTCATTTGTCGCCGACAACTTGGGGCTGAAAACCTAATAACATTTGTGGAAGGAGAAGGGTATATATTTCTGTGCCTGTATTTTGGGGGTTATTTGTCTGCATCAGTGTATATCATTATGGGGGATGAGAAAGAAAGACAGATGAGGTTACGTAGTGGTCATCAACGGGAGAGTGATGATACGAGCAGTATGTCGAGTGATGGTAGTACCGGGGTAGCGGAGGTAAATCCCGATACTGAAACAGGGAGTGTAGGCGGCCAACCAGAATTAAAAACTTTACTTCTCGAGTTCATGTATCAGAACAAAGTTAGTAGTGATGCCTTAAATGCTAAATTAGAACAAAACAGTAGAGAAAATAAAGAAAGTACAGATGCCTTAAATGCTAAATTAGAACAAAACAGTAGGGAAAATAGAGAGAGTAATGAAACTTTAAACGCCAGATTAGAACAAAACAGTAAGGAAAATAGAGAGAGTACTGAAACTTTAAATGCTAAATTAGAACAAAACAGTAGGGAAATGAGTGACAAATTCGAACTGATTAGAGGTGAGATCAGGGGGGTGATGGAAGAAAAGGCTAAAGAGGTTATTGCAGATGTAGACAGAAAATTAGGAAAAGTACAGGAGGAGTTGGAAATTAGAATCAGTACACAGGCTGAAAATTTAAAAAACTAGTGCAACTGGAAACACAGCAGGTCAAAAAGCAATTGGGAGGAGAAATTGACAAAATTCAGGTAGCTACTAAAGAGGTTAAGGAACAGCTGGGGGGTAGAATTGAGAAAGTCCACTCACAAATAGTTGCAGAAGTAAATGATTTAAGAGAGAGTAATAAAGAGAGCATTAGCAAGATTGAGGAGAAACAAGCAAAGCTATATGATAAAGTAGAAGAATCAGAAGGAAACATTAAATTAACAGTAAACAGTATTGAGAGGAAGGCTGAGGAGAAAATCGCAGAATTAGAGTTAAAATTAAAAGCTAGGATCAGGCAAGAAAATAGTCAGAATAGGCCAGTTTATGTGAATAGCACACACAGGGAGGTAGAACTGGGTAAGTTCAGCAATAGACAGGGGTGCCCAATGGAGTTCATGAACACTATAGAAAATAAATTCGGGGAGAGGTTGGAAAATGGTAGTATTGAGTGGTGCCAGGTAGTTGAAATTTTAGAACAAGTGTTTGTGGGGGAAACGAGGAATTGGTTTGCTGTCTACAGAGACAAGTTTACTGATATGAATGATTTTAAAATGAAATTCTGTGAAAAGTTCTGGAATGAGGTTATTCAGTCGCAGCATCGTGAGGGAGTAGTGTGTGGTAAATATAACCCTAAAGGAAGCTCCACCATGACCGAATACTTTTTAGGGCAGGTATTAGTGTGTAAATATCTGGTTGGCTTGAAGGAGGAAAGTGATGTGGTGAGGTTGCTACTTAGGCACTTTCCCTATAGGATCAAGGAGGCTGCTTGTATCCAGAATGTAAAGACAATATCACAAGTAGAAAATTTGTTAAGCACATTTGATGCACTAGGGAGAGGGGATTATGAGGACAATTTCAATAGGAACCAGGGTAATAATAATAACAGACCTAATGAAGCCAGGCATCAGGAAGTTCAAGGGAACGGTGGCGAAGGGGCCAACGCTCAAAATAGAAATAATAATAATCAGCTAAATCAGAACAGAGGAAATGGCTATGGTAATCAGTATCAAGGGAGGAACAATGATTTCAGGGGAAATCAAGGGAGGAACAATGATTACAGGGGAAATCAAGGGAGAAACAATGATTTCAGGGGAAATCAAGGGAGAAATTATAATGACAATAATTACAACCAGAATAGGGGTCAAGGAAGAGGACAGCCTAGTGGTAGTAATATACAGCCAAACAATGACAACACAACTCAGAACAACCAGACCAGTGCAGTAGTAACTAGTACTACGGCCAGCTGTAGCGGTTCTTTAAACGCGAACCAGGCTGCGAAGTAAGGTCAGAATCTCAGTCTGTAGCATGCCCTGTCCATACAATTATACAGGAACCCTATGACCTAAATGTAAGAAATGAATGATTACATGAACTAAATGATGAAGGTATTATTCAGGAAGTGGTTAGTAAGAGCCCCATAGTTAAATTTAACGTGTCCGAGGTGTACACAGATGTTTTAATTGATAGTGGTTGTATGAAGAGTTGCATAAGTAGTGCATTTTATGATAAAATGAAAGGAACTGGAGTAAATTTTGAGGAGATGCCAATTAAAAGCACTTTTGTTATCACAGCTGTTGGGAAGAGGTCTAAAGTAATTTCTAAGCAAGTTTTAGTAGACATTAAAATTAATAATCATGTAGAGAAGCAGATTTGCCTTGTAATTCCAAATTTAGTATTCAGTGTTATCTTGGGTTCAGAGTGGCTAAGTAGAGTGTCTGGTAACTTATGTTATGATGTAGGGAGTTTGAAATTTAAATGGGGAGATTCTGAAGTAGAAGTAGCGTTCAATGACCATATTCAGAGGAGTAGTATTGTAGGTGTGATTTGTACTTTAAATGAGATATCGCCAGCCGTAGAGCGGGGTTCTCCATGTTTTGTGGGCAGTGTGATTACGAACGGAAGTCTAGAGGACTCGTTACGTGATGCTGCATTTCAGGGTAATATAGAGGTGGAACAATGTGTTCGGCTCTATGATGTGTTATTGTGTAATAGGAGAGTTTTTGAGGATCGCATTGGTATGACCAATTGCTATACACATTCATTGAACGTTATTGATAGGTCAGTATTCACAGGACATAGATATCCTGTACCTTTCGCTTATCAGAGTGCAGTTGAGGCACAAATCAATCAGATGCTTGAAGATGGGATTATTGAGCACTCTAACAGTCCATATGTTAATTCTTTGATCACGGTACCCAAGACCGACGGCACGGTTCGTATTTGTTTAGACGCTCGTTTGGTTAACAGTAGAATTAGTTCAGATCAGCTGAAATATATGTCAATAGAGAAATTAATGCAAACATTTGAGGGGAAGAAGTATTTCACTTGTGTAGATTTGAGTTCCAGTTTTTGGCAAGTGCCACTTTTGTACGAAGATAGACCATTTACAGCTTTTAGTCATAAATATAACCTTTATCAATTTTGTAGAACACCTTATGGGTTAAAGAGTAGTTCAGCAGCTTTAATTAGGTCTTTAAACATCGCATTAGGGGATGACACAGGAGAGTTTGTAACCATTTACATTGATGATATGGTAATTAGTTCACGCAGTTTTGAGGAGCACCTACGTCATTTAGATATAGTTTTTCAGAAGTCAGATCAGGCAGGGCTCACTTTGAAGCTGTCTAAGTCGTCATTCTGTCAGTCAGAAGTGACATTTTTAGGTCATAGAGTGTCGAGTAGAGGTGTGACACCATAAGAAAGTAGGGTTAGCATGTGTGGACAGTAGCAACAGGGCATCGTTACAGATACTGAGAAATATGCTAGGTAGAGCAACGTGATGACGTTCATTTAAGGGAGCCACTTGCAAGGTTGGAAGCAGGTGACGCAGAAACATTTATAGTTTCCAAACGTATTGGAAAAACAGCATATGTGCTGGAGAATAGTGAGGGAAACAGATTATACGGGACGTATAATATACATAGTCTCCGAAAGTATGTGTCATAAAGTGAGGATGTTTAGCTGGCGAGCCAGCCTATCAAGTGAGTAAGTGTGGTATTTGGTGCGTGGAAGATATGGTCTTCCAGGCAGGCGTATCAGAAGTCACACAGGGGGGTAGTATGTAAGTAAATGAGAGTTTTTAAGGTACAGGGAAATATGACGGGATTGTCGGATGCTCTTGAGCACTAAAATGTCTCGATACACCAAGGCCAGAATTTGGTAGCGCCGGTGAATTCCCATTTGCCTCCAAGAGATGGGTGAGCGCTTGAACAGGGTATTTTTGCTTAAGGCGTCCACGAGGCAAAAGATGGGCCATCAGAAGGCGAGACAGTCCTTCATGAAACTCATACATAACAGCACACGTGATTTCTGTTTACGGCCTCGCCATGTAAGATTTGTAAGTGTGTAATTTAAGATAATTTGTACAAAGGTATTATTTGTGTGAGAAGAACTGATCTGTGTTGAGAACTAGTATTAAGTAGAATATGGTCTACGGGAACTTAACAAGACAGGGCGATTACGGCACAGAAATATTTGGTGTTATATGTAATGCACATTTACTGGTTTTTTTTTCAGAAGTCAATATTAATTTAATCTACTTTAAAGAGAGATTAAGTATTATGGTCACGAGGCGCTGCCACAATAGTGTGATCGTGTGCTCAGTGATAAGTGAGATTAAATTTCACCATAAGGAAGGGACCTCCAGTGAAATTAGGAAGTTCTATGGTGATATAAATATATCAGAACACCTTCACTGCGTGTGATATGACATCATAAATACATAGTGCTCACACATTAATTATGTCTATTTCTCCAACATAGAGGAATTTGAGAGGCGGAAATATCCGTGGAACACTATTTTATATGAGAAACATTGGACTGGTTGCAAAGTGCAATCCATAGTGACAAACTTTGACGCAAAGTGCGTGAAGAAAAATTATGAGTGTATATATCTGTAATTTAGGGTGATTTCATTTATGTAATATGTATTTTGGATGGAGTTTATTAACGTGTCTGGGATAATCGGATAATGGACCGTCGTCACGGTAAATCATCCGATGATCCGAGGCGAATATGTAACGTGTTTTTCGAGGGGTTTTCATGCCACTGGCATAAGTCAGTAGGAAGCCATTCTCTATTTATTTACGCGGCAAATTGTTCAGCCAAGATAAATTTTCATGTTAATTTATTATTATTATTAATTTATTATAATTATTATTAAGGTATTTTCGGAGCATTTTATAAAAATTATTAGCATTCAGATAGGTTTTCTATGTCTTAGAAAACGCTATCAAGCAATTTATTACGAACGACGATATCATAGAAAATTATCTGATTACGGAATTTTACGGAGTTTTGTCAGTTAGGGTATTTGAGAGAGATGAGTCACGGGGAATTCAAATACAAGCTTAATCTTGTCAGGAAGTATTACGCAAGGCTGGGTCGCATCGTCAAGGAAAGGCGAATGTATGGAACGGAAATCGACTTCACCCTCCGCGGGCCGTAGGTAATGAACCAGAGGAGGGGAAGTAGCGGCGTGCTCAGCCAATCAGTGGAGACCACGTAAGCTGGAAGTCGGTACCATGGTGGGGGAGCCAACGTGTGCATATATCGTTCGGCGCGGCGTGGAACGTGGACAATCTGTGAAATACTTGACGAGTATGGGTGCGCGTGCGAGTGGCTCCGATGTTCGGTGGAGTTAGCGACTATCTGTATAGAATTTAACGAGTACGGTTGTACGCGGGAATCGCTCCGATGTTCCGTGGATTGGAGGACTAACTTTTGTAAAACTTAACCAGTGCGGTTGTACGAGTGGTTGGGTCCGAGGTACGGACCATAGAATTATCTAATCTACCAGAATCTCATCAAATATCGACGAAGATGTCGACGTCCAGGAGACTGTGGGAAGCTCACAACATCATCCAGTACGAGGGAAATGTTTCGGCAATTTCCAGTGGTAAGCGCGAATGACGCAGAAATACGCAATCTCTCATTTATCTTGGTTTTATATTTCATATTTCAGTAACTTCATAGCTTGGGAATAAGAGTAAAATCAATAATTTATCAGACTCCGTTTTCACCTAATTTTCTATCAGTAATATTAAAATCGCAACGCTCCTATTTAAATTTTAAACTTATTATTATTATTAATTTTGCTATTCTTGTTTTATATAATAAATTCATTTCTTTTACAATGCAATCTTTGCTTTCAGTAGGTAGCATTAGATATAGACCAATTCCTTCTCCTGATACAATTGTTTGTTGGGTTAATGATCAAATCATACCACGATCTGAGTGAATAGAGTCTTGAATGTGTTCTGCCAGAGCTAGACGTTGTTAAATACAAATTTAGATTTCAACATTGCGTTGAGGTCTTGGCGCCCATTAAATCAACATAGCTTAGGCAAAGGTAAACAGTTACATTTCTCACCCAACAGTTAGGGGCTAGCAAAACGTTTCAATCATTTGCAAATAAATGCGTATACTCATGTCCCTCAATAATCAAAAATGCAAGTGCTTCCTCTTTAAGTTCAATCATTTGCGTTAACACTTTACCGCAAGATAACCAACGTACTTCTGTAAGGAGCAGAAGTGTAGTATGCTCTAATCCCATTTCTTGAAACTAAACGTTAAGAAGCCGCATATTTAGGGGGCACGATTTGATGAAATTCACGACATTTACTACTTCGTCCATCAAAATTTTCAGAGGAGATGGCAAAGACTTAGCAACAATGGCTTCGCGGTGAATGAGACAATGGTGAGTTCCCAAGTTAGGATTTATTTCGCGTACTTTACCCACGAATCCTTTCACTCGGCCTGTCTGTACAAACACAAATGCAATCCTCCCATTTTAATGCATTATGGAACACATATCCATTAGTCGTACGAATATTTCTTCATCAGTTGCTCGCTCTGGTAGCTCTTTGCAAAAAATGAAATTAGTTGCAATTACATCCCCATCAACATACCTTATGTAGAAAAGAATTGTGCGTGACCGCCAATATCGGTGGACCTGTCGATCTGAAGTGAGAACTTTCGACCTTTCGACTGCTCTTTATTTTCTCCTTCATAATGTCTTCAATGTCACTGGACATGTCACTAACTTGGCGGTTGATTGTGTCAGCAGAGAGAGGAATTTTTTGAAATTTCAGTAGCAGCTTCTAAACCCAGGAGTATTTTTACCATTTCCTTACACGCCGGCATTAACAAGGTTTTTGCTATGTGTGTGTGGTTCCTGGCCTTTACGATAAGTTCGGCTACCTTATAGCTAGCTTCCTGTACCTTTTGCAAAACATGTACGGACATAGTCATGAGCGTCACTTGTTCTTTTGTTCCAACGACCGATGAAAATAATTCACATCCTTACTTAACAGAGAGGAATGTTTTGTTGACAAGTGTCGTTTCAATTTACTGAGAACCATAGCAGCATGACTGAGTTTTTCACCACACTCAACACACTCGGGAGTGGCTTCGGTGGCGTAGTTGGTATCATGCTGAACTGCTGGGCCCAAGATAGCGGGTTCAAGCTCGGCCAAAGTCGTTGGATTTTTTAAGAGCGTTAAAAATCCTTCAGTATGCCTTCCTTTGGAGGGGAAGTAAAGCCGGCGGTCTCATGTCATAGATTTATGGCATGTAAAAGATCCTTTCACAGACTAAACTTGTGTAAAGCAAAATTGTTAGGTTAGATTTCGTCGGAACGCTCTATCAAAGTTCCAACGTTCACCACTAGGTATCATTGATATCTGGTAGCGAAAGTTGGAACTACTTGACCTTGTAGCTCACCCTAAAGGTGTCCACTTCAAGCAGCTACAGACTCAGGCGAGCCGAACATGTCTTCAGACACTCCCAGCACTAAAAGCCATACGATGAATAAATAAATAATAACACACTTGGGGATTGGGCATGTTTTGTCACCACACCAAAAAGAAACTTTAGATTAATGATCATCACTATATTGCAGGCCTCCGTGGCTTAGGCGGCAGCACGCCGGCCTCTCACCACTGGGTCCGTGGTTCAAATCCCGGTCACTTCATGTGAGATCTGTGCTGGACAAAACGGAGGCAGACAGGTTTTTCTCCGGGTACTCCGGTTTTCCCTGTCAAAATTTCATTCCAGCAACACTCTCCACTATCATTTCATTTCATCTGTCATTCATTTAATCATTGCCCCAGAGGAGTGCGTCAGGCCTCGGCAGCCGGCAGAGTTCATATCCTCGCCGCTAGATAGGGGCTTCATTCATTCCATTCCTGACCCGGTCGGAGACTGGAAGCAGGCTGTGGATTTTCATTTTCACTATATTGCAGGTTACTACTTTCTGTTTCTTCTTTTCGGACTCGATGGTTTCACTACTTGTACTCGAGGACGGACTGCTATGCACAAGGAACTTATCCATATCGAAAATGGAAAGAGAAAATAGTTTAATAACACTGTAGTAGTAGATAGTAAGATTGGTATAGCATAGCAATCACAATATTCACACCACTGCAGAGCATAGTTTTGACAGAACTGCATTGAAATACTGTAATATTAGAACAAGGCAATAAAATAATAAAAGAGAGAGACATATTTGGTAATCCCCACAAGTTTAGTTAAAAGCACGAACAGGAAGCCGTACACTAAAGATGCGGTGTTAAAAAGAACTCTCTTGTTATCGAGTGTTGAATGTAAAGGCATGATTGGTGCGTGCCGCAAAAAGACTTGCTAAAAGTCTTACAGGGCTTTCTCTGCGGCGACCACACAACATCCCGCCTGCAACCCATCGAACCGGTCCAATATTACATGCGAGAATACAAATATCCTAATCCCCAACTTAAGAAAACTACTGACCTCTTAGTTCCGCCCCATAAAACAACAATAACTAACTAACTACTGTGTACAAATCTTTAGTAAATAAATTACATTAATTTCTACGAAAACATAACAGTTATCAACATGTATTAAATAATAAACAAGCACCTCTCACATAAAATCGACAATTAATTTATTACAATAATAGGTAAAAGTTCGCGGCATACCTTGGACCTTGTGACAGCACACCGGTTGCGGAACACTGGGTTAGTGTGTTATCAAAGCAGTGTATTAGCTCACATGTGTATCTGAGTAAGATGCAATCTCAGGAAAATTATTGGTGAATTTTGAGATTTGATGTCATGTATTCTGAAGTTATTAGTGTACTCAATGCTTTTGAGATATTATAGGTGATGAGGTATAATTCCATGGCAGGTTGTAAATTAATTGTATGATATATAAATAAAATTTCCGACGATATACGAGAGTGTAATGAATGATGAAATAAGGCATTGAGGAAGGTTAGCACATTAGCCACATTTTAGGAGTTCTTGGTGTCTAATAAACATCATCATAAGCTAAAAGAGCGAAATGAGGAATTAAAATAAAATACGGTATGACATTTAATAATAAGTGAGAAAATATTATAGGATTTGCCATAGTTAAATGAACATCTAATAATGGCAACAAAAATAATGCCATGTTGAGAATTTAATAATCACTTGTCTTAAATAACACCCATAACAGTAACCGGTGTAATTTTAAAACTTCTGTAGCTTAATAATTGTAAATAATGTTGTACATAGGGGTTATAAACATATTTGCTGAACATAAATTAAGCCTAAGTGAGCAAGATCTGGATGTTCACTTGACGAACGAAACTAGTCATTCAATTAAGCCCCCCCCATTTCTGTGAGAAGTGTACACTGTAAATAAAACATGATTTTATTTCCCCTAATGAGGCACAATCATGTTGGCCGGGGCCAGCTCTAAAGCTTCTACTAATAGATTACTTAGGCAACATGAAAATGGCTTCTAATATTTCAATACGCACAAGTCTAGAAATGTTGAAAATATTGCTTTACGGTTTAATCGTAGGAAGTATAGACCACAGCACACAATACAACCACAAACCCAAAATGCCTTCATAGATCTCTCAGGGCCCTTGTTCCAAGCCACCATTGAATTCCAAAATGGCACTATATGCTCCAGAAACGAGCTCCCATAAGCCCCAGTACTAATCATCCACTACCATATACAAGATTCCGGTTTGTGCATTACCTTTGCTGGCAGCCGTGAGGGGTGCCACTGCGGTGCTCTTGCCCTCTCCCACCTTGGTGAACGCTGTGACCCAGAACTCATATCGGAGCTGGCGCTTGAGACCAGGCAACTGGTACTGTAGATTTGACGTGGTGAGATGCGGGATGGAACGGCCATCGACCTGACGTCCATTCTCTACCACCCTCACGTACACATTGTACTTAATGATGACTCCATTTGGATGGATTGGGGGTTGCCATGCCACCAGAGCTGTGTCCGGCATCTGCAGCAGAGCCTTGATGTCACTAGGAGGTCCTGGAGCTGCAACACAGTGATGTTTAAAATACTGGAGCAAAATTTCACTCAATATTAGTCCTCTCAAGTATAATCAGGGCCGCCAAGAACGGGGGGCAAACGCATAGGGGCCCGTGACTGATGAGGGCCCATAAGCAATGATGGCCCATTAGTGATTCTGTACATTATCTTGCGAACATTGTTTTATTTAATTACATTTATTTTTAATTGTAGGACAAGTGTGTCATTATTAGAGATATTGATCGAGGAGGTCCCCCTGCAAAGCATAATAACCTTCTATGTGACGGAACAATAACCTTCCTGAGAACATTTTTTTTTTCAAAACTACAGAATGGAGAATGTGTTCCTCGAGACTGGTTAGTACGGAGTGATACAAATCAATAGGGATGGGTTGCGAATGGAGTCGCGAAGAGTCGAGACTGCTGTCCCTGGAACCGATACACTCAACTCCAGTGTCAATGCACTAACGCAATCTAACAACTGTTTCCGGAGCTACTTGGACAGTGAATCTCTCTCAAACGTTTGCCAGCCGGCGTGACAAGCTTATCTGCCTCCCGTTGACTCATCACTCTCCCGCTCGGCATAGCATTGCACTTTGCTCACTTTATCCAAGAATGATATGAGATAAGAATTAATATTAAGAAAATAATAATTAATTAAATAAGCTCGTACCTTATGACAGGAGATGTTGGAAATGTTCTCCTCCTACATCCACACATTTCTGGCATCTTCTTAGGAAACTCCGATTCACACGCATAAGTTCGTCTTCCTTAATTGAGGCTATTTCTCTCCAGATATGTTCTTTCAGTTCACCTAACATGTGAGGGTTTCTTGCATACACATTATTCTTTAAGCACCCATATGAATAAAAGTCACAATCAGTTAAATATGGGGATCGTGACGGCCATACGTCCATACTAATTACACAGTATTCAAAAATTTCCTCAATTAAGTTTAATATGTTTAATGAGCTGTATGCGCGGTGGCAGAGTCTTGCTGAATATATCCATTTCGAGAGTTAGTGTCAGTATCCATTCACTGCGCACCATACTCCAACCGATTCGTTATGTAGAGGAATTTAGTATAAGCAATGGGGGGTTTCTGTACTCCAATATCTGTTATTCTGCGTCGAACCATACCCGTGTAAATGGAACCAAGCTTCGTCCGAGAAAAATATTAACATATCCGGAGAGAAATTGCCTCAAGTACGAAAGACGAACTAATGCATGTGATTCGGAGTTTCCTAAGACGATGCCGGAAATGTGTGGATGTAGGAGGAGAACATTTCCAACATCTCCTGTCAAAAGGTAGTAGCAGCTTATTTCATTAATTCTTATTTTCTTAATTTTAATTGTTATCTCATGCCATGCACGGATAAAGTGAGCGAAGTGCTATGCTATGACGAGCGGGGAGTGATGAGTCAACGGGAGGCAGATAAGCTGGGCGCGCCGGCCGGCCAACTTGTGAGAGAGACTCACTGTAGTTCCACGTTCCTCCCTTGATACCACAGATTACTTTCTTGATACTTTGTGTTACGATAATCCAGCAAACATGAAAGATTGTTTCGGGTTATTATCATCGGTAATGTTGTAGGTGTAATTGTTATTGTGTATATTATGATTATTATTAATAATAATACATCCTGCCTAAAGTGCAATATTACATCAATTTGGTACAATTAGTGTAAATAATAATAATAATGAGAAATTCGGAGAAAATACTCTCAAAAATCAACAATATGAACTGTGATTACATAAAAACAAACAACATTGAGTACATAGAGTAGGCAATAATATCGCAACCTTTATTACCCATTATTGTTAATTGCAATAATATTATAATATGACGACAAAACTCTCAAATAGCCAATAATTTGGACTTAAATTACATAAAATTACATAAAACAAAACACCGGCATAGAGTATAAGAATACAACCAATTAATTGGTAATAGTAATAATATATTCTGACTGACAGAATATTCTGCAATAGTCGCCAATTTGGATTTACATGACATATCTATGACGAACATAAAACCAGTTCAGTGGAAAATCTTTCCAGGTAACATCGCACTCACAGTGCAAATTAATACCGTGCATGATCTTACATTGTATTGTCCGCACTTCGACATGCTAGTGGCCCCGCAATGTGAGCCACATTAGCTTGGAGTCGCGAGGCTTCATGCGAAGCGACCGTGCGGCCCCGCAATAATCATCAGGTTAATGTAGAGTCGCGAGGCATCATGCAAACCGAGCCGGGTGTTCAGAGACGATCGAGTCAACACTCTCGATTCCAGGCTTCAGTCGCGCCCATCCCTACAAATCAATCAATATATTCTTTTCCAGGCAGATTATTTGGTTGCAAATGTTCCATGAGTCAGTTTTAGTTACTGACGAAGGCTGGCAAAAAGGATCGTTCTTGGCGTAAGCTCTGTAATAAGCTGCCAGTTCATGAAATGAATTCTAGTCACAAACATTGCTATATTAATGAATGCAAGAATTTAAATATCTCAGCTGAGTGTAAAACGGAATTGATGGGAATAAAACTATACCTTGAATCATTTAAATACACTTTGATGGCAATAATCTGGTTCAAAATTCTCCCAGCAATTAATGATCGCAACAAAGTTCTACAAGCTTGTGGTGCAACTCTTGATATGGAGGCTAATAACATTAGCAAAATAATTCAGGAGCTGAAACAACTGCATGATAAATGGATTCACTTATTAAATGTAGCAAAAATAGTGGCCACTTCATTATCAAATGATCTCCCTGCAGAAACAGAACTTCCTAAGATGAGAGTAAAAAGAAGAAAATCTTCGATCTAGAATATCGAGGAGTGAAGGGGAAACTAATGAAGAACGGGAGCTCAGAGTAAATGTTTTTTATACGGTAATTGATTCTATTGTTTATGGACTTATGATTTGTTTCATTGTGGTGGAAAAGGTATGTTACATATTTAAGCGTGGCTAACGTGCTACCTCGTGCCTCGCTGGCATCGGGAGAGCGTGGGTTCGAATCCCACCTCGGCCGTCCTGAAAATGGTTTTCGTGGTTTCCCATTTTCACCACCAAGCAAATGCCGGGACGGTTCCTTTCAATAGGTCCATGGCCGATTTCCTTCCAATATCCCTTCCCTGACCCGTCCTGAAAAGAAAAGTACATGGCCATTGGCTGCATTAATAAAATTATATTTAAGCGTTTATGGCAGTATCCAAACATTGAAGAACATGATCTTGAAAATATGGGTGTTATAATTGCATGAAAAATATTATGAAGATATTAACAGAGAGATGAGTGATGAACTGAAAATTCAAAATCAATATAAGCATCTAATTTATGGCCAGGCCCACGAGACCTCTAAAACTCTTAAACAATCTTAGAGAATTAAAACCGGACAGTTTATTTCCAAATATTTGTATAGCGATTTGAATATTCTACACAATTCCTGTGACAGTTGCTGATGCTGGAAAATCTTTCAGCCAAATGAAAGGAAATAAAACATTTATTCAGAACAACAATGTGCCAGGAAAAATTGAGCAATCATTGCCTGCTTTCTCTAGAGAGTGTTTTACTAGGCCTTTAAATTATGATGTATGTAACTGATCACTTCGTATCAATGAAGTCAAGGAAATGTATTTGTTGACATTGATCTGTCAGTTACGAGTTATAACTCTTTAGGAATAATGTGCTATAAATTTCGTATTGAATCTGCTATCAAACTAATGCTGAGTTTTAAAATGCTACTCAATTTTCATTATGTACTGGTAATTAAAGTGAAGACATACACAATTGCTAAATATTTGCTTATGCACATTAACTGTATTGAAATTACTAAAAAATCCAAAATCTCACACTTTGCAAAATATTTTTCATAAAATAAACTAAATGATAAGGTTTTATCTACTGTATGTAAAAATATTTGTTTGTTTTTTAAATTGTGACTATGCATCGGATGCTTTTCTCATAATGACATTGCCTTTCCAGAATAGCTAATGGTGGATATTAATAATTAAAAGTATTTCAAGGGGGGGGCCGAGCAAAACATTGCATAGGGGCCCTTAAATCCTCTCAGCGGCCCTGAGTATAATGTACAAAATACATTAAGACTCGTAAACCATATTTGCACAGGAGGCTACTGGAGGGTAGCACATGAGATGATCAAGAGTGCAGTGCTGTGGTTGAAGTAAGGAACGAATACTAACAATGGAAACTCCAAGCCAACATCAGCGGTTGTTGATCTGCCCAGAAGTGGTAGTGTATTACAAGCATGGTGCTGTGGGTCAAATTGGGGTGAATGTTGTTAACATAAGCAAGCACAGTTCTTCCTATTAACTGAATAAACGCTTGTCGCATCGAAAGTGGACATTCAAGGGAACAAGAATTTTAGAGATGAGTACGAATAATGCGTGTACTCGGTTCGTTACCCAACCACCCCAGCGCAGGTTCAGATTCGTAAGGAAAGGCCTCGCGTAGGCACTAGTGTTGCTGGTGTTTCTTGTATCGGAACTGTCAAGTTGGCTAATATGGGCCAATTCATACATAAACAGGCAGTAAGGCCACACAATACCTAGCCAACAATTGTCTGTATCAATGCGCCTAGTTATTAGCCTACTTTCAAATTTTGTAAAAAACAAATGCAGACTTATGAGATCTACCCTGGCTAAATTTCTGCATGTCCCCTGTATCAATTTACACGCAACAAAACCGAATTAAACCAAATTTGGTACAGAGGTAGCATTAGCAAAGGGCACTTAAGTGTCATGATTTATATCGCCACTATCTTAACCAAAACAAATGGCGGCCATCCAAGTGTTCAATGCTTACACAATCATCGGCTATAACTCGAATCCGAGTATAAATCTTCTTCCTTCAGTCCAGTTTGTGGATGTGTTTACGGTGACTAAAGAGTCCAATCCTGACATAGAACAAGAGTCCACACAAGTCAATTGGTATTGCTGGAGGAGGACGTGGTTGAGCTGCTCTAAGTTTCCTAGCTTGACGCTTGGCCTCTTCATGCGTGCATCAATCCCTTTCAAACGTTTTTACAGTATCCGAGATGGTACGGCGCCAAGTTGAGCGGTCTTCAGCCAGCATATCCCAGGATTGTGAATCAAGACCTGTCAATTTCAGGGTCTGCTTAAATTGGTCCTTGTAGCTCCACTTAGGACCACCATGAGGTCTGGTGCCATAGCATAACTCACCATATAGCATTTGACGAGGTAATCTCATATCATCCATCCGATGGACATGCCCAATCCATCTAAATTGGTGACCTATTATAGATGATTCTATGCTGTTGATTTGAGCCTTTTCAAGAACAGCAATATTGGTAATGCAGTCTTCCCATTTAATCCTCAGGATTGATCGATGTTTTCGTAGGTGGAAGCGCTCAAGATTCCTAAGATCATGTCGGTAAAGGGTCCACGTTTCACAGCCATACATCAATGTAGAAATGACTACTGCTTTGTACACCATAAGCTTTGTACTCATGGACAGATCTTTATTCATGAAGACCCGGTGCACTAAACGTCCATATGCTGCATGGGCTGCGCCAATTCTCTTATCCACATCCTGCTCACAGGTACAGCTCACAGAAATGGTATTGCCCAGGTACGAGAAGTGGTCTACCTGCTCTAATGGCAAACTTGAGATGGAGATATTGAACTGAGGAAGAGGTGTGCCGGGTGAAGGTTGTGCCAAGACTTCAGTCTTATTGACATTTATGGTAAGACCAAAGCGATCACATGCATTTTTGTAACAATTAACTGACTCTTGCAGCTCTTCTGGTGTGAGAGTTGGTGCCGCAGCATCATCTGCATACAACATATTAGTAACATTAGTAACCTGAGTTTTCCTCAAGGAGCAGAGACGAGTTAGGTTGAAAAGCCCTCCATCAAAACGATACTTGACCTCCACACCTGGGATGTTTGTGGGTTAATCATAAAGCATTGCAGCCAAGTACAGCGCGAAAAGCGTTGGAGCCAGTACACATCCTTGTTTCAGTCCATGGGTAATAGGAAATTCATCGGACATCTTATTCTGATGGCAAACCTGACCTGTCATGCCATCATGGAGAGCCTTGATTAGATCTACAAAACGCTGAGGGCAACCAAACCGCTTCAGCACCTCCCACATGGCTGGTCTTGGAACCGAATCAAATGCCTTTACCAAGTCATAAAAGACTAAGAAGAGTGGATTCTGTTGTTCTCTACATTTTTCTTGTAGCTGTCTCACACAGAAAATCAAGTCAATCGTGCTTCTGGAAGCTCTAAATCCGCATTGTGACTCTGGGAAGATCTTCTCAGAGATAACCTTGAGGCGGTTGAGTAGAATTCTTGCAAGAATCTTCCCCACAATTGATAGCAGTGATATACCACGGTAGTTGCCACATACACTGCGATCACCCTTCTTAAAGATAGTGATGATAGTGGCATTCTTTAGGTCTCCAGGTACCTTTCTTGATTCCCATATTCTGAGGATAAGGGTGAAAATCCTTGTTTTGAGGGAATGACCTCCGGCTTGAATTAGTTCCAGAGGGATGTTATCTGGGCCAGGTGCCTTTCTGGGTCCCAATTGGGTGAGAGCTGCAGTGAATTCATGATAAGTAGGAGGTACTGCCAACCACAGTTGTTCAGGTTGTTGCGGCACATCACAAAGGAAGTCTTCAGCAGTTGCTGATGGACGATTTAGGAGATTGGAGAAGTGCTCCTTCCAGCGTTCCAAGATTTCTTGACTGTCAGTAAAGGTAGTAGAATTATCAGCGCTTTTCAGTGTACCTGATGATAAGTGAGATGGTCCATATATTTCCTTGAGTACTGCATAGAAGTTCCTCAAATCTCGAGCATCCGATAGTCTCTGCAGTTCCTGAGCCTTCTGTTCCCACCAAGTATTTTTAATCTGCCTTATCTGCATCTGACATTTACCCTTGAGTTCAAGTAGTTTATCTCTCTTTGTGTTGGAAGTTGGGTCTTGCAGATGGACAAGATAGGCATTCCTTTTGGCATTGATGAGAGACAGAATTTCTTCATTGTTGTCATCAAACCAGTCTTGTCTCCTCCACACTATAAAACCAATGGTTTCCTCAGCTGACTGTGTGATAATCTTCTGTAGTGTGACCCATTCTTGCTGAAAGTCATTCGTTACTGGGTTTTCTGATAACTGTGTGACGATTCTGTTTCCAAAATGTTTATAGATGGATTAAATGCTTACACCAAGCTACGACTAAACTAATCATTGAAATTCTACCAAATTTCGAAACAACATACCTTCATGTGCAAAATTTCTTGCGCCCACACTACAAGGTCGTCTGCTGAACAATTTCAAGATGGCGGCCGTGCGAATCATTCAAAAATTATTCTCCATAACATATGTTCCAATGAAACATTGTACACAGTACGTACTAGGTATTCAGATAGTTTTATATAAGGACACTCTGTTACCAACGTTATGACCATATGTACGTGAATATTACCCTGATGATAATGAAATAGGATGTAATGATATGGCCCGTGCGATTAACAGTAATAAACCTGAATGATGTAAAATTGCCTTATATGTAAAGAAATGATCTTACGTTATGATAATAATAATTGAATGTAAACAAGATGCTGTGATTATGATGAGAGCTTTTGTAATGGAAGCAAGATCTGTTACAACATGAACAGGCTGCACTCAGCACCGTGAGAACAACTGAGATGTTTGACTGAATCCTATAATTGGCCCTTATTTTTGTGAATAATAAGTAATACATGTAATTTTTTTCAAACTAAGTTTTATTTAAATTACTTTTGGATTGCTTAGGGGTTTTATTTCGCACCATCATCTTAGTTGATCTTTAGCAATATGTTTGATAGGAATTCTCTGAGGGATTTTACAGGACTCACAAGTAGGATGTTTCTTTTTCAGGAGGGATTTTATTTGCTAAGTGTTTGTACAATTAATTTTGTTGCCCGATATGAGAGTGGGATAGGGATCTTTGGCTATAATAAAGTCAGACGACAGTTTTTAATTTACATTCAGATTATTTGTCAGTAGTTTGTGATTTTCCTTTGCTTGAATATATGTATTTTGGGCTTGTTCATAACTCCACCAACACCAACCCGATATTACCCGAGATCTTCATCTTATGCTGGGATTAGCTCAAATGATATCGAGTAGCCTATTAGGCTATATGTGTTTGCTTGCAATGGGATCTCACAGTAGCTTACATCAGTCTCTAACCCCGTGGTATCTCGGAGCAAACGGTTTAATATATATTGTACCTCCACCGAATCATATTGAGCAAATAGTGTGTTGACACACTGTACATGGGACACTGAAAATAGCTTCAACCCTTCACATTACCATACATTTTCGTCTTCAACTTCAAGGAAATACTGAACTGATACCTAACTTAAGGCCACACATACAGATAGTGGTGATCAATGTTCTAAGGGGCAGAATATCAAGGTGATCTGCCCAACACAGTGAGAAAGAGTGAGAGGAGCTGAGAAATATGATAGTTCAAAAGAACTATCTGACTGCATATACGCAGAATCTTGTTTCCACTAGTCTGATGCAAAGTTTTGAAATTGGTACCGCTTGAGTGACCTGCATGTCAACTATATCGCTCCAGTACCTGAAACCTGAATGAAATTACTTGGCAGAACCAGGAATAGAACCCGGGTCTTATGGGTGGCACTCAGTTATGCTAATCACTACATCACGAGGCATACTGCTAGTACAGGGTCATCATTTTAAATCCCCGTGTACGCACCGCTAGGTTGGTAAAATTGACCTTGGCAAGCGCAGCCTTATCTCCCCAATGAACATGCGTGCGGAGCCCGGCAATGTTGCAATAAGCTGTCAGTATCTCGGGTGTCGTAAGATTGTGAAGGGCTAGTTGAGCCAGCGAGCGGGTGTGAGTGCGAGAGCTTCCCAAGTCTTGATTGTTATCGGAGGGGAGACGTAAATTGTTGACCCGGTATATAAACATCATTTACTAAATTATATGCTGGTCTACTGTACATATTGAGGTAGTCCACCATCATTAATAAAGGCTGGCTCACATATGCCTACTGTCTTTGTGGAGACACGAGAACACATGTCTGCACTTTTCAAAAACCATAGCACAAAATTAAAGGATATGGCTAAGATTTTCTTTCGTGGGAATGCTAGACGTAATCATTTATGCAGGAGCTCACAAGAGATAAGAAACTGTATTCCCGTAACTTTGGTGAGTTAACGGAGTAATGCCAGTCATAGTGTTAAGCTATCAACTGATTAACTTGACAAACAGCAGGCAAATATCCAGTAATATGGAAATAACATAGTTGATAAATATATCATATTCATTTTAAGAAACAGAAAAGTAATAACTGCAAATAACTAAAATAAGTGAAAATTAAGAATAATTCTGCCTTCTTGATCTCGATGTTCTGCCCCTTAAAACTAAAATCATCTCCTTTGGCGAGTTCAATGTACACTTACCATCTTCCTTAGTGTGGCAGTAAGCTCGAAGTGATTTCACCCCATCTCCAACTCTAGTGAATGCCAGTAGTTCAACACTGTAATTGGTGTACTTGAGCAAACTGTGGAGAACAGTAGTAAGTGCTGTGGTCATCTTCGTTCTTGATTCAATGACATCTATAACACAAGTAATATTCCATAGCAACATAGTACATAACAAGCAATAAGACCCATTATATGGATAAATATAACAGGCTCTTGTAAAGAAACTTTATTGACAACTTTTAATATATAATTATGCACAAGTGGTTGAAGGTTTTCCTTATATGGAAAGAGATGTATGTCCCCTTCCAAACTATTTTCCATTCCATTATTGTCTTAAAAGTAATTGATATTTGAATGGGTTGTTCAGGTTTTATTATTTCTTAGCATGTTTATGCAGATGGACTATTTAGGCCTACATTGGAAAATTTAATTTTCAAAATTGGCCTGGTAGGTAAGAAATTACTTGCTTTATCCATTTATCCTGAGTTTTTTTTCCACAGGAACTGTAATTTTGTAATTTGAGGACATTTTTGGGATTCTCTCAGCATCAGTTGTGCAGCTAGGGTGGGGACTTTGTTGATTATAGCTTAGACAGAGCCTGTTTTTAGATTTGTTTTTTCCCCACGTGTTTTACAGATATTTTCCACACTTGCTGGACAGATACAGCCTCCAAATTTGGTAGCCCAATCAAAGTTGTAAATCTCCACAATTTTCATTCTATGACTTTATGTCATATCTATATGTATCACACCTTGGATTGCGCTAAAAACATCGATTTTTAAAATTGAATTTCGATTGTAAGATTCTGAAATGTAAATAGATGCATTAGTTTTCCATTGTTGAGAAAATCACAAAGGAATAGTGATCAATCCTAATTAGGTTATTGTCATGGTGCTGGTTGTATTAGGAGATATAACATCAATACCATACCCCTAAATTAGGACCAGAGTGTACTTAACGATTCTTCAAGTCAGAAGTATGTTTAAAAAAAAAAGAGCTCTCTTTTCCGCTGTTGAATCTCTCGTTTTGCAGAGGAAGAGTGAACATACATTCGTAGCAAAATTTTTGAGTGACATGCCATTTCAATAGAGTTTCCCCATACATTATCAGTGTACGATTTTTATGTTAAACCCACTCAGGAAAAGAATTTGAGTGACGTAAAATCATTCAAATTGGCCCCAAAGAACTCAAGAAATATGCATTAACGTATGAAGCCTTGATCATTATACACAGAAAGAATAATGTTTTCCACTTTCCCGGTGGGTGTCCCTAGTATTCTGGTACTTTAAAACTTTCTGTGAAATACACTCAGCAAGAGTTTTTGAACGACACAAATTAATTCAAATGCCACATGCAACTCTACCGTTAAGCGTTAGGGTATGAAGGAAGAATAGTATTTTCCATTTTTCTTTAGTAGACAAACCCCATAATGGTTTTATGGTAGGTTTTCCAAGTAAACTGCCATTTTAGGATTATTTTTGAAAATCCCTCAGCAGGAGCTTTCGTCTGGCATACAAATTATTTAAATAGGTTCTGTAGAACTCTAGAAATAAGTATTAACCTATGAAGATATAGATATTGATAATCATAGTAGAAGCTGGCTGAATTTTTGTGACGCAGAAAAGGACTGCTTGTGCTGTGGGATACCAAGCGCTCTTCTATCTGCAGTGGAGATCAATAGCCATTCAGGAAGATCAGTGATCAGGGATACGTCAATGAAGGAAGACCTCCCCTACGCTTTTACTCACTTTCTCAGTATTGTGACGTATAGTGTACCCCAAAGGTGTTATTCATCATATTGGGCACCCCTAAATATGTGGGGAACATCTGTAACACATTCTTTCCGCAGATAATGTTGGAACAAATATGCAGAAAGTACATCTATGACTAGATTTAACATCTTCTATACCTTTTTTGTAGAATCAATACTTAATTTCATATATTCTCCTAGTCATTTCCTTGTAACAGCTCAGTTAAAGGAAGTATCACGTAATGGTCCATTTCCTGCACTGTAAGAGAATTAGGCCAACAAGGACCATTTTGCCAAATTTCACTGTGAACTGTTTCAATGATAAACAGATGGTCCTATTTAAAAACGATCACGTCCGCCATCTCTAATTATTGATTAATATACAAAGTCATATGTAAGAATTATTCATGCATAGCATTGGATCATCATAACTGGCTTCCCAGAGAAAGAATCATTTTTTAATGAGCTATAGGAATTCACATCTGAAGCTCTGACTGTAATTTATGGAAAATAAGAAGTAGATTTACATATGTTACCTGTAGTTTAAAATTATATTAGAGACTCAATATACCAAATTTTACTTCCATCACTTGAATAAGTGACATTAGAAATATATTTTTCAGGAATTCGTGCAGTCGCCATATTTAATTTTTATGGTGATTGGATATTTATTATTTAGGCTACCCTTTTGCATGCTCAGAATACGTATTTGCTCTCCCAAATTTCATTCAGCTCGAATGATTACGTCGTCAGAAAAAAAAAAAAAAATTACTGTACATTTCAGAAAGGTTTGATGCTGCCATGTTCGTTTCTTCCAAGACACTATTTGTAAAGTTTTATTTGTAAATGTAATTAATAGTCCTCTATCATTGTACGAGGTTAAATGTTGAAAGAAACAATAGGTTCCTTGAAAAGGAAGTTTATAATTTGCATAGTTGCCATTTTTGTTTCTTGCTTGTAACAGCTATAAAAGTCATATCAATGAACGTGCCTTGTAGTCTTCAACCCGAGTGAAAAATGTCCGGAGGATAGCTGTGATATATTCTGAGAAAGTGCAATTAAATGTCAAAACGTTACACAGCCACCATGTTGGTATCTTGTTTGTCACGATTTTGAATGTCATATCAGTGAACTGGTTTTACAATCCCCTATCATAGCAAAACATTTCAAGATGATAGCAAATTATGTTTGGAGCAAGGGGTAGTAAATTTAAAATATTTTAGACACTCATTTTGGCTTCTTGCTCATCGCAAGCAAAACTCTCCCCATGCAAAATTACCACTATGTTATCTACGACTGATTTATGGAATAATACATGTGGGATAGACAATCTTATAGGAACATTATAGTATTTGTACGTATTTAAAAATTCTTACATTTTGCCTAATAAAAGTTTGTAGTTTTTTTTTCTGAAGAATCATTTTACCTGGATAAAACGAGGTTTGCACTTGACATACATCAGTATGCATCACTACCTGATATACAGTAAACAAGAAGACTCACCATGCTGGTCTGGAGGAGACACTGGCTCGTACAGCAGTCTGTATCCCTGGATCACGCCATGCACCAGCGTCTCTGGTGGTGGTTGCCAGCTCACCTGCAGTGACTCCGAGGAGAGGGCTGTGCAGCGCACGTCTCGAGGAGAAGCTTCGGGAACTGCAACAAGAGTCTCTTTGGCTCAAACAGTTCCACTAATGGCTTCAAAATCCACATCATCACCCTGAGGCAAGTAAAATATTCTCAAGGTAAAAGGGGTGCCTGTTGGGTGACGACATATGGGGCTGGAGTGAGCAATAACCAACTGGCTCTGTCCTGTTCTAGTGTTTCTAGCATTTCCCATCCATGTCACTCCCCATCTCATACCGCATTGTAAAGTGGTGGTGGTGTCGTCATGGGATTTGAAAGTACTAGCGGGAGAGGCCATTTATGTTTGAGCACACGGTACAGGGTGTTTGTAAAAATGTACAGTATTGTGTTTCTACTCCGTATCATTCCTATTTCTACATGGCTGGATGTCCACCCTGACGTCATCCCCATCAATGGATTTGATGAATGGAGATGAATGAAACTAGCGGCTGTGGCCTTTTAAAAGGTCCCGTCCCGACATTAGCTTGAAGATAAAATCGAGAAACCACAGAAAACCAAACGAGTTAACCAATGCGACTTTAGAGACGCAGGGGAGTGGCAGGAAATATGCCCTGAAGGAGATCTGTTATGTGCCAGTAAATCCTATGGAAAACCATTTCAAGGACGGCTGATGGTGGGGTTCGAATGCGCTTATCTTCTGATTCCAAGGATAGCCTGTCCCCATGACCTTGCACGTTAGTACATATAGCTGCCATCCATGTCACTCCCCATCTCATACCGCATTGTAAAGTGGTGGTGGTGTCGTCATGGGATTTGAAAGTACTAGCGGGAGTTCACGTCTCATCAATCTTTCAATATATGCCCTGAATTGAGGTTGTTAGAAGGGATCAAATGTAGTAACATGACAATCCTGTCAGCTCTCTCCCACAATGTATAAGTTCTAACACGGGCTCAGATAATAATTGGAAGTATTTTGTTTTGCAGCAATGAGACTGTTTACAATTTCAGACCTTAAGTCACAAACCATCCTGGAATTGACCTGGAGTAGAAGTGGGAAACCACGGGAAAACAGTTCTAGGATGGCTGAGGTGGGAATCCAATCCACCTCTTCCCAGTTTTGTCTGATGAGGCTGAGTGCATATCGTTCCAACACCCAGACCACAATTCAAAACTGATTCACCTCAGGTCATTCCTACCGATGACTAACACATGCATCCTTTGGCCTAGTCAATCTTTCAAATTAATTGTCGATGTTTTCAATTAAGAAATTTATCCTAGAACTACTCGGAGAGTCGGGGCACTACAGTCATATTACCGAAGGGAAGTGGCGATGTCCCTTGATTCATAATTTGTGGGGGCAAAAAGTGGTTTGTCCTCTCCTCGATTTTGGCACCAATTAATTTATTACTTCTTCCCATTGTACCAAACAACAAGCGACGTAAGAAATCATTGTGTTAGACAAACACGCTCATGATCTATTCTTTCAGTCACTTATTTACTTTTCCCATTGATCCAGGCTTCTAGAATAACGCCTACGATTCTGATTTGGGGATATCCATTCAGTTTAAAGCAAATTGTCCACCTCGTTACATAGTGGCTGGCATTCTTTGGCTGTCACCGTGGAGACCTGGGTTCAATTCCCAGCTCTGCCAAGAAATTAAATTCTGGTCTGAGAGCTGGAACGGGGTACACTCAGCATCGTGAGGCAAAACTGAGAAGAGGTGGGTTCGATTCCTATCTCAGCCATCCTACAAGTGGTTTTCCATGGTTTTCCACTTCTACTCCAGGCAAATGCCGGGATGGTACTGTCCCCGTTTACCTGGACAGTAGGCTGTCAGATATCCGCCCCCTCAATCGGATTGCCAATTATCAATCGCACCGGCACAGTTACATCAATGAAAATGGCACTGACAGATACTATCGAGATAAGAGCACAGAAGTTCACAGGAAATCATTGTGGAACACACCAAAATAGACGGGGGTTTATACTTACCGTTACTTACCTCTTAATTATCTCGGGGTTTGAGTTGACAACAGGATCACTAAAGTCTGTTCACACAATAACCTCCACCATGACATTTAAAAATGAACCAGAACGGAGACGAGAACTTTGAACTGTACAAAAGCTTTATTTCTAAAAAAGGGTATGATTTTACTAACACAACAAAAACAACGTGGCTATCAGTAGCCCAAGTCAATCTGACTACGTCCTCCAGTAGGACTTGCAAAATTTATCATACAACATGATATAAAACATTTTTGCTCCCAAGAGCTCCAAATAACGTAATATTCATAACACTATTGGATTGGAGAAGGACGTCAGGGTGTGACATATATAGAGCATTTGGTTTCCTTTTAATAAACATGAGAATGGTATTTATAGTCGCAAGGCCAAAGTGTGTACGACCTCACTCTCTGAGAACCAGATGTTGGCACAGCTGCGGGCTACCTTCCAGCCTGTTGCATACTGGTCAAATGCACTCCCTTCTCACATGCTATGTTACGTAAGAATACAGCTTGCACTCTCAAGCTTTTAAACGTCTACAAGACAACTCACATTATATTTACGCAAATCTTTCAAGTACTTTGCTCACATCCTATTGGATCATTATGTTAATTTCTTAAACTTGTTAAGTTCAATTCAAATGTTTAATTAGCTCTTAAATGTTTATAACAAAATCACATAAATTATTTATAACAATTAGAAATTGTTTATAATATTTGTCAAAGACAATAAAAATATTATAAGCACGCCTTTAACATCACTCTCGTTCCACATTATTTTCAAAAATATTTACAGCAATTATTTACAATATTAACATTTAAATTGTTTAAATTATTAATTTAATAAATACATTAACCACATGTTCATTCGGTTGGTAATTTTATAATCCTGTTTAATATAATCGACCAATGAAGGTTAGTTATACATGTTAATGTCACAATCTGGTTTAATAAAGTTTTTAATAATGATTTGTGACGGCAACCTTCATTCAAAATCTTATCTCAAATTCTTTCAAAACTCGTGTTAATTATAACAGTAATTCACTTGATTAATTTTCAACGAACTATGACAATCTTATTCCAGCGGAAAATCCTTCGCTAACAAGTTAATGCACAATCTGCATTAAAAATATGCCCAAAATCATCATATATTAATCTATATGGCATTAAACTTCCACATAACTTACAAAACTTCCACAAATAATTCTTTAACATTTATTCCTGTGGGAACCTCCTTCATATTCAAGGGCATTATACCTCAGCGACTTTCAACACGCGCTGCACTAGCGATTATACATTCATAGTTCCACTTAAAAATTTTTATAATCATTAATTGTTTCAAAACTGTTTTTCTATTTAACCTTCGTGGATTTCATTCATGAACCGAAATGAAGTCAAAACTTGCCAATCACAAACAAATTTAATAGTGAATACGCTTATATACGCCTGTCTGGTCTATCAAAATTTAAGATTAACATCTTAAAAGAATTGTAGTATGAAAATACTATCATCAAATAAAGTGCGACTAAAATGCAAAGTAGTCGAATAGAATCCAATTAGACTGGGGAATGCAAACATCGTTCTATAAATCTCTAATTGAGAAAAACTCCTAACAAAAGTTCTTGACTTTAATGCATTCAATAATTCATTATTAAAGTTACTCTTTCACAAAAGTGTCTATGATGCAATGTTCATTCATAACTGACGATAAATGTCTGTGTTGCAATCAATACAAATAACGACTAGTATTTCCAAGATCGTCGACAACGTAAGAGATTTTAACGCTCTAAAATCATTTAAATGTTCTTCCTTCTTGATGATGACAGAAAATTGGTCAAAGTAATTAAACTGGGGTTGAATTACTTTAATAAAGTGACACGCTGTCTGAATTTAAATCTGCCATAAAAATCATTAACTTACAGTCAAATCGAGACTACAAAAATATTAATTACTGAAAAATCTAACTATCAGTCTCAACTGATTCAAAGTCGTTAACTATGCCCATGACATAACAATGTCTTAATAAATCGTCGAAAAATGCAAAACTCATCAAGGTGTACTGAGAATAAGAATCTCAACAAGAAAATAGGGCAAAAAACATGAGGATAAAAATATGGGAAAATGGTTGCTCAAACATCATTAGTAAACTCAAATACAATAAACGTTCACGACTACCTTATCTGCCGATTGACGTTCCAGAGGAAAATTCCCCAAAGAAGACTGCTGATGGATCCATTTCACCACGTTAAAGCTGAGCTCCATCCTCGAAATAGGAAATAGCACCCTCGGAGAATCGAACTGCTTCCTTCTCCGGAAATCGCTCTGCTCCTCGAAGACGAATAGACATCCTTCCGGCAATAATCTTCTTTGTGAGTCGGGATATCCCTGACCTCTCTTGAAAAATTCCCTGAAGTTCCAGTAGACAATCGCCATGAAGTTTTGTGGAAATTTCCGAAGAAATTATTCATATTCAGAGTATGAAATTGTTTCTATGGCTGTTCGATGGTATTCAGCCTTTAATTACGAAACATGGGTGTAGATGGTATTCACCGCATGTTCGCTTGTGTGGAATAGCAATTAGCGAAGTTCCATGTCGCTATCTTACTCCATTGAAGTATGTCCCAATTGCAATAAGCCCTTTTAGCCTTCCATCTGCTCTTCGGTTGTAGTGTCAGAAGAACAAACTGCCGTATTCAATTGCTCCATTATACTGTATCGTTCTGTAACCAAGCAATCTGAAGTCTTTCTATTCCACTCGCAGCGTCAGCCTTGCGTTGATTCTGGCTATTCAAAAGTGCTTCTCTTGTGGCGAGATAATCACTTTTGTCAGTCGTATAAAACTGCTGATATCTTTCAAACTAATCGGTCGAAATTGTTCAGCTTTTCTCTATAACTGCATGTAGCACTGCACAATACAATTAGCTTATCGGTAACCGCTAACTGTTCAAAGCTACACTTGTAGAAGCTTTCTAAGGTCCGTTTCAACTTCACCTAGTTTGACTTGGATCTCGTTAATATAGTGGCCTCGCCACGCGTTATAAAGACGATTCTTTTCACTGCTGTTCACTTCGACGTCTCACTATAATGAATGTATAAGAAAAGAACTTTCACAAATATACTTCGATGATCTGAGAATGAGATCTCAGAATGATCAGAGAACGAAAGAGGCTCCTCTCTTCTGCGCAAGCCCTTTTATTAACTTCACGAGGGGCGTTTCCATCCCTTCCAAAGCGTGATACTGCGTCATCGCTAAAACTTCCAACTTCGTTAATACATGACGGATTTTCAAAATTCAAAAACTGAAAATAAATTTCACCAAAATTCCAAATCAATGCCTTTACTGCAAATGGATTTCCACAATTCTGCATTCCAAAAGTAATAAAAATACCATAGTTTCAGCAATCTCCGTCTTCCTTGAAACTATCGTTAATTGGTTCAAGCCTCTCCTCCAATAGCATAGTTTCTTCCTCAGCAGAATTCCTCGTTTCCTGCGACTGCGTCGTAAATCTTGGAACATTCTCGACTAAATGCTGACGTCACTGAGAATCTCAGCTCAAGTAACCTGCTGGTATAACATTTGCGTCATCCGTGCTTACGTCATGACTACCCACGTCATAACTATGACAACCATAACTCTCCTTATAATTTCAAATATAGCCACCGTGGTCTCTATATAATTCAATTACGGGGGCAGTACCTAACCTAAGGTCACGGCTGCTTCCTATCCAATTCCTACCTCAATTACAAATACAAACACCAGTACAGATATCACAGTCACACACATTGTTAGACAAATTCTACACACACCCAAGTTCACGGGGCTACATAAGCACGATGTCGCAAAGCCCCTAAAAGAATCAACAACAATTAATAAAGCAAATTATACCTGTGAGTGAGCTACGACTTGCACGTTTGCCAACAAGCCATGACTCAGATGCTCCTTTTCGCACAGCACGTCAGTGAAAGAAGTCCTGACATCACATTGCTATGCTTGAACTGTTGCTATGGATGTAAAGTGACACTTCTATTAAATACATCTACACATCACGACTTGTGTGGTAGTGGGTAGCTCTCTTCGCTCTCGTGCTGACAGAGGTGATATTGTGTGTGTTCATTTACCCAAGATTTTCCGCCATTCATAAAGGGCAATGTTTTGAGTGCATTGTTCCTATCCTAGTCCTGGGTCTAGTTCAGGTGTGTGTGTGGGTCAAAAATAAAAAAAGGGAAGAAACCCTACACGCACATACGTGTGCACACACACATTATCGATGATAACAATATTATTGCTATCATTAGGTTCTGCTAGTCCCATTACAGTATATAGCATTCTTTTATTTATATTTATGTTCCTATGATTGTTCTGTAATGAGCGGGCATATTATTTTGTGGTAGCGATTCACCGTTGGTTGTGATAGCTAGTTAATCTTATTTATTGTTTGGGAGCTACGGAGCTTATATTATTATTGTAATGTAATGAATTGGAGGTCATCCATAAAATCCTTACAAGAATGTGACAAAATTGTACGATAATTTTTTTTATTGTGGGGTGGAGTCTAATCAAAAATATGTACTGTACATGTCTCAGTTTTTCTTGTTATTAACTGATTTGCAAAATCTGAATTAACTTTCTTTGTGGCACTTTCTATATACATTTTTAATAAAATAACTTCTTTTTCAGGTCGATTTGAGAAGCAAAAATTCATCCTGTATAGCATTGTCGCGATTTCAGAAATATATCTCCTGCTTCTGGTGCTGGTGCATGAGCCTGTAAAGTGGAGTTTTTGATGTGTAACATCTTTCCACTCGGTTGCTGGATATTTTTGTGGGAGTGATTTTGAAAAATGGGACGGAAGTGGATCGGACGGAAGTGTGTAAGACACACTGCCAGCTGGATTGTATCCCTCCCGGACATTCATCAACACACAAAAAACTTTTTTATTTACACACAAATAATACATAACAATTCCAAGACTCTCTTTTTTTTCTTCACTGCCTACTTGATATTTCTACTCTTGCACAGACTTCTTGATTGTTCTCGCACTGCCTTCTTGATACTCTGCTGCTAATCATATCAATATGACTCATTTTAACAGAATCCATATGAAATTACGTGTTGGTCTGTGAATCAAGAGGTCCGGGAACTGGGCAATCCTTTCATGATCTACCGCTGTGCACACTGCATTTACTCGCAAGTTGGCCTATTTATAAGGAATTTAAGGTTATGAGCGGTGTTGTGTCTATTAATCTAGTTGATCCATATCGTATTCTTTATTTAGGCTAGTGCTGGTGGAAGCTACAAATCATCTAATAAAGTGAGTTCAGTATTATAAACTACAATATCAGTAAAACACTCCCTTTTACAATAGATTAATATTTGTGCCAATAATATTATAAAATACTGGTTTATCAACAATTTCACATGAGGTTTCTTCTATGTCAGATGTTACACATCATATGCGAGCACTGTAAGGCTCATAAAGTTTTTTTTACATGCGCTGAGTTGCTCAACACATTCAACAAGTGAGGGGGGGTTAATTTGTTTGTTCACTTTGTTACAATGTGTTACAATGTTATAATGTGTTACAATGAGGGAGGGGGGTTAAATTTTATGACATTTTTGCGAACCCCTTTTTATGGATGACCCTTGAGAAGTCTACAGTAAGTGCACGATTCTAAGTGGGTGGGCCCACTCGACAAAACTACTGAGTGCTCCAGTCAGTGACTTAAAAATCTTTGGCTGACCCTGAGCTAATCATTGTCAGACTTCACATAATGACTCACCGTCCTCCAACGTCTGAGCAACAACCTCCTTGGACAGTGGACCGGGTCCCTTGGCGTTGAATGCCTGGACCACGAGCCCATACTGGCAGAACTTCTTGAGGCTATCCAGACGTGTTTCCTCTTTGCCGCTGCCTCGAAAAGTTATGGTGGTGAAGTTGTATTGTCGTTTGTTCTCCGAGTCCCTGGAAGAAAGCACACGGGAGTGATGTTTCATTGCTATACTCTGGTCTAAAAGAAAAATTAATACTAAAATTAAGAAGTAATTTTATTTAGCGTATGGCTTATACAGACATTATCAGTAAAATATGTACAGTACTAGCAACCCGACCCGGCTTCACCTGGGAACAGTTATGAATGCATTACGTGATGAGCGGTTTTTTTCTTCAATGTCAATAAACAATGACCAATATCCGTTTTACTTCTTGGCATGATGGGTTAAAATCACTGACTGGACTATTAATTACATTAGCATTGAGATGCATGTGCAACAAATTCTTGTCAGACGTAATTTAAGAATGGTGAGGTGCATGAAACATAAATCCCCCTTCTGTCCAATCTTAATTTGACTGTGAAGTTTGCGGAACGAAAAGTTCACAGGTGAAATGAAGAAAAGCCAAGTCGCACTTCCAGGGAAACTGCAAACACAACCACTCTTCTCTAAAGTTTTTAACTCAACACGACTCAACAGTTTGCTACTGGCTGTATCTGGGACAATAAGCTCGTCAGCTAGCTAAGCTGTAACTGGGGTGATAGACTCGCCCCTAGCTAACTCGTAAACTGTCACCTCAGTAATTGAATGGAGATTGTTGGAAGAAATGAAAACGTAAAACACTTATAATAGGCGATGTATTGAAGATAGAGATATGTTCTCCCAGGCTTTTTTGTAGAGCTTTTCATGCTGAACAATTCTTACACTCATAGTATATAGATATTTTTAACGTTTTGCCCAGCGCAAGCTTAAAAAGGGCACTGACGTCAGTTTTTTTCGACCTTTTTCACTGAAATCGTTAGTGCTTGACTTCCTTTGGTCATAAATAAATTATTTTCTACAGAAACCTTCCTCGAGATATCCTTTACAGAATGGTGAAAACCGCATCAAAATCCATTCAGTGGTTCTCCAGATTACCCATGTCATCCAAGAATCGGGGACTTTGTTTTATACAAAGTCGAGATTATACGCCAATCAGTATAATTCAATATAAAATAATCTCCCTTCCGTCCAATCTTAAATTGACTGTGAATTTTGCGGAACGAAAAGTTCACAGGCGAAATGAGAGTTGCACTTCCAGGGAATGGCGAGGTGAATGAAACTCAAATCCCCCTTCCGTCCAATCTTAACTTGACTGTGTTTCAAGGGCAAAATGAAGAAAACTCGAGTTGCACGTCCAGGGAAACTCCAAACACAACCACCCTTCTCAGAAGTCTTAACTCAACACGACTCAGCGGTTTGCTGCTGGCTGTATCTGGGGCAATACGTTTGCCCGCTAGCTAGGCTGTAACAGGAATGATAGACTCACCCATAGCTAGCTCGTAAACTGTCTCCTCAGTAGTTGAATGGACATGGTTGGAAGAAATTAAGATGTAAAAACACTTATAGTGGGCGATGTATTGAAGATAGACATATGCTCTCGCGGACTTTTTTGTAGGACTTTTCATGCTGAACAATTCTTACTCATGGTATTTAGATATTTTTAACGGTTTGTCCAGCGCAAGCTTACAAAGCGCTCGGACGCCAGTTTTTTTTTGACTTTTCAACTGAAATTATTACTGCTCGGCTTCCTTTGATCATAAATAAATAATTTTTTACAGAAATCATCCTTGAGATATCCTTTACAGAATGGTGAAAACCGCATCAAAATCCATCCAGTGGTTCTCGAGATTACCCGTAACATCCAAGAATCGGGGACTTTGTTTTATACTAAGTAGAGATATACATTTTTACAGAAGAGAAACAAAGTAATTTGTGCTTTACAACTGAATCAATCCAGCGGACAGCATCTGGAGTTACCAACATGAAGTCCGCTTCATCACCGTGATAAGCTCGAATCTTGCATTCTCTGACAATGTGATGAATAGACTGGTGTGGAGCTCCGCAGTCACAGTCTGGATTAGATAGCTTTTTCCACTTGTGAAGAGCGTCTCAGCACCGACCATGTCCTGTTCTGATTCTGTTCAGGGCAGTCCAGGTCTTGCATGATAGGTGGAATCCACTTGGAAATCTGGGATCTGAGAGGAAGGTATGCAGGCGCATATCTGTTGCTGTTTCCCACCGACCTTTTCATTCATCAAGAGATTTAAAATCCTTAGCATCCATGTCAGCAGTATCACGCAGAGTTGGATGGCATGATTTTAGTCTTTTAAGATTCAAAAGTGGCAGGTCATAATGCACGGGTAGACTAGGATTCCTGGAGATCTTGTGAAATTCCTTCATAAGGGCATTAGATCGATGTAGATCAGGTGGCATTATACCGGTTAGCAGTGGAAGCCAATGAACTGGAGTAGATGTGATTGCACCAGACATGGTGCGCATTGTGGTATTAAGTTGGGTGTCAACAAGCCTTGTGTGATGACTGTTCAACCAAACAGGTGCACAATACTCAGCACTTGAATACACCAAACCCAAGGTTGAAGATCGCAAGGTGGTTGCTTAAGATCCCCAGGTAGTTCCACATCGTTTATGGAGGATGTTGTTAAGAGTTCTCAACTTTTGTTCTAAGTTCAGGAGGTGTTGTTTGAAGGATAGTGTGCGGTCTAAGATGATGCCAAGGTATTTTGGGTTCCAAATTATGATGAAGAATTCTGCCTCCGAAACTTACATTCAGTTTCACGCTCGCCAAACGATTATTTAAATGGAAGCAAGACACTTCTGCTTTACTCACACTGGGTTGAAGTGTCCAGATTTTGAAGTAATTTTCCAATATAGACAAGTCTTTGGTAAGAATCTCTTCAGTCGTCTCCATAGCCTGATCTTGTACAGCTAGAGCCAAGTTGTCGGCATAGCAGAATTTTCTGGATGAAGTGTCAGGAAGGTCAGAGAGGTATAAGTTGAATTATAATGGTGAAAGAACGGTTCCGTGGGGCAATCCGTTGTTTAGCTTCCTCTCCTTGCTTATCTTGTCTCCAGTGATTACTTGGAACTTCTGATCACTTAACATGTTGTTAACCAGGTGAACCAAATTTTTGGAGGGTATTATACGAAGAAATTTGTAGATAAGGCCTTCCCTCCACACAGTGTCAAAGGCAGCAGTAAGATCAACAAATGCTACAGATGTTTTCAGCTTCATTTGATATCCTGCCTCTATGAACGATGTAAGAGACAATACTTGATCGCAGCAGCTACGCCCTGGCCTGAAGTCTGCCTGTTCAACTGGAATATGCTCTAGGATTGTGCTACTTATTCTGTTACATATCAATCTTTCAAAAAGTTTGTAGCAACAGCTAAGAAGGGCGATGGGCCGAAAGCTTTCTACCTTGTTGCTGGGTTTGCCAGGTTTCAGAATAGAAATTATCTTTGCCTTCTTGAACTCCAATGGAAGTTGACCAGTCAGCAGGATGTCAGTGAAGAACTTTGCCAGCCATTTCTTAGCATATCAAATATAAAAAAAGAAGAAGAAGAATATCCCCAGTAAATACATTGTCATAATTGTTCTCCCTTAAGTCCAACCCCTTGTCCACGTCGTGGGAGATGGGCAACGGCACAAAGTAGGGGATTGCCTGTAGGGGTGAAGTACAGTGGGGACTTCGTGTGCCCCGGGACCGTTACGGTAGCTGTGAAGGTCCTACAGGAACCCTGAAAAGTGACGGCTAACGGGGCTCTGGTGAAACTACGATAGGCCCAGCAAGCCAGCAGTGGATGAAACCAAATGCTTTCAAAAATGGAACGAGCCTCGGACATGACGGATATAATAGACGACGACACGGCTGTAAACACGGACTAAGATTTGGAACTTTAACCATAAGAACGCTGACGGGGAAGGTGGAGGAGATAGTGGATATGATGGAAAGAAGGAAGTTGGATTTATTGGGATTGGCAGAAACAGAGTGGAAATGGGAAGGAAAGAGAGAACTGAGAAAAAGCTATAGACTGTACTGGAGTCGGAATGAAGAGCGAAAGAGGAATGGAGTGGGAGTAGTAGTACGAGATGGTTTAAAAGAAGAAGTGAAGAGAATAAGTGATAGGATGATGAAAGTGAAAGTAGCACTGAGGGGAGAGACCGTAGAAATAGTGCAAGTGTATGCTCCACAAGTAGGCTGCGCCTCTGAAGAGAAGGAGGAGTTTGAAGAGGAATTGCAGAAGCAGCTGGTAGGAAAGAATATGATTGTTATGGGGGATCTGAATGCCCATGTAGGAAGAGAAAGATAAGGGTATGAGAGTGTTCTTGGACCGGAGAGTTGGGGCAGAAGAAAAAAGGAAGGAAAGAGACTGTTGGACTTCTGCCAAAGGAACAGCCTGCTAGTTGGGAACTCCTGGTTCAAGAAAACAGAGAGCCACACAATCACATGGTACAGTGATGACTTGACCAGGAAGTCGGTGGTCGACTATATACTGTATGAGAAAGAGTTAAATAAGAACATCACGGACATCAAGGTTATACCATCAGAAAACCTGGATAGCGACCATCGATTGCTGGTAATGAACCTGAGAGGGACTAAGGAGAAGAAAGGGACTGAGAACCAGGAAAGACGTATAAGGATATGGAAACTGAAAGAAGGAGATAGAAGGGTCGAGTACTTCAAAATGGTAAAGGAAGGAATTCCAACAGATGAAGAAAGAGGGGTGGAAGAGGAATGGGCTAGATTTAAGAAGACACTAGTAGGTGCAGCAGAAGCAGTATGTGGGAGGAGAAGTAGTAAGAAGAGGTGGAAGGAAACACCATGGTGGAATGAAAAGACAAAAGATATAGTAAGGGAAAAGAACAGAGCCTATAGGAGGTGGTATCAAAATAGGACGGTAGAGACAAGGGAAGAGTACCAGGAAAGAAAGAAGGAGGCAAAGAGAGTAGTGGCTGAGGAGAGAAGAAAGTGGATGGAAGAGTGGACAAAGATGATGGAGGATAGTGAAGGTACAAAAAAGGTCCTGTATGGGATGGTAAAAAAAAAAAGAGGCGGAAGGATCCTACGGATTATGTTAGAATGGTGAACAAAAGGGGACAAGAGATAGAAAATAGGGAAGAACTGAAAAAAATGTAGAAGGAATATTTAGAAGAACTTCTGAACCCAAATGGAAACCACGGCGAGGAGGAAGAAATCGGGGAAGAGGAAGATGGACTGCAACAGAAAAAGACTTAACTTGGAAAGAAGTGGAAGATGCAGTGAGGAAGATGAAAGGAGGGAAGGCACCGGGTGTAGATGAGTTGAGTGTGGAGATGGTGAGAGCAGCAGGTGAGGTGGGGATACAATGGTTGTACCGAGTGATGAAGACAGCATGGAAGGAAAGGAAGATCCCAGAGGACTGGGAAAAGGGAATAATTGTCCCGATCTTCAAGAAAGGTAGTAGAACAGAATGCAGAAACTATCGGGGAATAACACTGATGAGTCATTGTGCAAAGATGTTTGAGAAAGTTTTGGAAAGGAGAATTAGGACAAGGATAGAAGGAGGGATGAGGGAAGAACAACATGGCTTCAGAGCAGGAAGGTCCACAGTGGATTTGATTTTTGCTGTAAGGCAGTTACAAGAACAGCACTATGAGTATGGAACAGATCTACTGATGGCCTACCTGGACATTGAGAAAGCATATGACAGTGTATGCAGAAACAAAGTATGGAAGTCCCTGGAGGATAGAGGAGTAGAAAGATGGACTATAAGGAGGATAAAGAAGATGTACAAGGGAAGCGTGAGCTGTGTGAAAGTGGTAGGAGAGAGATCGGACTGGTTGGAACAGAGTAACGGCCTGAAACAAGGAAGTGCACTGTCACCGTTACTTTTCATTGTGGTGATGGATGACATAATGACCCGAGTGGCACAATCATTGGGGAAGGAAAGATGAAAGCAATGGTGTTTGCAGATGATTTGATGATTTGGGGAAACAAGGTGGAGGAGGTACAGGAACAGTTGGACGTGTGGGAAGGAATAATACAAGGATATGGGATGAAATTTAGCTTAAATAAGAGTGAGATGGTGATCACAACGAGGAAGAAGGAAAGAACCACAACGGGAATAACAATTGGTGGGGAACAGCTGAAGAAATTAGAAAGTTTCAAGTATCTGGGAAGCCTGATACAAGATAATGGAAGAAACGATAGAGAAATAAATGAGCGGTGGAGACAGGCATACGCGTTCCGGAGGAGTGTGAGAAGCATGTTATGGAGCAAGGATGTCCCTCAGAACATCAAAAAGATCATATATCGGACGTACTATGTCCCTATCCTGACGTATGCCTCGGAGACCTGGGTTATGAAAGGAAGGGAGAAGAGCAAAATACAGGCCAGTGAGATGAGGTTCTTGAGAAGCAGTATTGGAGTTACAAAGATGGACAGAATAAGAAATGAGAGGACCAGAGAATTAATGAAGGAGGAACCATTACAGGATGGTATAGAGAAATCTAGACTTAGATGGTATGGACATGTAAAACGAATGGCGGAGAAGAGGATACCCAGGAGGATACACGAGACGAAGTGGGAAGGAAAGAGACCGAGAGACAGGTGGCTGAAGGGGGTGGAAGAAAGCGTGAAGAAGAGAGGAGAAGACTGGACAAGGGTGGAGGCTGAGAGATGGTGGGAAGACAGAAGACGTTGGAGAGGCTTGAGTTCCAAACAGACCCGGCCAGTGGCTGGAAACTGTGCAAGATGATAATGATGATAATGAATTGCTCAATTGCAACCATGATTTCAAACATAGGTACTGGTGCCAAGTTTTTATGCTAATATTGCAGTCTAGGAGTTTTAAACACTTTTGAAATAATCTTTGTTGATTTCAGGTAATTTTTGAATGACTAATTAAATAAATATGGGCAAAAAACAGGCTAATTGATTCCTTTACTGCATCTCCTCTCTTCAAGCTAAATTCTGAAGCAGGTACAAATAAAGCGGCTAACAGATAGTTCAATAACTATCTGCTAGAAGGCTGATATTATTTTATTAATCATACTTCATGAGAAGAAAGAAATTATAATTACAAAACTAACGGGAGTCTAATTGTTGTCTAGAGCGAGAAAATGCTCTAGCTTCTTGTGGATTCAACAGCGTATATGCTGTGTTCATAGATTTGTATAGTAATAACAGAGCAATACTATATCAGATTGTCAGAAATATATTTGTATGTAAAGCAAATGTGTGGTATTTCTCTTGGACCAAAGTGTACCATTGACATTCAGGAACGGGATTTCAACGAACGAGATAATTTCTCATTCATTGTTAAAATGTTTTCCCAAGGACCAATTTTGGTTTGAATAAAAATGCTCATTTCTTGCATAATATTGAAAGGTACCGGTATTGCTTGTGGACTCATTTAAAGCCAGCCAATTTACATGTATGCCATAAAGAACAAATAGTCTCCTTTCTTTAAGGTTCATGATTTCATTTCTATCTTCTGCTCTTATTGTGCAGTAAGATTCTGATCAACTAGGGAGGCCAAAAATCTGCATCATATACCAACATTTCCCAGGGAAAAGTGATATGGACATATTTTATATCGGTACACAAGTCTTTTCTTGTATCTAGTCTCTTCACACACCTACTATCTTGCCAATAATAATACTTGCAGTGACTCTAATATATGCTGAGAGTTAGATGTTAATAATTTATGCAATGAAGATGGCAGCTATGGGAAAATATTAATATAACAACCGTCTTGAGGTTGATATAATTAATTTTCCTTATTTGTGATTCCTCACATGCCAAGTTTTCACGGAAATTAATAACTTACTTTCTGAGTTATCGATTTTGATCTTTTAATAGTACGCTTCACTTTTATGTACTGTAATTACACAGTGAAATTGATCCCTATACATATTAATATTTTAGTAGCAAATAGCAAGAATTAAATATCTACATAGAAATATATGGAAAGGCCCAGACAATATTTGTGGAGATGTGCTAAAACTGGGAAGTACAGCCATTGGGCGATACTTGGGGGTGCTGTTTAATGTATCAATTAATAACACACAAATAGCCAAAGACCGGAAAAGAGCTTTAATAGTTCCAATATTCAAGGGAGGGAACAGATTGGTAATGGGAAACTATAGGCCTATTAGCCTCACATCCATCATATGTAAACTGATGGAGCACCTTATTTCTGATTACTTAAAGGCCCAGTAAACTCATGAAAATTGATTTTCTGTTTTTAATGAATTCAGTTAGATTTCGAGCTGAAGATTGGAATGCCGAAATCGGAAATGAAAAATCTCGATTAGCTTGCGCGATACGAAGATTCGAAGTTTTAGGTAGGGGACAGCGTGACGTCACTGGAACCTTACGACACGGTATTGCGCGCCACTTCCGTCTGTCTACTAGTGATTGTCAGAGTGCAGAGTGAGCATGTTGTTTGGAATAAGTAGTCATGTCCAGAAAAATGAAGCCTTATCAATTTGAACCAAAGTGCACAACATCTGGAGTAGAAAATGAACCATCAGCATCTGTTATATCGGAAAGACTGGGGAACACCGACTGGTGTAAGTATGAACAGTGTTGGGCGATGCCCACTGCTGTACAAACAGTGAAACATTGAATGAAATGCGTGAAAGTGTGACGTGTATTGTTTGGCACAAGGACTTTTCTAATGTTGTATTAAATTACAATGTGTTAAATACTGCACGTTGTCTTCATATGGACAAAACTAATATTCCCTACGTGAGGGACAGAATGCCATGCTTTATTTTTTCTACTCACCACCTCCAGCTGTACTGTTTCATCTCCTTCCCTGTCATCGTCATCATCATCATCATCATCATCCGAGGTAGTATCACTCTCTTCATCTGCTTCATATATTGCATCACGAACACCTGGATCACTGTCACTATCGTAACACTTTGCATTTCTAAATGTTTCTCCTCCTAATTCACACTGTACTCCAACTGTATTGGGATTTTCAGACATGCTGGATTCATCATGGAGAACACTCATTTTCACTGCAATCACTCGGGGCAACACTTGAAACACTTGCAGAGGTACATTCAATCGCTTCAGTTAAAATTTTCTTCCTAATATATGTGGGGGTTTGCCTGTTCCTCTATCGGGCGCGTCTCAGGTGGCGGATAGGGGGGCTCGCCGGACTTGTCCGGAGGGTTTGAGGGAAATAAAATACCTCTCGCAGACCAAAAACAGGCCCCTTGTCAGGGTTATGGTGAAGCTACGTTAGGCCTAGCAAGCCAGTAGTGGATATGGAACTGCTTTTAAAACGGGAACAGGCCTCGGAAAGGACAGATCTAAAGGAAACAGACCTGGCTATGGAAATGGACTACGAATTGGAACTCTGAATATAACTACATTGACGGGAAGAGTGGAGGAGATTGTGGATATGATGGAGAGGAGAAAACTGGATGTACTCGGACTAGCAGAGACCAGATGGAGAGGGGAAGGAAGAAAAGAACTAAGAAATGGCTTGCAGCTATACTGGATAGGAAATGAGGAGGGGAAGAGAAATGGAGTGGGAATGGTGGTGAGAGAAGGGCTGAGGGAGGAAGTAAAGAGGGTAACTGATAGAATAATTAGAGCCAGAATCACTGTGAAAGGTAGAAACCTGGACATTCTGCAAGTCTATGCACCACAGGTGGGATGCACAGAAGGCGAGAAGGACGAGTTAGAAGAAGAGTTACAGAGGCAGTTAGTAGGGAGAAACCTGATAGTCATGGGGGACCTAAATGCCCATGTCGGAACTGATAGAAGAGGTTTTGAGGAAGTGATTGGTGCTGAAGGATGGGGAAACAGAATTAAGGAGGGAGAGAGATTGTTGGAACTGTGCAAGATAAATGGGCTAATGGTTGGAAACACATGGTACAAGAAGAGAGAGAGCCATAAAATTACTTGGTACAGCAGGGATTTGACTAGGAAATCAGTGGTGGACTACATTCTCTGCGGGAAGGAGACAAGGAAGAGTATCACGGATATAAGGGTAATACCTTCAGAAGCCCTGGACAGTGACCACCGTCTGCTGGTCGCCAAGGTGAGAGGACTGGAGGAAAAGAGGAGAACTGAGAACCAAGAAAGAAGAATAAGGACATGGAAGCTGAAGGAGGATGGAAATAAGGAGAAGTTCCAGATATTAGTGAGGAACAAATTACCGAAGGATGATCCGAGAACAGTTGAAGAAGAATGGAATAGGTTCAAGGACGTGTTGGTAGAAGCAGCGGAAGTCGTGTGTGGCAGAACTAGTGGAAAGAAAAGGTGGAAGGAAACACCATGGTGGAACCCCAGAACTAAGGAAGCAGTGAAAAAGAAAAATGAAGCATTCAGGAAATGGTTCCAACAGAGGACAGTCAGAACAAGAGAAGAATACCAAGAGCAGAAGAAAGAAGCAGGAGAAGTAGTGAAGGAGGAGAAAAAGAAATGGCTGGAGAAATGGACAGAAATGATGGAGGAGGACTGTGATGGCAGTAAGAAAGTGTTGTATGGAATGATAAAGGCAAAGAGAAGAGATACAGGGGAAAATGTCAGAATGGTGGACAGGAATGGAAAGGAGGTTGAAAATATGGAAGACGTAAAGGTTATCTGGGGAGAATACTTCAAGGAACTCCTAAATCCAACTAAAACCAGCATAGTGGATATTGTGGAGGAGGAAACAGACAGTGACCAAGACATTTCAGAGAAGGAATTGACATGGAAAGAAGTGGAGGAAGCATTAAAGAAGATGAAAGGGGGAAAGGCACCGGGAATAGACGAAGTGAGTGTGGAGATGGTGAGAGCAGCAGGGGTGATGGGAACACAGTGGCTCTTTCGAGTAATGAAAGTGATATGGAGGGAGAAGAAAATACCAGAGGACTGGAAAAGAGGGATAATAATACCCATATTTAAAAAGGGAAGTAGGAAGGAAGGCAAGAACTACAGGGGAATTACACTCATGTGCCACTGCGCCAAAATATTTGAGAAGGTACTGGAGAGAAGAATTCGGACAGAAGTTGAAGATGGGCTGAGGGAAGAACAGTATGGATTCAGGCCAGGAAGGTCAACAGTTGACCTCATCTTTGCTGTAAGACAGCTACAAGAACACCATTATGAACATGGGAAAGATCTGGTGATGACCTTCTTGGATATTGAGAAAGCATATGATAGTATTAATAGAAACAAGGTATGGGAAGCAATGAGAGCAAAAGCAGTGAACAAGGAGACAGTGGCAAGAGTGAAAGCAATGTACGAGGGAAGCAAAAGCTGTGTAAAGGTGGTAAGAGAGAGAACTGAATGGTTTAAACTGGAGAGTGGTCTGAAACAAGGAATTGCCCTCTCACCCCTGTTATTTATAGTGGTGATGAATGAAATCATACGAAAAGTGGTAAATAGCATTGGGGAAAGGAAAATGAAGGCAATGTTGTTTGCTGATGACCTTCTGGTATGGGGAGAGGATGAGGAAGAAGTACAAGAGCAATTAGATGAGTGGGAGCAGGTAATGTTATCATATGGGATGAAGTTCTCAGCACAAAAGAGTGAAGTGGTCATCACAACAAGGAGGAAGAACAGACTGGATATGGGCATAACACTTGGAGGACAGCAGTTGCAGAAAGTAGAATGCTTCAAGTACTTGGGAAGCATAATTGAAGAAAAGGGAGGTAATAGGATGGAAATAAATGAAAGGGGAAGGTGTGCAGATGGATTTTTCAAGAGTGTTAGGGGGATGATATGGAATAAAGATGTACCACAAAAATGTAAAGGAATCATCTACAAGACCTACTTTTTGCCAATTTTGACATATGGTTCAGAAACATGGGTGATGAAGGAAAGGGACAAGAATAAAATTCGAGCAGTGGAGATGAAGTTCCAGAGGAGTAGGGTAGGAGTGACAAGAATGGACAGAGTAAGGAATGAGAGAGTCAGAGAGATGGTAAGAGAGGAACCATTGCAAAATAGAATAGAGCGATCTAGGCTACAATGGTATGGACATGTGAGGAGGATGCGAGAGGAGAGGATACCGAAGAAGATGTTTGGAATGGAAATGAAGGGAAGGAGGCCAAGGGGAAGACCAAGGGACAGACGGACAAAAGGAGTTAAGAAGAGTGTGGAGGAAAGAGGAGTGTGGTGGGACACAGTGAAAGACGAGAGATGGTGGATGGACAGGAAACGATGGAGAGGCTTATGTTCCAAGCAGACCCGACCAGCGGTCGGAAACTGCTCAAGATGATGATGATGATATGTAGATGTACGCCTTGTCACTGGAACAAGTTTCATTCCTTTCAAATTTAGCGTGGGCACAGCACCTTTTCTTAACACAAGTTTCCTTTTTTGCTTCAGGAGTTCTGCTTTGTATCTGCTCGATAGTTCATAGTCCTGCTCTCTGAAATGTGTAGAGCATACGCGACTATTTCGGGTTGGTGAGAAATCAGCGCGACTGATTCTAGATAGCCAAGATCGGTATCTCTCTGGAGATTTCTCTTGACTGGGATATCTGTGAAAACGTACATCTTTTTCCTTCGATGTTTTCGAAGTGGTTGCATGTTTGCAACCATACACAACGCATTAAACCATGTTTTCACTTAGGTATCATTTACAGTACTTAAATACGCCGAAACAACAGCTGCGCTGTCTGATTCTGCTATGCCTACTGTTGGCGCGCTCCAGTGACGTCACACGCTCAAGTTTTGTCACCGTTTTCTGCTTATACCACCTGAACAAAACAAAATAACGTGGTAGGGTTTTCAGTACGTTGATTAAAATTTAATAATGGAATCAGTGAGTTAGGAAACTAAAACTCGAAAATAAGTTGCCTTGGCCTTTAAGGGAGCAGTGGGGAAAGTTATCATGGCTTAATGGGAGACAATACGGATTTAGACAAGGGTACTCATGCGAGAGCCAAATGTTATCACTCTTTCAGGATTTTAATGACTTGCTAGAACGGGGGAGTGCAAGTTGATGCCGTAATTATAGATTTCGCGAAGGCATTTGATGTCGTCCCACATGACATACTACTCCGTAAATTAGCGGCAACGAAGAATGATAAAAGAGTATTTTTATGGATTCAAGAGTTCTTGACTGGTCATTCACAAAAGGTTAAAATAGGTAATGTATTCTCGGAGGACATTTTGATAACGTCAGGTGTCCCTCACTGTAGTGTGATTGGGTCCCCGTTATTTCTGGCACTTATGATCGACCTACCAAATGGGATTCGAAGTGATTGCCGATTGTTTGCGGATGATTGTGTAATATATCGAAAAATTCATAGCTCACAAGACAACGCTTAGTTACAAACTGACCTCAACCTTGTTCATAAATGGGCAGTTGACAACAAAATGAAGATAAATACCAGTAATTGTTGTTAATTTTCTGTATTTGTATAATTTGCCCACCGTGGATTTACCCCCATTTGCAAATATTATATATAATAATAATAATATGCTGTGAGTTAGATTTTAATAATTTATGCAATGAAGATGGCAGCTATCACACAAATTCCCCACACACCCAAATACACGGGGCTATTTGACAACATTGTCGCAGCCCCTAAAATAAGTAACAACAAACCAAGCTAGTAGCGGCTAACTTGAGTGTAGTTTCCCTCGATTCATTCCACACTCCTTCCAGGTAAATGACGGGAGAGTACTTTATTTCAAGTCCTCAACCCTAATAATTAGGCTACAGTTACACATAGTATAACAGTCATCAGGTCATCACAGAAACACAGGATATGAGACAAAATTAAACACACAAATAAGTACACGGGGCTAATGATTACGATATCGAAAACCCCTAAAACCACAAGAATATGCATTTATGTGCTTCTATTCTGAAAACCGCGGTTTTATGCATTTATATGCTCAATAAATTTCAATTCTGTTGGTCCCAGAGAGGTGAAAACACCACCGAAAGGCTTCTTTCAATGTGTACTATTCAGGAAAAAAATATGCAAATATGCTCGAATCCTAGCCCTAGTAATTACATTGCAGTATTTACACAACATTTCAATCTTCTCTTAACACATCAATATGTTTGGGGAAAGACTCTAAGACTGAGGCAGGCAGGTAATGAGTTCCAATTATCAATTCCATGATTAATGAAAGAATATTTCCCATAATTTGTACGCTGTGGTCGGTCCTTAACTTTATTGTGGATGATCTGCCCTGCTCAGGTAGGTGGGATTTCCCAGACGTTTGCTTAGTTCTTCCCATGCTGTCCGATTAGTGTAAGTGTTATACATAGCGTATAGTCTGGATTTCGTCCATCTTCCAGAGATTCCCACTCTAGGATTTCTATCATTCGAGTTACACTACTTCTAGGAAAGCAATGGTGTTTGCAGATGATCTCATGGTCTGGGGAAACAAGGAGGTGGAAATTCGGGAGCAACAGAAGGCTTGGGAAGAAACAGTGGGAGAGTACGGATGGAAGTTGACTGAGGTGGTCTGGATACTTAAAGAGAATGGATGAGAAGAGGATTCCCAAGAGGATACATGAGATGCTGATGCAGAAGAAACGACCAAGGGGAAGACCAAGAGATAGATGGCTGAAAGGAGTGGAGGAATGTGTCAAGAAGAGAGGCGAGGACTGGACCAGAGTGACAGCCTGGGGCTGGAAACTGTACAAGATGATGATGATGATGAGGCTTATGAGATCACCTTTTGTCCGTGTGTGTGTGTGGTGTGTGTGTGTGTGTGTGTCCCTAATAAAATCTAAACGGCTGGAGCGATTTCAATGAAACTCGGTAAGTTCATAGCACTATTCCAGCCGACCCCGAACGTGCCCTTCAAATTTTGTTACCCCTCACCAATCCAACATGGCGGCTGTGCGAAATATTTCGCCAGCATTCAATATCTCCGAAACTATTCGCGATATATCCCTGGATTTTTTTACGGTGATAAACGGAACTACTAGAAGTTCACCTATGTGACTTTTGAAAAACTGGTAACCACAAAACCAACATGGCGGCCACGCGAATTTGCGACTTTTAAATAGAAGTTTCTCGCGATTTAACCAACCAAACGCAATAAAACTTGGTACAGTATATGTTTATACACATTGTAATGCACCGACTTCTAACTTGGTTCAATTGTTTACATAACCACAAGATGGCGGATGTGCGAAATATTTCCCCGGCATTCTATATCTCTGAAACTGTTAGCGGTATCACCCTGAAATTATGTACGGAGATAAAGGGCACTACGGGATGTTCATCTATAAGACTTTCAAAAACCGGTTAACTACAAAACGAACATGGCGGCCAAGCGAATTTGAAAATTTTAAATAGACCTTTCTCGCGATTTAATGTTCCAAACGCAATGAAATTTGGTACAGGAAATGTTTATACACATTGTAATGCACTGGTATCTAATTTAGTTCAATTGTTTACATAACCTCAAGATGGCGGCTTTGCGAATTTTAAAATTAAATTTTTATTTCTTGTGTCGTAATCATGCGATCGAAGTGAAAGTTTGAATAATGAACCTACGCAATAATTTTCCTTTAATGGTACATGACTCCATGGCCTATACATTTAACAATCCAACATGGCGACCATACGAAATATTTAGACGGCGCTGAATATCTACGAATCTATTATAGCAATCAAACTGATTTTTTTTATGTTCATAGGGGCTATGAACTTAAGTTCACCTATAGGACTGTAAATAACCTGGTGATCACAAATCCAACATGGCGGCGACGCGAATTATAATTATTCACATGGACGTTTCTCGCAATTTAACCATCCAAGTGCAGTGAAACTTGGTACAGTAAATCCTTATACGAATGATAATCCACTGGCATCTAATTTGTTTCAATTGTTTCCATAACCACAAGATGGCAGCTGTGTGAAATTTTAAAATCTCTTTGTTACTTCTTGTGTCCTAATCATGCGATTGAAGTTTGAATGCTACACGTACACAATAATCTTCATGTAACAATACATAACTCTAGGACCTACATATATAAAATCCAACATGGCGACCATCCGAAATATTTAGTCGGTTCTCAATATCTACGAATCTATTACAGCAATCAAGCTGAAATTTTGTATGTAGATAGAGGCAATTAACATAAGTAGGTTATATGAAAATAGGCTGTATAGTTCTTCACGGAACTACTTGTTTTCTATGTTTTCAGTTTTGAATGATTTTTTAAAATCCGTCAATAAAAGTTTCAATGACGAGAACGACCTCACTAAAGGTTAAAAACCTGCGGTTCTATTATTCGCACCAGACAGGCTTTTCAATAATTATTTCTGTTTTCAAACCTTAAGGATGGTCAGGGCCCAAATTGGGGGGGATTCGAAGAAAAACATACTATTTAGACGAAAACCACATTGTCGCAGCCCCTAAAATAAGTAACAACAAACCAGGCTAGTAGCGGCTAACCTGAGTGTAGTTTCCCTCGATTCATTCCACACTCCTTCCAGGTAAATGACGGGAGAGTACTTTATTTCAAGTCCTCAACCCTAATAATTAGGCTACAATTACACATAGTATAACAGTCATCAGGTCATCACAGAAACACAGGATATGAGACAAAATTAAACACACAAATAAGTACACGGGGCTAATGATTACGATATCGAAAACCCCTAAAACAAACTGGCAACAACATCATCTGCACTGTTGATGATTTCACCTTTTGTTGGTGAATAAAGATATATTTTTGTTTATCTGGCTTGCTGTGTCCCTGCAGGGAACATGCCCACCGGCCACCACTGTGCAATTCTGCTACTAGTTAGCATGAACAAGTCCTTTCTCTAGCTCGTTGGTAACCAGGGACCCACTAGCGAACACAATCATGTGACGTCCGCATAAAAAAAAACGACAGGCAGTGGCTCGCACCGCAGGTCATCTTACAAAGCGTGCTCGCAGCACATTTGCGAGCGTGGTTCTGTTGTTTATTTATTCAGGGGCTTGGTGACATCGTGGTCATGGAGACCGGTGTATTTGGGCGTGTGTGGAATTTGTCTGATGACCAATGAGGCAATGTTCTTGTGATGGCTGTATTAGTGTAAGTACGGTATTTGTAATTCAGGTGAGGATTGGGAAGGAGACGGACATGGCTTTCAGTTAGGAACCATCCCGGCATTTGCCTGGAGTTGAAGTTGGAAACCACGGAAAACCACTTCCAAGATGGTTGATATAAGATTTAACCCACCTCTCCTCAGTTTTATCTCATGAGGCTGAGTGTATCCCGTTCCAGACCTCAGGCCAGAATTAAATTTCTTGGCAGAGCCGGAAATCAAACCCGGACCTCCGGGTGGAAAGCCAAGCATGATAGCCGCTACACCACAAGGCATGATCTAATACGAGCGTGGTTCGGAAAGCGTCTCCACTAGAGGAATTTGGTTTTACAGTAACGGTTACGTTACATGCAACAACTCGCTAGTGGGGTTGACCACTGAGTCTGAAAGTCACTATACAGGAAGAAATAATGTACCACTCATTTGTAATTCCATAGAAGCTTACCAGATTCGACTTTCATTTATTCTATGGGCAGGAGATCTAATGCAGCTGAAGAGGATTTACTTGGTATGAGGATTAGTCAATCGATAAAGCTTACGAACAAAGCATGAAATAAATGTAGGTCAAAGTACCCAAGCTGACGGTGTCCCACGTAGTGGCCAAGGATGGGGCCATTCCAATTCTCTTCTTCGGGTGCCTCCCAGGTGAGGACGAGTTGTGTGGAGCTGGTAGCCTCCACGTTCACATGAAGTGGAGCAGAAGATGGGGCCTCCTCCATAGTCCTCACCAGCAGCTCCTGGCTGGCGGCCCCGGGTCCCAACGTGTTTTCCGCGATCACTCGGAATCCGTACAACGTGGCTGGGTGCAGTGACGTCACTAGGGCACTGCTTTGGCTGCCGTCCACCTCTACCTCCAGACTGGGACCCTTCCACGAGTCTGGAAAAAAGATGTATTGTATATCACCACAGTGGGGAGTAGAATGGGACTTCTCCCAGTTCACCTGCAGACTCCGGCCTTCCACGAGTGTGGAAACAAGATTTGTGTCACTACAGGGCATCAGTGGGGAGTAGAATAGGACTTCTCCCAGTTCACCTGCAGACTCCGGCCCTTCCATGAGTCTGGAAACAAGATTTGTGTCGCTATAGGGCGTCAGTGGGGAGTAGAATGGAACTTCTCCCAGTTCACCTGCAGACTCCAATCTTCCACGAGTCTGGAAACTAGATCTGTGTCACTACAGGGCATCAGTGAGAGTAGAATGGGACTTGTCCCAGTTCACTTGCAGACTCCAACCCTTCCACGAGTCTGGAAACAAGAATTGTGTCATTACAGGGCAACAGTGGGGAGTAGAACGGGATTTCTCCCAGTCCATCTCAAGACTCCGGCCCTTCCACGAGTCTGGAAACAAGATCTACTGTAGGCCTACTGTATATCACTACTGTGCATCAATGCAGAGTACAACAGGACCACTCCCAAATTGGGTCCCTCCCCGAGTCTGGAAACTATATGACACTACTGAGCATTGGTACGGTAGAGCTGTTTCTCATAGCAATTGACTGTCTTGCTCGTCTCAGAGGCTACAGGCATCATTCATTGCTCATTAGCTTCACCTACCTACTGTCGACCAAAGTATTATGTGTACTTGAGTTTGAAGGTTGTTTGTTAAGTAACCAATAGACCTACATAAAATCCAATACCATCAACATTTTTGTCGTTCTATTTTAAGTTAGTTCATGTAGGTTTGGATTTTTAAATTTATATTTTAATATTTGTTATCGCAGTTGGAACACAAAAAGTGCACGTTTTTAAGCGTGTTTCAACCATGCGTCACATTTAAGAATTATTATCTCAAAAGCCCGTCATCAGATCGAATCCAAATTTTAACACAATATACATTGGAATGTTGTATAACTGGTTTATTAATTTCACAATTTTGGGTGTCCAACAAACAAAGTTGTTATCATTGTTGTAAGATAACTTTTTCTCGGCTCAGGGTGGTTGGAAAATGTAGTTCTTGGTTGCGTTGTAATCATTATACATCAAAAAGTTATGCTGTATGACTGTGAAATACGTAAATTAATTCACTTATTTTATATCGGTTTGTATTTGTACGAGGAAATAACACATGGTTCTCTAGCTAGCCGCTCCGGCAAAAGCTATACAGCGTTGCTGAGATGGAGCCCATCACTTCCGAGCGAGACGCGCCATGATGCGTGTGGGCACCATTTCGGCAACACTGTACAGCTGTTCCCGGAGCGGCTAGCAGGTGAATCATGTGTTATTTCCCTGTAGAAATACAAACCGATATAAAATAAGTGAATTAATTTACGTATTTCACAGTCATACAGCATAACGTTTCGATGTATAAGGATTACAATGCAACCAAGAACTACATTTTCCAACCACCCCGAGCCGAGAAAAAGTTACCTCACAAAAATGATAACAACGTTGTTTCTTGGACACACACAATTTTTGAAATTAATAAACCAGTTATACAACATTCCAATGTATATTGTATTAAAATTTGGATTCGATCTGATGACGGGTTTTTGAGATAATAATTCTTAAATGTGACGCATGGTTGAAACACTCTTAAAAACGTGCACTTTTTGTGTTCCAACTGCGATAAAAAATATTAAAATATATATTAAAAATTTCATACCTACATGACCTAACGTAAAATAGAACGACGAAAATGATGATGTTATTGGATTTTATGTAGGTCTATTGGTTGCTTCACAAACAACCTTCAAACTCGAGTGCACATAATACTTTGGTCGACAGTAGGTGTGTGTATCACGTGACTAGGTTATCTGAGTTAAGTGCTTAGCTAGGTAATATGAAACGGCATCCCGAGACATGGAATAATACGTTATTTAATTCCCTGAGAAATGGTGTTATTGTTGATTCTTCAGGGGATTTGTGACAACATGATCATGTAGTCCCGTGTACCTGGGAGTATGTGGAGGTTGTCTGATAACCCGTGTCATTGTGATGTCTGTACTAGTATATGTACTTGTAAACAAGGTAGGATTTGGGTAGGAAACAGCCATAGCCTTAAGTTAGGTACCAACCCGGCATTTGCCTGGAGTAGAAGTGGGAAACCATGGAAAACCACTTCCAGGATGGCTGAGGTAGGAATTGAACCCGCGTCTTCTCAGTGTTGCCTCACAAGGTTGAGTGTGCTCCGTTTCAGCCCTCAGACCAGAATTGAATTTCATGGCAGAGCCGGGAATCGAACCTGGGCCTCAATGGTGATAGTGAAGAATGCTAGCCACTACGCAACCTCTAAGAAATAATTTGGTTACTTTTTCCACCAAGTCAATACATCACTCATCTGCTACAACAGTGGCATAACTAGAAATCTGTCCTTTTCCAGCTTTTACCTCCATGTAGTGCTGGAAAATATCTTTATCCATTGTTTAGGGGAGAACATTCGATTCTGTTTAGGCTAAACCAACACTACTCTATCATTTTTCTTGCACCGCTTTGTTGTTGTTAATTCAATTGAGGGACTTGGGACATCTTGGTCATCAGCTCCGTGTAGTTGGGTCTGTGTTGAACGTGTCAGGTAACCTGTGATTCTGTGATGACTTTAATAGTGTGTGTAACTGTATTACGGACAGGAATGGATAGGTGGCCCTTGACTAGAAGTAAGGTACTATCCCGGCATTTTCCTGGAGGGAGTATGAAATAAAGGGGGAAAAATACATTCAGGATAACTGCTGTCAGCGCCGGAATTTAAACCTATGATCTCCGGACTGCTGGAGCTACCCGCGCAGCCGTGGTACAAGATTTAATGAGCACAGCTATGCCACAGTTTTTTTTTTTGGCGCCGTGAGACTACATAATTTGTTGTGGCAGTTTCCGAAAATATTGCAATTACATCAAGAGCACTGTTATTTCCTAATTGTGTGTGTATCTGTTACACTCATCGGAGGCAAAGCAATAGATTCCCAATTCAATATGGTGTCAAAACCTTGACATTATTTAAATACTCCACAGTTTAGTAACTGTCTTCTAATCATTAAATGCAGTTTTGTAATGGTTATTAATGCCCCATGTTGGTAGCGACAAATGTAATTGGTTTCGCTAGCCCACACTGTTGGGAGAGAAATGTAACTGTTTACCTTTGCCTAAGCTATGTTGTTTTAATGGGCGCCAAGACCTCAATGCAATGTTGAAATCTAAATTTGTATTTAACAACGTCTAGCTCTGGCAGAACACATTCAAGACTCTATTCACTCAGATCGTGGTATGATTTGATCATTAACCCAACAAACAATTGTATCAGGAGAAGGAATTGGTCTATATCTACTGCTACCTACTGAAAGCAAAGATTGCATTGTAAAAGAAATGAATTTATTATATAAAACAAGTATAGCAAAATTAATAATAATAATAAGTTTAAAATTTAAATTGGAGCGTTGTGATTTGAATATTACCGATAGAAAATTACGTGAAAACGGAGTCTGATAAATTGATTTTACTCTTATTTCCAAGCTATGAAGTTACTGAATTATGAAATATAAAACAAAGAAAAATGAGAGATTGCGTATTTCTGCGTCATTAGCGCTTACCCCTGGAAATTGCCAAAGCATTTCCCTCGTTCTTGATGATGCTGTGTGCTTCCCACAGTCTCCTGGACGTCGTCATCTCCGTCGAAATTTGATGATATTCTGGTAGATTAGATAATTCTATGGTCCGTACATCGGACCCAAACTCTCGTAAAACCGCACTGGTTACGTTTTACAAAAGTTCGTCGCTAACTCCACTGAACATCGGAGCGTCACGCACTTGCGACCGTACACTGCAAGTTCTACACAGATTGTCCTTAACTCCACCGAACATCGGAGCCACTCGCACGCGCATCCATACTCGTCAAGTATTTCACAGATTGTCCTCGTTTCACGGCGCGTCGAACGATATATCCACATGCCGGCTCCCCACTCTTCAGTCCCAACTAGCTTACGTCGTCTCCCCTGATTGGCTGAACCACCACGCGATCTTCTCCTCCTCCGGGTCATTACACTCGGCGACAGGGTTCCGTTTCAACAATTCGCCTCTTCTTGACGATGCGACCCAAGATTGCGTCATGCTCCTCGACAGGAATCAGCTTGTATTAGAATTCCCAGTGAGTCACGTCTCTCAATATAACCTAACTGACGAAAACTCCGTAAAATTCCGTAATCAGATAATTTTCTATGATATCGTCGTTCGTAATAATTTGCTTGTTAGCGTTTTCTAAGACATAGAAAACCTATCTGTATGCTTATAATTTTTATAAAATGCTCCGAAAATATCTTAATAATAATTATAATAAATTAATAATAATAATAAATTAACATGAAAAATTATCTTGGCTGAACAATTTGCCGCGTAAATAAATATAGAATGGCTTCCTACTGACTTATGCCAGTTGCATAAAAAACCCTCGAAAAACACGTTACAGTTTCTCACAAACATCATATTTTGAGTTATGTCACTGTTGCAGAAAATGAACTTGTTTTAAAAATACACTTTTATGTTCGACCCTAACTATTATGTGTCTGAAAACTGTATCATAATGAGGCTCATTATAACACTATTTTTCATTATGAAACAGTTTCTCCCACCAATCAGAGCTCAAGAAACAGTTGTGTGACCAATTAGATAAGGATACCTTCGCGCATGCGCTCAAAATCCAACATGTCTATATAAATTACCGAAATTGCACCGTCCATATGTTCGTGTAAATAAACTGGTGAATATGAGACAAGAAATGGCACTGTACCTTAATATCCCCAAAATCAATTTCTACACAGCGCGTGGTTTTGAAACGACTTCGATGACAGTTTTACTGAATACTGGAGCACAATCTGAACATATGGCATTGAAGCACACAGAGCGCATGCGTCGGTTGTCCAGAGAGCTTGGAAAACAGAGATATACTACCCACCGCAGCACCCGATCACAACATTCTAGTGACTGAACAGATATTTATGAATATTTATGTTAAAACATATAATAAAGTTATAATTATCGTCGAACATAAACAGTCGTATGCAACTCGCCTATAATGGTAATTAAGACACTTGTATGGAAATTATAAAACTCGCATACGCTCGTTTTATAAAAATACTCGTGGCTTAATTATAGCCATTATAGGCTCGTTGCATAATGTACTATTAAAATCTTATAAATACCCCACTCAGGATGGTAGCTGTTGGTCATTTTTCGTGACATTATACTCATTCTGTGTGTGTGTTTTCTTCCTCTATGTGATAGCCCTTTTACTGTACGTTTATTTTCGCTCCCGAAAAACCTCCAAACAAGAGTTAATTTGTTCATTACATTGTAATTAATCAAATTATATAAGCTCTCTTGTACTTTATTCTAAGTTCTTACCTTCGAGTGTTGCAGTGTTACTTTCCTCTCGGCACATAATTTCATTACTGGCATGTGCCAGCTCACTGCAGTTTGCTGGTGGCGAGTGACGTCACTGCGGCCTTCAAGCTACCAATAGCAAGCCTTCAATCTTGTCATGCGGTCCCTGCATTCTGGAATATTCCTGGCCGCTATAAATGATGGTACCTCCTTCAGGGTTTCATCATTCTTTTGATCGTCATTCTTCTCTGATCACTTCAGTCTGATCTTTACTTCTATGCGGCCCAGCGCACACATCACTCTCATCGCACCTCTGAGCAGAAAATCTTCACATTCCTTTCGGTGCAATGCTGCGCAACTGTTACATTATGTTTTAAGGATGGCATCACCGCTCCATGCTTCATATATAGCCGCTGTACTATTTTACCGCTTTGTCAGATGTGATGTACATTGACCAACATCTTCGCAAGGCAACTGTCAGCTGTCATTCTGCAAATCGCAACAGAGTTAAAAAGCTCGTCCGTGGAATTGAAGCCACGGCCGTCTCCTGCACTGCAAAGAGCTACCTACTTCGCCTAGGCACTAAAGGTGTCTTGCCCACATGAGACGAACCAGATGGCAGATTGGAATTTAGCACGCTCGCTCTGAGGCCACGGACACCTCCTTCCTGTGGCACCTCCTCTACGCCACTCAGCCAGTCCAGATTTCTTTTAAAAGATAAGTCATCATCCTCATGAACTTTTAATTTCATCATATCATCAAGATCAAGCAAATTTTTTATTTTTATAGGAGAGCATCTTATTATCAATGTTAACCGCTTCACTGCTGCGGTCGAGTATACTCGATCTGCCTCAAGCGGTCCGTCAGCGCTGCGATCGAGTATACTCGATCAGAACATTGTGCCATCAGTGCTGCGATCGAGTATACTCGATATGCTTTGTAAATGTCGTGTATTCTTACGCCATCTGTTAGCTACATTTTCAACCACCTAGTTCCTTAAATACACACTTTTAACGTTGCGGGAAAAATGTTTTTCTTTCGTCACACAGTTATAAACATCGTGTATGAGTAATGGCTGCATCTAGTGCGCGCATTATGCGTCCGGGGAAAATTCTTATGCTTTTAGAGGAGATTGAGTCTGATGTGGATTTAGATAGTGTCGGAAGTGACGATGGGGATATTAGGGAACTGTTTCGAAGTGACAGTGATAGTGATAATGTTGAAGATATTCCGATAGAGAGGGGAAGAAATGAACCTGACCTAGGCCTACCCACGTGGTCCGAGGACGAGTTCGCGCCAAACGTGCATGCATTCCAAGTGCCAAACCCATGTATGTCAAATACTAATTTGACCCCTGAATCCCACGAAATAGATTATTTTGAGTTATTTGTCAATGAAGAGGTGTTGACAAAGGTAGCGGACGAAACAAACAAGTTTCATAAACAGACTGTTGACGCTAAGCCACCCAGTCAATATTCCAGGCTCAGGAAATGGCTTGATACCAATTATTAGAATGTTTAGAAGCGTAAACTTTATCTTTGCACATATTTAGTGTTCAATTATTAGTATAGATAAATTGTATAGCCTATTTAGTTGAAGGCAGACTTTTTTTTCGCGAAAGTTTAGGTATAGGATAATGTATGTGTTAGAATTATTTTAGATATTTCTGTTTGAGGTAATATTGGATTCGGGTGTTTATTTAGTGATATCGTGTGTTAATTTAATGTTTCTGTTGGGAAGTGTGTGTGTATGGGATGTATATAGTGCGTGCATTTAGTGAGCATAGCCTACGGTGTAAATTACAATTTTAATTTTTTTCTACTGGACAAAATTTCACCAACTCATGTGGAATCGAACCCTGGATCCCAAACATCAACCGTGGCCAATACTTTATGAACACACTGGTGAGTAAATTACTTTAAATTATTTTCAGTTACCACTTGTATTTTATGTTCAAATTGGTGAATTTCTGTGTGAAAGTGGTTACCTAAAAGAATCCAGCACAGAGGGTGCGTTTACACTGTAACAATTCAGCAGCGAAAAGGTTAAAGAACTATTTTTAAAAAGGATTTAGGAATCAGACCCGGAAAAAACTGCTCTATTCATCTATTCATTTGGCTTTAAGCACTTATGTGCAGTTGGTGTAATTTATTGTTAATTCAATGTGTTTTTCATTCCTATTACAAAGCAATAAATTCTATGTTACCAATTTTTTTGGTTTCTGGTAATGTACTTTTAATGCCCACTATCCCGCACTACCTTCAGTTCAATTGTTCTCTTACAGTAGTTATTTTGACCAGGTTCACGCCTGAAGCGTTCTCCCTTATGGGAAAGGTTTAGGGCAGATCTTTCCTCCAGCTGTCAACTCAGGGATTTGAAACAAGGCTCTCTGAACATGCAGCTACCCAGCCCCTCAACATGGAGCAAGACTAAATGTGCTAACTACAGAGGTTAGTTCCTTGTTATCAGAGGTCGATGATGTGATCCAGTGCAGCCATGTAGTGCACCAGATGAAGTCAAGAGCACTCGACACTGCTCTGCACTACAATATTTTAGTCCCGGAGCACCTATCCCATCCTCTACTCTAATGATTCCAGTGACACTCACTATTGCAGTCACCAGAGAAACAACGTTATCAGACAAATTTACGGGGCCGAGGACCAAGATGTAAAAACCCCTAAAATGATCAACAACAACTACTACCGGTACACTATTTCAACTAAATTGAGAAGATGGATTCCAAACTATAGTTATTTATAAAAACAGCTCATGTCACAACTTATTGAAAATATTGGGAAAACAGGAATTTAACTAATTTTGAATCACAGCATCTAGAACTGCTCTGTTACTTGGCTAGGTTTCGAAAGAAACGGATAATCATTGAGGTTGGTTAGGACAAAACATGGACATTTTGAATGTGTACTGTTGGAATTTGGAAAAGGGAACCACATGATGGCTATAAATCAGGCATTAGCTCGAAATACATGTGCGTTTTGGAATCCACCCTTTGTAAGACACGTACCTTGCATAGGGCTGTAGCGAACTATGTACCGGGTTATGGGGCTGTTGCCATCTTGAGCTGGTGCCCACGCAAGGCTCACACGTCTACTGTCTTGATCTAAGACACGCACGTTTGTTGGCAGTGCGGGGGCATCTGAAAGAAGCGCACATATCTTAGTGAAGTTAAACACGCAGCAGGTACCTAGTGTACATATTTTGAGATAAATCCATTTTGGCGATCCATTCTCCTATTTTTACATTCCATTTAGCACTTGAACTTTATTGGGCAGCCTGAGGCTGAGATTTCATTAATTCTGTCTGGTAAACACCTAATGTGATACCAAAACTCTTTTTCCAGCTGAGATAGGGTGGCACCGAGTGCAGTCCGCCTTTGCTGCCTTTAAAAATACGTTTTCCTCAGCCAGGAATCGAGCCCGTGATCTTCGGACACTTGACCACTGATCCACTAAAGAAGCCTTAAGTATAATTTAATGGCACAGAAGATCAGTTAACACATTACGCTTTCATCAGCTGTGAGCTGAATTCTTGACACAAGGCGTGTTGTTAACTCAAATGATTCTTTAATGACTGCCACCACCAAAACCACACCAAAGTTACAAGTACCGTAGTAGTGCTACAATGAAAGTCTATGATTCCTTTGAGCATTTCTTAATATATGTGAAAACTGTCTACAGCCTCCTTTATGGGTTCATGTGACTCCATGATGCAATAAATCACAGAATAATATTACAGGGTAGGCCTTACAACTTTGCTTCATATGATGCAATTTGCACAGTAGATTCATGTTTAGGGCAATATTTACAAATGTTAATCAGCTATCCTGTTCAGTTAGTAACTATGAGTAACATTCTTAGTTACTTAGACGAGTTAAAGCAACTAACATTTCCTGAATGGCGGGTTTGAAAACAGGCATATAATGGTTATTCGGAAGGTTTAGTGGCAATATTTTATACCATTATTAATTTGAAAAGATTCCGTGCATTTTACTATTAGCAATACGCTTAACTAAATATTTCCTGAAGGTTACAAACACAGCTTCTCATTCCAAAGAGTTTGTAGTAACAAAAGTAGGATAAGAATACTGTCGGGCCTACTCATAGTTTGGTGCGTTACATGTTTGCAATACATTCATTGAAGAGAACCGAAAAACACAAAATTAATACAATCAATAAGTTTTTAACATTCGGACATTGAATTCAACCTTAAACTGGGCGCTATATACAACCACAACACATAAGAAACTCTGTAGGTTCAGAATAACATTGAGGTCAAGTATCAAAACTATAATATATCTTTCCATAGCCCAAAGTATGCATGAAAAAGCCATAATGCATGATATTATTGTTTTGAAAAATCAACTCAAAATTATTTATATCTGACTTATTATTCCCCACGATGAGCTCACGCAATGTTCTCGGTAACTTGAAATAATTTTTGTTTCTCATTTTATAATGCTTAAAGATCAACAAGAGCAATTCCTGTACCTCTTCATAGACATTTCTTGAAAAGCTACAACTGACGAAATGGAGCTAAAGCTTACCTTGGACTAGAAGGTGAATTGCAGTTTGGTCATGACCAAATTCATTGCGGGCAAAACAGGTGTAGATTCCACCATCTACGGGTTGAACGCCGCCAATTTTCAGTTCTGATTCTAAACCTTGAGCAATGGTGATGTTTTTAATGCTGAAACAGTTTAAGCATTCCGTATTGTAACTTGGGTAGAAGATTCATTTTCATTTAACAGAAGGTATTACGTTTCTATCGAATATAATGCCATTTCATAAATTTGCGTAAGATTAAAATGTATGGTATACGACATAAACATGAGGCTCATATAAGTCGCACCGTCATATTGAGACAATTATGATGATTATTGTTGTTTTAAGGGGCGGAACAGCAAGATCAATTGAGATGAATACTTGGACTTTTCATCATGGTGGCACAGCATTCAAACTCTTTGCCTCTAACAAAGGCAGACTGGGTTCAATTCCTGGTCAATGCATGTGAGATTTTCAAAGTGAAATGCCATGTCCTGTAACTCGGATTCCACGTAAAGGGGAGGTCCTGTGGCTCATGATCACAAGATTAACCGTTACGTTAAACTATAGACTTTTCATATCAAAATGCTAGGTGCGACTTATATGAGTCTCTTGCTAATGTTGTGGTGATATGAAATACGCTTAAGTAGCATACACCACAGTTTTAAAGATCAGTTCGTAGCTCACTGAATAATGACGAGAATTGAAAGAATTCCGACCATTCACATTACCAGAACGAACCATCATCGATATTCATATTTAATAATCAAAAGATGACAAGAGAGACCAGGCTTTAATGAAGTCATCATTGTGTTCCGTATCCTCTCCTCGTTCTTCAATCCCTAGAGTTTGTACATGGTGGAAAAAATTAACCTGTATAAACAACAACATAGGCGAGCCCTTATCAGTCTGTTGCTACAATCCAAGCAGACAGTGCACCATTCAGAAGCAGTCCTCAACCAGATACATGTGCAGTTTTTAATATAGTGTCCTTAAACAGTTCCAACTTTCTTGTGTCCACCGTTTTATTTCAGAACGCTTGTAACTAAAACACCTCACAGTTATAATAACTCCACATTTGCAAGTCATGACTGCTCGTAAATAATATTGCAAGGAATTAACATCAACGAGTCAATAATACTTCAGTATCTAGTACACGGCATATAATTACACACATTAATTTAATTCACTCGATCTGATGATGTTTGCGTGATTAACGAAATATACCATTCTCCTATTTTAGACTGGCTGCTTGGCTCAGTGGTAACGTTCTCGTCTGCTGTGCTCAAGGTTGCAGGATCGAGTCCTGATGCAGTCAGTTAGCATTTCAGGATACACAAATGTGCGAGTGCCGTGTCAGTAGATTTACTAGAACGTTAAAGATCCCCTTCAGGGCAAAATTCCTGTAGTTAAAAGTTAAAAGTAGTTAAAAGAGATTTAAAAGCAATAACATTATTATTATAGGCTATTAATTAAACTAGCACAACTAGTCATGATTTGTTAGTTATATGTGTTTTCTTTTGTTTAGTGGTGGTGGTGTTGTTTGACCTTCAAGTTTGCTTGCTTAGTGTGATTATGTGATTGTTATTAAATGGTCAGGTTGGTGTAGATTTGTGAACTTAGCTGCTTGAGCGATGTGTGATCTGGTCCCACGCAGCTCGTCTCACAGCTTTCTACACTGAACTGGAATTAATTTTCTGTGTGGTTGTCTTATTCTCCTTGGCTTTTCCCCCACTTTCCTAACTGTCTTTGTTCGTCGAGCAATGTGAGATGTGTGCTGCCAAGTTTAAAACATCCTAACATGTGCACCCGGTCTATTGAGAATGACCTGAAAACTTTAATACTGCCGTTAATGCTGGCCTTGGCTTGATATGGGTACAAAGTACATCCTGATCCAACAACATGTTTCCCTTGTTGCTCCCTTATCTAGCCTGGCTACAACATCATGTTATTTCTAGTTTCCAATTGGGGGGAGCTTCTCTAGTAGTGTAAGGAGGGGGTGAATGTGTGTTCATTTAAATGATTAGCGTTGTTTATTTAAGCTAAGTGTATCTCGAATGCTTCCTTTATGCCAAGGGCTCATCCTTTCGGTTCGTGATGTATGATTGTTAAGTCGATTTCAATGTTAGTGAAACCGTGTCCGCGTCAAACATGTGTTCGCATATGGCCGAGTGTGTCCCGAATTTTATCGCATTTCTGTGTTCTTTGTATCGCGTGTCCATTCTCATACCCCTTTGACACGTTATTGAATATACCTCTGACTGTGAATATGGGTCTTGTTTATTTAAATTAAATGTTCTGCAGTCGGATACCTTTCCCTGTAGCCAAGCTCATCAGAGGATTTAATAAGAGCTGAAATGAATAAAGGTGAATGATTCTGGATACGGTAAATAATCTCAAGAAAGGCGAACAGTGGGGTTCGAGCCCACTCATCTTCCAAGTCCGGATATAACCTACTCCTTGGCATTGCACCTCAACGCACATAGCTACCTCGGTCAGTGTGTGAATAGCTACTCATATGCAAATATTTGGAATAAAGAATGTTATTGCCATGTGGAATGTGCTCCTAAGTGCTGATGTGACACCTAGAAATTCAGTTCTTTCACCACAGACAATAGAATATTTATACAGTTTTGACCAGGTCGCATACAATAGTTTTCAAAGGCTGGGACACCGTTATCTACAATGATAGTGAACGTAGGCCCAAATGTATGGGGTAATCTCAAGTTAATGTTGCTCAGTGAAGGGAGAGAGGTATTCGCACCAACAACTAAATAGGAAGCTCCCAGGCTGTTGAAATCACAATCAGTGATGTCGACGATAAACAAAATGTAAAATACAATTGACCTTTAAATAGGGATCTGTTTTACAGCTCTGGAAGCCAACACCACATGCTCATTCACATCCCATGATGCATATCGAGGCTTATCTAGGAGGACATCTTTTTAAAACACAGGTAGGTCATCAACAAGAACACAAACAAGTTTTGGAATTAATATTGCAGAAAAGAAGGAGTGTACGAGGTTAGTTTTCCGTGAAGTATCTAGTGTGAGCTATCGACTCTTATTAAAATTATGGCAAGTTCCAACACTTACCTCGTCCGCCCTTGAAGTTCAAGAAAACTTCCTTCTTTTCTCCAGCTGAAGCTGATAGGCAAGTCCCCTAAAGCCTGACAACGCAGGATAGCTGAGGTTCCTCGTCGTACCATCTCCTTCCTGGACCTCACTTTGAAGTGAACAGGAGCTACAAGAGCGCAACAGAGAAAATTCAGGATTCAAAAAGTAAGACACTTACTCACAACACAATACACATCACATTCGACGATATATAAGTGTAAAACCATGACATTACTTCGTGGCAGAACATTTGAAAAGGAAGTGATCTATATACTAGGTACTTAAATGGTTTACAGAGGCTTCTGTAATGGGGTGAAGTGATGTAAGTTTCTACAAGAAAATAGCGTACGGTCAGAGATGACCAGATAGATTAATGTATACATGTGGTAGATTCAGTTTTCAGTGATTTTAGGGTGAGGGTTTTGACAACTCCTGAGTTTTCTTACTGAGGGGCTTAGTTCTAGAACCAATACTGTACTCGTATATGTATAATCAGCCTTACACCACAATAAAGAAAATCCTGAAATATTCTCCTTAAACGCTTGTTCATTTTGTTTGCAGGCTCCTTTTGAGGATCTCGATCCATTTGGTAATCATTGAACTAATGTAGTGACCGAGGCGGCTCACACCCACCAAGCCACATCAGACGTGTACAAAGATCTAGTTTTAGCTTTGAAGCGTCCATGACGTACTGTGCCAGTAGCAAGAGATTTCAACCCATTTGAGTTGTCAACAATATTACAGGTATGGTACAGATTTGCCATTGCAAACTTTCGCCAAACTATCAAACTAAAATGAATTTTCATTGATTTGTGGATGTTCTACATTGAATCTTTCTTCAGTTGTCTAATCATGTGATTTAACATGTTAGACTCGCATTTGCACAGGCTCAAGAGATTATTGTAACACTTTCTCTGGAAAAATTAAGTATTTCCTTTTCTCAATCAGTTACTAAAACCTCGTTTACTTATCATTTCCCCTATAACCAGACGTTTATGAGTTGGAGTCATATTTGGAGAATATTTTACCCTCAGAACAGTTACCGGTTGCCAACACACTGTAAACCGGCTTCAACATGGTTCATTGAACAGCGTGAAGTGCACTGCCATACTGAACACCACAGCATTTTCACTATCTTAGCTGACAAGTGCGTGACTCACAAATAAGAGCTCACAAGATGAGCTGTTATGACCACGAGCCAATCTCGGCATATCCAGAGAAATTCGGACAGAGGTAGAGCATTATCAACTCCTTTATCACGTAATTTATTGTCTGAAAATGATTATGCATACTTTTGTAGAGTATTCATTTAATTTTCGTTTTTGAGAAATATTGAACACACGTTTTATTTGGAATACATGCCATATTTTTCACTCTCTTCATTGTATTATCGGACTTAACTGTTAAAAGATTCAAGGAAACATTTTTACATTTATCTTTTGAAATACATTTGTATTATTTGTTTATGGAATGCAGGGTCATATGACAGAAGCCATGATTGATCTACTGGGAAGTTCAAGCATTGTGCCCATTGAGTGAAAATTTAAATCTCCTCTACACGCTCTGTCTGAATGACTGGAGTCTATGAACAATATGCTTGATAACTTCGCCACTTGTGCTCCAAGCTCGGTTTACGTTTCATAAGAGTTCACATACCGAATGATTCCCACACGATAATAAGGAGTTTGACGTACTCTGTTACTCTGAATATGTTGATGGGCTCACATATTGTGCATTTAGGACTAACCTTTGGAGGACCGCTACTTACCGTGCACGGTGAGGTCCACCATGGCGCTCAGTCCCACACCAATACCGTTGCTTGCTTCACACACGTAACGGCCTTCATCTTCTTGAGATACAGTTTCAATGAAGAGGGAACCATTAGGCATGAGTTGCATCGCTGGATGACTTGAGCCAAAACCAAGTCCGTGAGGATGCTTGAGGGTTTGGCCTATTATTGTGTTGTACTGATCTGGCTTCTGGCCTTTGGACAAATGAAGAACCGGTGTTGAAAATAAAGGTATCTGTTTTCATAAATTAAGACATATTTTATTTATGTAACAGAAGGTTCATCATCCGCCGTTTGATGAATTTTCTCTTACATGTAGGTTACTACCAGAGGTGAAGTTTGAGATGTGGTCTACATGTTACAGTGTCCCCTTCTATTGAAAAATCCTCCTTCAGCTCATCATCATCATGTTCACCACCACCACCATCACCACCAGAGGGAAAGCGTGTTAATAGCCTTAGGTTGAACCTATTTAAGAACAACTTGAACTGTAGCAAGGATTGGTAGAAACACATTATGACAATTAATCTCTGGATAGCCCCAGCAAAGTAAGTGGTATTGTCAATATACTTCATACACATTATAACCTTGAACGTCAAGTTGGCGTTAAGCAGGTATGATCATACGGCATGGTCTTGATGCTGTTACTTATGCCTACAGATTTGGTGATTCTATCTTGGAGATTTCAGGCCAAGTCCCTGATACCTCACAGAATAGTGGTTGGTATACTTTGTGGAATGCAAACGCGAGAATGCTATAACAAGTCGACTCGTTTTTGTATTCAGTGAGCCGAAAGACTTGGTAAATTGAGACAACCAGAACCTTGGAACGGTTGTGAAGTCTAATCGTACCGTGAAGTATCGATACAGACCTGGGCAAAGATTTTCGTTCGGCATTGGGAATTGAAATAAGTTATCAAAAATAATCCTCTGGGAGGTGGTTGCAGTTGGTTGCACATTGGCATTGGACTTATGAAGAGCATCCTATAGAGTGACGATGGACATGTGCGGGTGTGAGCGTTATTCACAGAGTTTTGTTGCTCCCATTGTGAAGTTTGGAGGAGGGAGAACGATGGCATGGTTCTGTTCTTTGTTATATGGGCTTGGTCTAATGATTTTTGTTTCTGGTTCAATGCCAAGAACTATGCAGTAATTGTAGATGATTCAGTGTTACTCACACCGTGGCAACGATTTAGAATTTGCCCACTTCATAATCTACAAAATAATTAACACATTCTCAATGTAAAAACTATAATTGAGTGGTTTGAGAATATAGGAGTGATGAACTTGGATATCTGACTCCTAAATTCTTATATCAACAATGAAATGATTTGAAATGATTTGGAATGCTGATTGAAAGCCAGAACAAATAGCTGCGCGAAGTACCATAGTGCTCTTTGTCATGTCGAAGGAGGAATGGGACCAAATTCTTATCGGAAGGTGCTAGAGCATTTTCCTAGAAGCGTAGATGCTATGAAGGCGGTGAAAGGTGGACCTACAATATTGGTGTTTAAATTGTAAGACCTAGGCCTACCCTCTAACATAGTCCTCATTTCACCTCTGATTAGTACTATGTGATTTGGAATGAGTAATGAAGATGCTTTCAGTTAATTTTATAATTAGACACATTACCGGAGGACTTCTTCCAGGTGATAGACGGCTGAGGGAACCCTTCTACTCGACAGTCGAGTATCGCCTGCTGACCCAACTTGGCTGCGCTGTTCTTGGGCTCTACCACCCATGTTGGAGGCACTGTGAAGTGAAAAGCTTTGTATACACATATTCTTCAACTGTAATTAAGTAATTTCTGAATCTTACATAAAGCTAATGAAATGTGAAATGATTCTATGAAGTGTGTTTAAGAATAACAATATGTATGTTGTCATGAAGAGTCGCAACCCCACATATTTCACATGATTTTGCTCCTGCATATTTGTAACACAGTATACTGTGGCGAATATACAAGATTGAAAGTATTAAAAAGAAAAGCGTTAATAAATAATGAGGAATATCCAATTCGACTTATAGTAGTAAGGCTACAATTTCAATCAAGTTACTTATTTCTGACGCATACCTAGGTACATTTAAAAGTAAAGAAGCACTTCACCCAATCATTTAGAAATGATGAAAAGTTTGAATATTTACGAGTAATTTTACCAGTGTCAAACATTAATATGACTGTATATGGTAGCAATGAATTTGTAGATAAAATACTGGACAATTTGGTAAGAAATCATGAGTCACATGCCATTCAAGTCATATGAATGGACTTGATTGAGAAGATGTGGAATATCTCACCACATATAGGTCATTGTCTGAATCAGATGTGCACATATGAAGCTTAAAATTACTACAATTTGATCTTATGAATGCAACCCTTGTCTTGAATGACTTGAGATATGATGGCATTTGTAATGAAGAATGAGTGGCTTTTCGATACTAAGCCCTGCAATAGTGTGAGTCAAGAGAGCTTTACAAGATAACTATAGGTAGTTTTAAGAAGGATTGAGATTGGGACTTGGCCCAAAGACTAACATGAATGAAACCCTCCACCCAAAACCAAACTCTGTGCAAAGTAGATAGGAAGAGACTAAAATTATGTGAGAATATTGTTATACTTAAAAGCATGATGACGGGTTTCGATATAGGAAAGGGTAATCTAATTTCCCCATACAGGTAGGTAGCAATTTACCTAGGTATTAAGGTCAAGTCATTTTCAGGCCTCTGTACCAAACGAGGTGAAGATTCTAACTGGATGTTCAATACAGGATATCGAACGATTAACGTACACACATATGTTAGATTTACTCCCAAGATGGTAAATAAGTTAGTTAGTTGTTGTTTTAAGAGGCAGTACAGCGGGGTCATTAGTACTATTATGGTAAATAATGCATCTATGGATAATACATATAGGTATATACATTGTTTACTTCTATTGAATATTTCTTGGAATTCCAAGGGTGTTTATCTAAGTTTACCCCTCCCCTCTCCGGAAAGTTATGAGTCTTCTTGCAATTCAGACTGCGAAAGATATTCCTTGGATACAAAGATTGGTAAAGAGTAATAATGATACCATTTATATTTTATTAAGACCTGAGCGAGTCTTCAGTTCCCACCTTTATCAGACTTCCTTTGACCCCTTTATGATCCTGTCATCCCCCAATTGTTGTCTATACTAAACCATGCTATTTTATAGTTGAATCATTTCGAAAACTTCATTTATTTGGATTTGACTCTCGATGTCTACCACAATCAGCCAGACTAACACATACCCTGAATCATAACAGGACATCTGCATTTATTTAGAGTTATTGTGAAGTTAAGCTTTATTCTGATGATATATTTTGATGTATTTGTATGTTCCTATTTTATATTAGTTCATGTTTTCAGTGACACCAAAAGGTAATTATACCCAATGTCATGCATTCCTAATGGAGTTCTTTAGAAACTTATTATCATTATAGCTATTATTTTCTATTTCATTATCATTGTCATCATGGCCTCTTTGATTTCACTTGCTGCCAACATCCATCATACGATACTGTAACAAGAGTAACTTCAAACTCTATAGCTAGTTAACAAAGTAAGATTGACTTAAGTTGTTACTTTAACTTCGAGCCCAATTCTCCAAGCACTCTCACATTTCAAACGTGGTGATTCGTCTATAGTTCATAAATATTCTATAGAAAAGTGAAGAAAATGAAATGTTACATACAGTAATCTACTCCTGTGTAGCCTTCTGAGCTTCTCCTTACTAATTTTGCACATTACAATTTGTAGCATTAACAGTCTCTGTGTGTATATACAGGGTCATTATCTATATGCGCCCTGATAAACACGGCAAGCTAAGCCAGCTTAGACGTAAGTGTTGCACGTTTTGTGAGTATTCTGATTGTTAGTCATGCCTAGACACCAATTCACATTGCACGAACGTGTGTATATCCATAATTCGTATATGAAAAGCAGAAAATCTTGATCTGAAACAAGATGAAAATTTCGAATCAAGTTTCCAGGAAGACCTGTGCCTGATGCCAGTACAATTAGGAGGCTTGCTAAATAATTCAACGAAACAGGCTCCGTAAATAATAAAAGAGTTGACAGATATTCTTTCATCAGAAGATGTCAGGTGTGTGTTACAAGAGAGGGAGGACATTTTCAGCATCGTCTATGAGCACTGTAAGTACACATTGAAACGTTATTTACTTTGCTCCACGTTGAGCGTACAAATGTTGCAGTTTCTATCGCCCTCACGTTGAGCGACAAATGAAACGTTTTGCTAGCCCCTAACTGTTGGGTGAGAAATGTAACTGTTTACCTTTGCCTAAGCTATGTTGTTTTAATGGGCGCCAAGACCTCAACCCAATGTTGAAATCTAAATTTGTATTTAACAACGTCTAGCTCTGGGAGAACACCTTCAAGAATCTATTCACTCAGATCGTGGTATGATTTGATCATTAACCCAACAAACAATTGTATCAGGAGAAGGAATTGGTCTATATCTAATGCTACCTACTGAAAGCAAAGATTGCATTGTAAAAGAAATGAATTTATTATATAAAACAAGTATAGCAAAATTAATAATAATAATAAGTATAAAATTTAAATTGGAGCGTTGTGATTTGAATATTACCGATAGAAAATTACGTGAAAACGGAGTCTGATAAATTATTGATTTTACTCTTATTCCCAAGCTATGAAGTTACTGAAATATGAAATATAAAACCAAGAGAAATGAGAGATTGCGTATTTCTGCGTCATTAGCGCTTACCACTGGAAATGCCCGAAGCCTTTCCCTCGTACTGGATGATGCTGTGAGCTTCCCACAGTCTCCTGGATGTCGTCATCTTCGTCGATGTTTGATGAGATTCTGGTAGATTAGATAATTCTATGGTCCGTACCTCGGACCCAAACGCTCGTACAACCGCACTGGTTAAGTTTTACAAAAGTTAGTCCTCCAATCCACGGAACATCGGAGCGATTCCCGCGTACAACCGTACTCGTTAAATTCTATACAGATCGTCGCTAACTCCACCGAACATCGGAGTCACTCGCACGCGCACCCATACTCGTCAAGTATTTCACAGATGGTCCTGGTTCCACGGCGCGTCGAACGATATATGCACCTGTCGGCTCCCCCACTCTTCAGCCGACTTCAGCTTACGTGGTCTCCACTGATTGGCTGCACCCCGCTACTTCCCCTCCTCTAGTTCATTACATTCGGCGCGGCGATGATGAAGTCGATTTCCGTTCCAACTATTCGCCTTTCCTGGACGCTGCGACCCAGGATTGCGTCATGCTTCCCGACAAGATTAAGCGTGTACTTGAATTCCCAGTGAGTCACGTCTCTCGATATACCCTAACTGACGAAAACTCCGTAAAATTCCGTAATCAGATAATTTTCTATGATATCGTCGTTCGTAATAATTTGCTTGATAGCGTTTTCTAAAACATAGAAAACCTATCTGTATGCTTATAATTTTTATAAAATGCTCCGAAAATATCTTAATAATAATTATAATAAATTAATAATAATAATAAATTAACATGAAAAATTCTCTTGGCTGAACAATTTGCCACGTAAATAAATATAGAATGGCTTCCTACTGACTTATGCCAGTTGCATAAAAACCCCTCGAAAAACACGTTACATATTCGCCTCGGATCATCGGATGATTTACCGTGACGACGGTCCATTATCCGATTATCCCAGACACGTTAATAAACCCCATCCAAAATACATATTACATAAATGAAATCTCCCTAAATTACAGATATATACACTCATAAATTTTCTTCACGCACTTTGCGTCAAAGTTTGTTGTCACTATGGATTGCACTTTGCAACCAGTCCAACGTTTCTCATATAAAATAGTGTTCCACGGATATTTCCGCCTCTCAAATTCCTCTATGTTGGAGAAATAGACATAATTAATGTGTGAGCACTATGTATTTATGATGTCATATCACACGCATTGAAGGTGTTCTGATATATTTATATCACCATAGAACTTCCTAATTTCACTGGAGGTCCCTTCCTTATGGTGAAATTTAATCTCACTTATCACTGAGCACACGATCACACTATTGTGGCAGCGCCTCGTGACCATAATACATGATCTCTCTTTATAAAAGATGATTAAATTAATATTGACTTCTGAAAAAAAAAACAGTAAATGTGCATTACATGTAACACCAAATATTTCTGTGCCGTAATCGCCCTGTCTTGTTAAGTTCCCGTAGACCATATTCTACTTAATACTAGTTCTCAACACAGATCAATTCTTCTCACACAAATAATACCTTTGTACAAATTATCTTAAATTACACACTTACAAATCTTACATAGTTTATTCAGTTGAAACTTCCCGTCAGATCAATACAAAAAATATTTGCGCTATTATTGCGCTATTTGGTACATGTTTCGAACCTTGTATACCGGTCCTTCATCAGCCCTTCACAAACAACAAATGGCCACACATCAAATCAACACTGAACAATCCAAAATGCATGCACACTAATAATACATATTAAAACCATTGCATTAAAATTCTGTACAAAACATATTAAAAACACATGTTAAAAATTCTAAGAGTCCACTTCACTTGTTCATAAGCACATGTCTTTCTGGTAGGAATCTTGTCCTATTCTGTTGTCTGCTTCCTGTCATGTGGGGAACTAGAATATTAATCCTATTTGAATGGTCCAAATGCGAAGACTTTAGGTACTCCCTTTTGATAGGAGACTTGTCCTGTTCTGCCTCTTGTCATATGTGGAACGGAAATAGAATAGTATTCCCATTTGAATGGTCCAAATGCTAAAGACTTTAGGCGCTCCCAGACTAAACCTGTAGTCCTCTGTTAAAAGAAAATTAAATTGATTTAGTGAATGGACTGAAGTAATGAATCTAATATATGATCAACCAGAAAACGATTGCTATGAAATCCTTACCTCCCAGTGTGTGCAGTGAACCTGTGTGCTTTAAACAGCTGTTGCAACTCAAGTGCTGAGCCTAGGCGAGGCGAGGCAAGGCCACGTGAGACATGTAGGGGGGGAGAGTATCATTGGTGGAAGCAAAGAGCGGAGGGGCGGGGAGGCAACTTAGAGCGGGAGGGGAAGGAAGTTTGGGTGGTACTGCAAACCCAGGTCTAATATTATGGAGGTTTTTTATGTTTGTTACTGGTGACAAAATTTGTCAATGTTTCGTATAAAACATTGCTATCGAAATTGATTTCATTAAGATTGTGCGACGGGTTGTTTCTCAGGGCCTGGTCTATCTCTAGTTGCTCCAAAATATTAAGCATAATGCCTTTGCCGCAATAATGCAAAATTTCCAAGTCTTCCTCAATTTTCGAAAAGTTGTGGTTGCGTTCTTGCATATGATTATTAATGGCTGAGAATTTTTTGTGCCTAGCAGCGTTGAAATGCTCATTATATCTTATTTTGAAACTACGCCCCGTTTGACCTATGTAATCCGCATCACAATCCTTGCACTTTATTCTGTAAATACCGGATTTCTGGAATTTGTCTTGTTTGTTGACCGATTTGGAGTTAAATAAGTGTTTCATAGTGGTGTTATCCGTTCTGTATGCTATTCTAAGCTCCTGTTTCTTGAAAACGTTCGTGATGTTGTGCGTTAGTTGATTTGCGTATGTGAAAACTGCAACTGATTTCTTATTTTCAATTGGTTGCAAGCTTGTGACTGGTCTATTTTTAATTTTACTTAAAATGGAATCGACGTACATTTTGCTAAAACCATTAGCTATGGCTATCTGATATATGGTGGAAAGCTCTTTGCTCCAATCTTGTTCTGAGAGGGGTACGTTAATGGCTCTGTTAATATATGCCCTGAAAGCAGCTTTTTTATGGCTGGCCGGATGGTTTGAATCCTTCCTGATGGTGGTGTGCGTTTGGGTTGGCTTCCTGTATATTTTAAAACGTAGGCTCATGGTGTCCCTAATGACAGTAAGATCCAGGTAGTTTATAGACTGATTTATTTCTGATGTTGTGGTGAATTTGATGCTATTATCAATTTGGTTTAGCTCTGTTGTAATGTGATTGATGCCACAGATTTCATTATCAACTATCAGAAAAACGTCATCGACATATCTTGTCCAAAAGCTGATTCCTTTTATTTTACTGATGCTGATGTTTTCCAAGTGGTCAATATAAATATTGGCCATTATGCCTGACAATGGGGAGCCCATGGCCAAACCTTCTGTCTGCTTGTAGATTTTTTGGTTGAACGTGAAGTAATTGTTTTGCACAGCAAATTTTAACAGACTGATGAACTCCTTGATTTCACCTTGTGACATCCTACTGTGCATTTTTAAGTTCTCCTCTATTATATGTATGGTGGGGCCTAATGGGATGTTCGTGTACATGTCGCTGATATCAGCGGTGTGTAAGGTTTCTGAGCTTTTTATATTCAAACCCTTAGTGCGTTCACAGAAGTCAATGGAATTTCTAATTGCATTATTGGTCGTAAATTTATAATGTTTTTTCAAAAATTTTTGGAGGAATTGCGTCAGCTTGTAAACAGGACTACCCCTGAAATTTACGATAGGTCTGATCGGTAGGTTATCCTTATGGCTTTTAGGCAATGCTCTAAGGGTTGGTATGCTTGGGTTCATATTGATTAATTTACTAATTTGATGTTCATCTAGAATCATGTCGGTGTTCTTTAATATTTGCTTGAGCTTCCGTTGTGTGGGCCCTGTGGGGTCCTTGCTGATGATGCTGAAATTTTTGTTACTCAAAAAGGATTCTGTTTTTTGAGTAACAAAAATTTCAGCATCATCAGCAAGGACCCCACAGGGCCCACACAACGGAAGCTCAAGCAAATATTAAAGAACACCGACATGATTCTAGATGAACATCAAATTAGTAAATTAATCAATATGAACCCAAGCATACCAACCCTTAGAGCATTGCCTAAAACCCATAAGGATAACCTACCGATCAGACCTATCGTAAATTTCAGGGGTAGTCCTGTTTACAAGCTGACGCAATTCCTCCAAAAATTTTTGAAAAAACATTATAAATTTACGACCAATAATGCAATTAGAAATTCCATTGACTTCTGTGAACGCACTAAGGGTTTGAATATAAAAAGCTCAGAAACCTTACACACCGCTGATATCAGCGACATGTACACGAACATCCCATTAGGCCCCACCATACATATAATAGAGGAGAACTTAAAAATGCACAGTAGGATGTCACAAGGTGAAATCAAGGAGTTCATCAGTCTGTTAAAATTTGCTGTGCAAAACAATTACTTCACGTTCAACCAAAAAATCTACAAGCAGACAGAAGGTTTGGCCATGGGCTCCCCATTGTCAGGCATAATGGCCAATATTTATATTGACCACTTGGAAAACATCAGCATCAGTAAAATAAAAGGAATCAGCTTTTGGACAAGATATGTCGATGACGTTTTTCTGATAGTTGATAATGAAATCTGTGGCATCAATCACATTACAACAGAGCTAAACCAAATTGATAATAGCATCAAATTCACCACAACATCAGAAATAAATCAGTCTATAAACTACCTGGATCTTACTGTCATTAGGGACACCATGAGCCTACGTTTTAAAATATACAGGAAGCCAACCCAAACGCACACCACCATCAGGAAGGATTCAAACCATCCGGCCAGCCATAAAAAAGCTGCTTTCAGGGCATATATTAACAGAGCCATTAACGTACCCCTCTCAGAACAAGATTGGAGCAAAGAGCTTTCCACCATATATCAGATAGCCATAGCTAATGGTTTTAGCAAAATGTACGTCGATTCCATTTTAAGTAAAATTAAAAATAGACCAGTCACAAGCTTGCAACCAATTGAAAATAAGAAATCAGTTGCAGTTTTCACATACGCAAATCAACTAACGCACAACATCACGAACGTTTTCAAGAAACAGGAGCTTAGAATAGCATACAGAACGGATAACACCACTATGAAACACTTATTTAACTCCAAATCGGTCAACAAACAAGACAAATTCCAGAAATCCGGTATTTACAGAATAAAGTGCAAGGATTGTGATGCGGATTACATAGGTCAAACGGGGCGTAGTTTCAAAATAAGATATAATGAGCATTTCAACGCTGCTAGGCACAAAAAATTCTCAGCCATTAATAATCATATGCAAGAACGCAACCACAACTTTTCGAAAATTGAGGAAGACTTGGAAATTTTGCATTATTGCGGCAAAGGCATTATGCTTAATATTTTGGAGCAACTAGAGATAGACCAGGCCCTGAGAAACAACCCGTCGCACAATCTTAATGAAATCAATTTCGATAGCAATGTTTTATACGAAACATTGACAAATTTTGTCACCAGTAACAAACATAAAAAACCTCCATAATATTAGACCTGGGTTTGCAGTACCACCCAAACTTCCTTCCCCTCCCGCTCTAAGTTGCCTCCCCGCCCCTCCGCTCTTTGCTTCCACCAATGATACTCTCCCCCCCTACATGTCTCACGTGGCCTTGCCTCGCCTCGCCTAGGCTCAGCACTTGAGTTGCAACAGCTGTTTAAAGCACACAGGTTCACTGCACACACTGGGAGGTAAGGATTTCATAGCAATCGTTTTCTGGTTGATCATATATTAGATTCATTACTTCAGTCCATTCACTAAATCAATTTAATTTTCTTTTAACAGAGGACTACAGGTTTAGTCTGGGAGCGCCTAAAGTCTTTAGCATTTGGACCATTCAAATGGGAATACTATTCTATTTCCGTTCCACATATGACAAGAGGCAGAACAGGACAAGTCTCCTATCAAAAGGGAGTACCTAAAGTCTTCGCATTTGGACCATTCAAATAGGATTAATATTCTAGTTCCCCACATGACAGGAAGCAGACAACAGAATAGGACAAGATTCCTACCAGAAAGACATGTGCTTATGAACAAGTGAAGTGGACTCTTAGAATTTTTAACATGTGTTTTTAATATGTTTTGTACAGAATTTTAATGCAATGGTTTTAATATGTATTATTAGTGTGCATGCATTTTGGATTGTTCAGTGTTGATTTGATGTGTGGCCATTTGTTGTTTGTGAAGGGCTGATGAAGGACCGGTATACAAGGTTCGAAACATGTACCAAATAGCGCAATAATAGCGCAAATATTTTTTGTATTGATCTGACGGGAAGTTTCAACTGAATAAACTATTCATATACGTCAATACGGACCAGAAATGGCAACTAGTATTCCCATCAAATCTTACATGGCGAGGCCGTAAACAGAAATCACGTGTGCTGATATGTATGAGTTTCATGAAGGACTGTCTCGCATTCTGATGGCCCATCTTTTGCCTCGTGGACGCCTTAAGCAAAAATACCCTGTTCAAGTGCTCACCCATCTCTTGGAGGCAAATGGGAATTCACCAGCGCTACCATATTCTGGCCTTGGTGTATCGAGACATTTTAGTGCTCAAGAGCATCCGACAATCCCGTCATATTTCCCTGTACCTTAAAAACTCTCATTTACTTACATACTACCCCCCTGTGCGACTTCTGATACGCCTGCCTGGAAGACCATCTCCTCCCACGCACCAAATACCACACTTACTCATTTGATAGGCTGGCTCGCCAGCTAAACACACTCACTTTATGACACCTATTTTCGTAGACTATGTATATTATACGTCCCGTATAATCTGTTTCCCTCACTATCCTCCAGCACATATGCTGTTTTTCCAATACGTTTGGAAACTATAAATGTTTCTGCGTCACCTGCTTCCAACCTTGCAAGTGGCTCCCTTAAATGAACGTCATCACGTTGCTCTGCCTACCTATTTCTCAGTGTCTGTAACGATGCCCTGTTGCTACTGTCCACACCTGCTAACCCTACTTTCCTCTGGTGTAACACCTCTACTTGACACTCTATGACCTAAAAATGTCACTTCTGACTGACAGAATGACGACTTAGACAGCTTCAAAGTGAACCCTGCCTGATCTACTTCTGAAAAACTATATCTAAATGACGTAGATGCTCCTCAAAACTGCGTGAACTAATTACCATATCATCAATGTAAATGGTTACAAACTCTCCTGTGTCATCCCCTAATGCGATGTTTAAAGCCCTAATTAAAGCTGCTGAACTACTCTTTAACCCATAAGGTGTTCTACAAAATTGATAAAGGTTATATTTATGACTAAAAGCTGTAAATGGTCTATCTTCGTACATAAGTGGCACTTGCCAAAAACTGGAACTCAAATCTACACAAGTGAAATACATCTTCCCCTCAAATGTTTGCATTAATTCCTCTATTGACATAGATTTCAGCTGATCTGAACTAATTCTACTGTTAACCAAACGAGCGTCTAAACAAATACGAACAGTGCCGTCGGTTTTGGGTACCGTGATCAAAGAATTAACATATGGACTGTTAGAGTGCTCAATAATCCCATCTTCAAGCATCTGGTTAATTTGTGCCTCAACTGCACTCTGATAAGCGAAAGGTACAGGATATCTATGTCCTGTGAATACTGACTTATCAATAACGTTCAATGAATGGGTATAGCAATTGGCCATACCAATGCGATCCTCAAAAACTCTCCTATTACACAATAACACATCATAGAGCCGAACACATTGTTCCACCTCTATATTACCCTGAAATGCAGCATCACGTAACGAGTCCTCTAGACTTCCGTTCGTAATCACACTGCCCACAAAACATGGAGAACCCCGCTCTACGGCTGGCGATATCTCATTTAAAGTACAAATCACACCTACAATACTACTCCTCTGAATATGGTCATTGAACGCTACTTCTACTTCAGAATCTCCCCATTTAAATTTCAAACTCCCTACATCATAACATAAGTTACCAGACACTCTACTTAGCCACTCTGAACCCAAGATAACACTGAATACTAAATTTGGAATTACAAGGCAAATCTGCTTCTCTACATGATTATTAATTTTAATGTCTACTAAAACTTGCTTAGAAATTACTTTAGACCTCTTCCCAACAGCTGTGATAACAAAAGTGCTTTTAATTGGCATCTCCTCAAAATTTACTCCAGTTCTTTTCATTTTATCATAAAATGCACTACTTATGCAACTCTTCATACAACCACTATCAATTAAAACATCTGTGTACGCCTCGGACACGTTAAATTTAACTATGGGGCTCTTACTAACCACTTCCTGAATAATACCTTCATCATTTAGTTCATGTAATAATTCATTTCTCACATTTAGGTCATAGGGTTCCTGTATAATTGTATGGACAGGGCATACTACAGACTGAGATTCTGACCTTACTTCGCAGCCTGGTTCGCGTTTAAAGAACCACTACAGCTGGCCGTAGTACTACTAACTACTAAACTGGTCTGGTTGTTCTGGGCTGTGTTGTCATTGTTTGGCTGTATATTACTACCACTAGGCTGTCCTCTTCCTTGACCCCTATTCTGGTTGTAATTATTGTCATTATAATTTCTCCCTTGATTTCCCCTGAAATCATTGTTTCTCCCTTGATTTCCCCTGTAATCATTGTTCCTCCCTTGATTTCCCCTGAAATCATTGTTCCTCCCTTGATACTGATTACCACAGCCATTTCCTCTGTTCTGATCTAGCTGATTATTGTTATTTCTATTTTGAGCGTTGGCCCCTTCGCCACCGTTCCCTTGAACTTCTTGATGCCTGGCTTCATTAGGTCTGTTATTATTATTACCCTGGTTCCGATTGAAATTGTCCTCATAACCCCCTCTCCTTAGTGCATCAAATGTGCTTAACAAATTTTCTACTTGTGATATTGTCTTTACATTCTGGATACAAGCAGCCTCCTTGATCCTATAGGGAAAGTGCCTAAGTAGCAACCTCACCACATCACTTTCCTCCTTCAACCCATCCAGATATTTACACACTAATACCTGCCCTAAAAAGTATTCGGTCATGGTGGAGCTTCCTTTAGGGTTATATTTACCACACACTACTCCCTCACGATGCTGCGACTGAATAACCTTATTCCAGAACTTTTCACAGAATTTCATTTTAAAATCATTAATATCAGTAAACTTGTCTCTGTAGACAGCAAACCAATTCCTTGTTTCCCCCACAAACACTTGTTCTAAAATTTCAACTACCTGGCACCACTCAATACTACCATTTTCCAACCTCTCCCCGAATTTATTTTCTATAGTGTTCATGAACTCCATTGGGCACCCCTGTCGATTGCAGAACTTACCCAGTTCTACCTCCCTGTGTGTGCTATTCACAAAAACTGGCCTATTCTGACTATTTTCTTGCCTGATCCTAGCTTTTAATTTTAACTCTAATTCTGCGATTTTCTCCTCAGCCTTCCTCTCAATACTGTTTACTGTTAATTTAATGTTTCCTTCTGATTCTTCTACTTTATCATATAGCTTTGCTTGTTTCTCCTCAATCTTGCTAATGCTCTCTCTATTACTCTCTCTTAAATCATTTACTTCTGCAACTATTTGTGAGTGGACTTTCTCAATTCTACCCCCCAGCTGTTCCTTAACCTCTTTAGTAGCTACCTGAATTTTGTCAATTTCTCCCCCCAATTGCTTTTTGACCTGCTGTGTTTCCAGTGGCACTAGTTCTTTTAAATTTTCAGCCTGTGTACTGATTCTAATTTCCAACTCCTCCTGTACTTTTCCTAATTTTCTGTCTACATCTGCAATAATCTCTTTAGCCTTTTCTTCCATCACCCCCCTGATCTCACCTCTAATCAGTTTGAATTTGTCACTCATTTCCCTACTGTTTTGTTCTAATTTAGCATTTAAAGTTTCAGTACTCTCTCTATTTTCCTTACTGTTTTGTTCTAATCTGGCGTTTAAAGTTTCATTACTCTCTCTATTTTCCCTACTGTTTTGTTCTAATTTAGCATTTAAGGCATCTGTACTTTCTTTATTTTCCCTACTGTTTTGTTCTAATTTAGCGTTGTTTTGTTCTAATTTTGCATTATTCTGTTCTAATTTTGCATTTAAGGCATCACTACTAACTTTGTTCTGATACATGAACTCGAGAAGTAAAGTTTTTAATTCTGGTTGGCCGCCTACACTCCCTGTTTCAGTATCGGGATTTACCTCCGCTACCCCGGTACTACCATCACTCGACATACTGCTCGTATCATCACTCTCCCGTTGATGACCACTACGTAACCTCATCTGTCTTTCTTTCTCATCCCCCATAATGATATACACTGATACAGACAAATAACCCCCAAAATACAGGCACAGAAATATATACCCTTCTCCTTCCACAAATGTCATTAGGTTTTCATCCCCACGTTGGGCGCCAAATGAAACGTTATTTACTTTGCTCCACGTTGAGCGTACAAATGTTGCAGTTTCTATCGCCCTCACGTTGAGCGACAAATGAAACGTTTTGCTAGCCCCTAACTGTTGGGTGAGAAATGTAACTGTTTACCTTTGCCTAAGCTATGTTGTTTTAATGGGCGCCAAGACCTCAACCCAATGTTGAAATCTAAATTTGTATTTAACTACGTCTAGCTCTGGGAGAACACCTTCAAGAATCTATTCACTCAGATCGTGGTATGATTTGATCATTAACCCAACAAACAATTGTATCAGGAGAAGGAATTGGTCTATATCTAATGCTACCTACTGAAAGCAAAGATTGCATTGTAAAAGAAATGAATTTATTATATAAAACAAGTATAGCAAAATTAATAATAATAAGTATAAAATTTAAATTGGAGCGTTGTGATTTGAATATTACCGATAGAAAATTACGTGAAAACGGAGTCTGATAAATTATTGATTTTACTCTTATTCCCAAGCTATGAAGTTACTGAAATATGAAATATAAAACCAAGAGAAATGAGAGATTGCGTATTTCTGCGTCATTAGCGCTTACCACTGGAAATGCCCGAAGCCTTTCCCTCGTACTGGATGATGCTGTGAGCTTCCCACAGTCTCCTGGATGTCGTCATCTTCGTCGATGTTTGATGAGATTCTGGTAGATTAGATAATTCTATGGTCCGTACCTCGGACCCAAACGCTCGTACAACCGCACTGGTTAAGTTTTACAAAAGTTAGTCCTCCAATCCACGGAACATCGGAGCGATTCCCGCGTACAACCGTACTCGTTAAATTCTATACAGATCGTCGCTAACTCCACCGAACATCGGAGCCACTCGCACGCGCACCCATACTCGTCAAGTATTTCACAGATTGTCCTGGTTCCACGGCGCGTCGAACGATATATGCACCTGTCGGCTCCCCCACTCTTCAGCCGACTTCAGCTTACGTGGTCTCCACTGATTGGCTGCACCCCGCTACTTCCCCTCCTCTAGTTCATTACACTCGGCGCGGCGATGATGAAGTCGATTTCCGTTCCAACTATTCGCCTTTCCTGGACGCTGCGACCCAGGATTGCGTCATGCTTCCCGACAAGATTAAGCGTGTACTTGAATTCCCAGTGAGTCACGTCTCTCGATATACCCTAACTGACGAAAACTCCGTAAAATTCCGTAATCAGATAATTTTCTATGATATCGTCGTTCGTAATAATTTGCTTGATAGCGTTTTCTAAGACATAGAAAACCTATCTGTATGCTTATAATTTTTATAAAATGCTCCGAAAATATCTTAATAATAATTATAATAAATTAATAATAATAATAATAAATTAACATGAAAAATTCTCTTGGCTGAACAATTTGCCGCGTAAATAAATATAGAATGGCTTCCTACTGACTTATGCCAGTTGCATAAAAACCCCTCGAAAAACACGTTACAACATTATTGCACATGTTTTGTAAAAGTGTGAAAGTGCGCGCCAACCACCGGTGCCAGTCTGCGCCAGTCACAGCCGGCTTAGCTTGCCGTGTTTATCGAGGCGCACATAGATAATGACCCTGCATATACTGATTTCTTGGTACGTTTGGAGATACTTTTCGGGGAGTTCGTTCTTTACTGTCTTAGTTCAAAATGTTATGGCTATTCACAGTTCTAGCCCAGATATGCTGTAACTATCCTTAGCTGCAGGAAAATGAAGCAGTTATCATTTTGATTTTAGCACGTTCTTTCCAATTGATGTACATGGCATTTGAATGCATGAGTGGGTATCATTTTAAGGCAAATTTATTGTAGTACTACAATAAAGTCATTGTTGATTTTGATGATTGTGTATTTTGTATTTTCTATTATTTCATAATAAGTAAAACTGTAAAACCAAAATAAAAAAAGATAAACGACAGAAATAAGGGGAAATACTACCGACATTCAATGAAGAGAAGCACTGTGTTTGATTGTTTAAAGAATTAAACAGATGAAAGAAAAACATGTTCAAAATGTTGCCAATGTAATTGTTGCTTTTGATAACATGTTGTCCTCTTAATTTAACAATCACATGGTATTCCTTTTGAGCTGAAGAAGCAAGAGTTCTAATTTCTATGAATTATTGTGGGTAATATGAAAGAGGAAGCAGGATAGAGAAGAGAGAGAGAGAGTGAGTTGAAGGGTGCGATAGGCGTGCCACGCTGGTGTGGTGTGACTGGCTGCAGACAAGCAAAACATGGAGAGGTTGGGTACAGTCCACATCACAGCTGAAGCAAAATTATATCAACAATCTAGAACAAGCAGCACAAGAGAATAAAAGCGTTTAAAGGTAATTTCATTGCTATGTTTCTGATGGAGAGAGAAATAATTTGCCAGTTGTTGATCCAAAGGAAACACCATTTTACCACTTGTCAACGATGGTTATTAGATGTATAGAAATTCCTGGAATTATTTGATGAATATTGCTCCTTTATAAAGGAAAGTTTCTGGGCAGCATCTTGTAATGTGAATATAATCGCAAATAATCTGACTGTGCTGCTGTCCCATAGGTAACATGATTTAAATTGTCCTGAAGTTGTTAAATTATCACCAAAGAATGAGATATGCTGCTAAATATTGTTATCTTTCAAAATCATACATGCAATGTCCTACTTACTAAATATTCGTCTGTTCTATCAAGCCCATACTATTACAATATATTGATAACGAAAGAATAGAAATCTCACGTTTGGGCTGCCAAAATTGTGCATCACTCTATGTGAGCAATACATATTATTGAACTCCACCTACATGCAACCTGTTGACCATCTGTTACGTGATACTTCAGAGTCTGCAGGAAATATTCTCTCTCCATGAAAATAAAGCATTTCGCCCTGTAGTGTTTTCTCACTAAGTCATATCACCTAGCAAGGTAAGTGCCACCAATTATTTGCTGAACAAGAGGCAATTGTCTGAAATTAGTTCACTAGTTAATTCGATGGCATAGATGAAATGCAACAAAGTTCTTTTCACTATTATTGACTCAGTCTAGAGTGCTAGTTTTTAAGGAACTGGTAATTTTCCTCAACAGAGCTGCCTAACCAATGTTCTTCAGAACACGTGTCTTACTCTTACTTGTTTACTAAGGGGGATAGTTTCTAGTGAAGATATCACGTGATTTAGTACATTGTTTTGCAGAAAGAGTGATCAATACATGACATACTTCCAACTTTGAAAACTGTAGAACTTATATTACCAAATAAGTTACTGTTACTGTCATGGCATATCCCTCATATGAAGTCTCTAAATTTTTGTGGTATGAACTCCATAAATTGTCTGTGCATTTCAATAAAATAGGAGACAGTGGTACTAGGACGGAAATTCATGGAAGGAACAAGAGATTTTATTTATAGATGTTACAGCCTTGTGTACGGTATTTTTGTACAAAATGAGTGTACAGAAAAATAATTACGAGAAAATAATTAGCTTAGTTTCCAGCGGGTTCTTTCAAACATGACATTTTAGAACCATTAATGAGAGAAATACTACAGTTTGAGAGTGCCACATTGCGGAGCAATTGTAAACAGTTTGCATCAGTGCAGGAAAATGTATAAAACAATGTTGTTGGCCTCGTATCCTGAGGTTTTAACAACTTAAAAGAATCTTGTAAGCTGTAAGATGAATTAGTCACAACAAATAACAAAAACTTATGAATATGTACATACGTGTTTAGACAACATTACAGTGTAAAGCAATCAATAAGGTAAATCATTAAAAAATGAAGACCAAGAAAAGATTGTTCATGCTAATAAGCATAAGGTTACCTGCATGGCTTGAAGAAGTAGGAGGCATTTATGTCAACCGCAAGTCATCCAAGGCGGTGATAGTCAAGTTACACACAGCTATCTCATTCCTGGACTGCGAAAGCAAAATAAGATTTCCAGTTTGATCATGCAAGCAGTTTGGGGAATGGAGAAGGTATAGCCGCGACTGGGATGTAGGACGCTTGAGAAGACTCACTTGCTACCGTTAGTAATTTCCTTCCAGACAGTTCTCCAATATCCTGAAATGAGCTTTTGTTACACATGCATACAATAATTTTATCTCTGAAGTAGGGTGCTCTGGTGATTCATCTTCCATGAATGTAAAAAAAAAGAAAAAAATTCTTAAGACATACCTTCATTTCAAGAAGAAGAATTATTGTCTATTTTAGAAATTATGAAAATACCATGTTCATTTAACTTATAAGTTAGCTAAGCTCAAGATGACGTTTATCCCCGAGTTGACTAACGCTAGTGCACTGAATTAGAAGCTACTTTTCAGTGTTGCCTTGCATTCTATGATAACTTTTAGTATTTTAGAATCCCCACATTTGGAAACACTGGTACCGTTGTCAGTGCTTCAAAAGAACCAAAAGCTAGCCTTCTTTCATCAACGTAGTTGAAGAAAAAAATAACATCAAGTATTCAACTGCAAAGGGGAGAGGATAATTGATTACACTAATTACAAATAGAGCGATGGGAATCGATCCGCGAACTCGACAGAGCTTAAACGAGAATATTTTAAAACAGGTTCGGACAATAATTTTGCCCACTTGAAGAGAAAAGATCTCCCTTCTCCTCCCCTCTCTCCGCCTCACCTCAGCGGAGAAAATGAAATAAGTCAGAACCAGGCACTGAATTCGATCATGCTTGCTATCCAAAGTCAGGATACATGGCGGCACGTGGTCGATGGCACTAATTTGGGGCTAACTAGTGTTCTACTGAGACCATTATGAAAGCAGTAGCCCGTCGCCTATACGACGAGTAGGATTGATTTGGGGCTAACTAGTGTTCTACTAAGACCATTATGATAGCAAGAGCCCCTGTGTATGTTGTCAACATTTTGAATGGGCTGATTTGAGGCTTGCTAGTGTTCTACTTAGCTCAATATGACAGCAGGAGCCACTGTGTGATTCATCAACACGAGTAGGGATCAAACCTCAACCATTGTCATGTAGTAGTAGTAGTTGCTCGAATGTTTGAACACATTTACTCTTCCCATTTGAACTACCATAATTTCATCTTGCTTTAGTCCTTTAATCTTTACATTTCTCAGGAGACTGACTGGGCTCCTCAACCCCTCCTAGCTCGGCTACGCATATTGGTTCAAAAATGTCACCTTTATTTATCTCATTTATTTCAAGAGCACAAATATAATTTTTGCTTGTGTTCATTAAAATGCCAGAGATTTGTACCAAGAACTTGGAAATTATTGTAATTTCGCTCTGATTCACTAATTCTCTTGTTACATTGCTTTACATGGATTATTATTGATAAGCAATAGACTGAATTCACTAAATTTTCTCATTTGAAAGAAATTAGTATAGGTATCACAATTTTTAAAATCGAATATTCGAAGGGAGGTGCATTAATATTCTTATTATTCATTCATGCCAGCAGATCGTTCTCTATTTACTACCAACATTTTAAATAACTATTTATATCTCCTCTTATTATCACCTTTAGCATGCTCCATGAGCAATGCAATGTATCATACCGAATCATCTCTGTAAAGTTAGTCACTAGCAATCTAATATAAGTTACTATTAAACTAAACAATATAATATTACAAAAATTATATATATGCCATGCTGTAACTATGTTACTTGATTGTCCCAAATACGAGCTCAGGCTCATTGGGACCTTGTAAATAAATAAATAAATAAATAAATAAATAAATAAATAAATAAATAAATAAATAAATAAATAAATAAATAAATAAATAAATAAATATGTGTATATGCTTCACGGAAATTGCAAATGCCATTGTTTGGGTGAGATTATTTAACCACCTATTTAGCATTATTACTGATTCAACTTCAGGACATCATTAATAATAATAATAATAATCATAATAATAATAATGTGATATGGGTGGGGGAGGGTTTGGAAGTGTTAGTTCCTTGCAAGTATGGCTGATCATGTTTTGTGTCAAGGCAAGTCAGGCAGACTGGTCCCACCAAACATCCAACTCTCACATGTTAACTCCATGAGCTATCACCCAGTCAACGGTGTCAGTCCACAGGCTGAACCATGTTAGAAAACCTGCGGTCTTGCAGGTTTATAGGCTAAAGAAGTAAACCCCGATAGAAAGGCTAGTTGGCCGAGGTCTATGAGGGAAGCAGTCCCAACAAACGCTTTCGGGACTGGGACTGATGACCCAATTAACCTGACAAACTACAATTAAAAGTACTGAGGAGAAACTGGACTGGCTACGGGAACTTGGAGTGTGCAAGAATTACAGTAACTAGACAAGAGTGTGAATTGATGTATAAAATGCTAAAATGTAGGTTGAACATTTTGGCACTATCAGAGACAAAGAAGAAGGGTAATGGATATGAACAGATAATAAGACCAATCAGTGGTGAAAGTCTTTATTCTGGCGTAGACAAGGATCAGAGAGCAAAAGCAGGAGTCACCATAGCCATCCCAAAAGGATACAGGTATTACATCAAGAGCTGGAAATTTATCAATGGAAGAATGGCCTGAGTTACAATAATCATGAGGGCATGACTTTCAATGAAGTATATGGACTTAATGAAGGTCACATGGTGGAAGAGAAAGGCAGATTCAATGATGAGCTGCAGAAGGTAGTGGATGATACCATGGGCAGCATCACCATACTTGGAGAACTTAATAGCTGGGTAGGTAACAACAAGGAAAAGATGGAAGGCTTGTTAGGAAGATATGGAGAGACACATCAGAATGATAATGGGAGGAGAATTTTAGACCGGTAGGCAGTAAACTATTTTGCGCTTATTAACACCAAGACTCCACATGAAGGACTGCATCGCTACACAAGGAAAGTAATAAGCCTTAATGAGAAATCCATCATTGAATATATTACGGTGCAGAAGAATCAGTGGAGATATGTCCTGGATGCTAAGGTCTAGAGAGAATTTGAATTCGGGGACGTGAGAGAGTAATAGACTGCGTATCAAGTTCAATCACACTAGCAATACACTTATACGCTACATTCCTTAAGGCCAATATTTCTCAATCCACGTCAGTGCACTGCATAAGAAGCACCACTTGTACTTTAGATTTCCATCTATTACAAAATCTGTTAAAATGTATCAATGTTGTTAATGATTTTTGCATAAACACCAATATTTATATAACAACTTGGGACTTGTTGAGTTACAAAGGCACCTTATGTTCCGGCCTGTAGGCGACTATCGCATCCAAGATAGCTTATTCTAAAATTGTGTATAAATTTAGCCTTCTCTAATATGTTTCTTTGTAACTATAAAGTATCTTTGCATTACTGAAGATGGGCTATTTTCATAAAAAAGAAGAGCAAGTTGCTGCAGCATCTGGCACAAATTGAACAATATAAACATTTCAACAGTGAGCTTCTGTTCAGAAAGTAAGAAATAACTAGTGTGGTTGTCAAGTGATAGGCTGATTGTCCTTGAGTTGACAACTGCTACATTGCGAACAGTTGCCAGCTCCGGATTGGATCGCGCTTGGAAGACAAACCGTAGACCCACAGCTTGAACATTTGAAAGCCACTGGTAAAGTACTCCACTCTCGAATAAGAGGGTCAGTCGACGAGGCAGTATGCAATACTTGGAAGACCTCAAATGTAGTCCCATGCAGTACACGAGCCCAAAATTCACAATATTTCTGAAAGTCTCTTTAGACGTCACAGAACTTCCTAGAAGCATTTACAACCGTTGAAATTAAAGTACATACTCAAACATATTTAAAGATAGCGGTACTAAAGGAAGCACAGGGCACCCTACTTGCACTGACTAACTGGAAGCAACTGTCCTGCTCGGAGACCACAGTAGCAGGGAGTCAAGTCTGCCGCCCACATGCTAGTTACCCGTGACCAGGAGCTGCGCCGTGAAGGTGGTATTCCTCGCTCGGTTGCTTGCCACACACGTGTAGTTGCCGCTATGTCTAGAGCTAACGCTACGGATCGCCAGTACACTAGAGAATTCCTCAACATCTTGGATGATCAGGTCAAGGTCATCATGCGGGCCTGGGGTGGTCGGGAGAGAACGGGCGTCCTTGAGCCACGTGATGAAGAGTGGGGGATCCCCCCGCTTGACACTGCACGTCACCCGCACTCGTTCCCCAGCTGAGAGCTCCCCAAACGAGAATGGAGTGATAGCAGGAGGCACTGAAACACATCCACACACACAACACAGTTCTACGTTACTCTACCCAAGGGATACTGCAGGATGAGAGCCAGGCAATCAAGTACTTCCACGTCGATCACTTGTTATACGGGGAGAAGTGGAGACATGACCTACAGCTACAGTGCGGGGATCAGGAAGAGCACTCATGAGATTATTATTGGCACAAACATGCCTCTTCATCATATGCCGAACATCGATTTTAGATACCAATGCCTGAATTTAACTGTTTCCGTGATTTAAACACCTATGGACGAAACTGTGCCAACAGCAGTTGCTGTAAAAACAGTATTATGTTTCCACTTGTAGCGTTCTACATATTAATATTCTAACAAAATGAGTAATCGGTATTGTGGCGGCAATACACGGAAATTACTCATTTGACAATCAAGTCTACATGATCAATTCTTATTTCTCCAAAAGGATGAACTATGGTAATACCGGTACCACTAATTTAACAGGTTCATGCTTAAGGAAAGCCCAGAATCCGTGTTGTTAGTCAGACTTTCACGCAATACTGGAGAGGAATCTACTATAGCATCCCACAGATCTAGTACTGCTTTGAAAGTCACCAAAGCCGTAGGGCTTCTGCATACGCCGAGACGTTGTCTGCAGTAGAAAGACAGGTGTCTGACAAGGACGTTTTTCATGTTAGCAACCAGTTGCAAAATTACACGATCAGTACTTCAGAAGTTGATTTCTTTTCATGCTAATATAACAAATAAACGCCCATTTGATGTTTCAATATCAATCTCAGCAATACTGTCGCTCATCCCACATAACTAAACTTCCGTCTAGATATCTGGTACATTGTGTGATAAGAGAGATGTCAGATCGACTATGTTCCAAGAGAATGGTGTGAGCTCATTCAATCTCTCTAGGTTCAAGAGAATTATTCCCATGTTACTGGAATAATGAAATGGAAAGAGGGTGAGATGTGGGCATTTAGAAGTACAAAGTAGTAAGTGGAAGCTTTCAATAGATAATATCAATCCTAAAGAAGGAATGGCATAATTGGCTGCAGAACAAAACATGGAAGAAGAAGAACAACACCATTACAGACTGGAGGATGAATGGCAAGAGAATCATGAAATTGAAGACATAGGTAAAAGTAACGATATTGTGGAAATAAACTTTTAGGACCATAAGTAACAGGACAAGTGGCAGCTACCATCGATGTTCACCTCTTAAATCAACAATCATCATCTTCATCATCAATGTAATAGAATTATCGGTTCATCAGAACTTGTACGCTGTACTTATAACTAATCCCTTCGAGGCCAACTGAGAGGTAGCACTATGGTAGCCCAAACAACAATCATTCAGTGAGAAGTAGATACACATCGAAAGTCTTAATAGTTGGTTATGGCATGATAGTGCCAGAAGAGTAGACTATTCAGTATTGAAGGTTGAGCAAAGTTTTGGTTTTCTCAGTTCTACGGTGCTTGGAGGGTATTGCCGGACTTGTGTTGATGGCATCTTTACACTTGTAATTCAGTGCATGGGACAGCCACACACATCTGATGATCTGACTTCACATCAACTCTCAAGTTTGGTAACGACTATCAGATGGACTAACGTAAATGAAACAACCGATAATCCGAATGTGGGATGACCACAACGTGTCTCTGAAAGTACTGCTCGTTACCACATGCACATCGTTGTCTCCTGCCCACGTCCCATTGCTGACACGTCATCACAAAGCTCAACGATTGGAATGGGCCTAAAACATTGGGGCTGGAGAGTAAAGAGTGGTGTCGTGTAGCACGATCTGATGGATCCAGGTTCGTACATTACACGCTGAGTTTTGCATAGGCCTAGTTAAGCCATAGTAATATGCAAGCTGAAGAAAGCAGCTGTGATTATCGAGGTTGTATTCAAGTGGTCTACTGTGGACATCCTCGCAGATCACCGCCATGCCTTCATAGCTATCGAGCAACCTGAAAGAGGTGTGTCACCAAGACAACGCAGAGTCAGCGGAATTTACTGCGATCAGTAGTACCTTGCTGAATACATATGGGGTAGCATTGGCATTGCTTCAGGTGTTGCAAGAGAATATTTTCCTCCAATTGATTGATAAGTTGCAAAGTCTAAACTGTATGGTCATATCATTCATTTCACAAGATACTATGCACACTGTATATGTGCTATTAGTGTTCCAAATTTGCGATCAAAGGGTGGCTAATTGTGAGACAATGTGCTACGTACCCGGGGTTTTAGTACTTTTGAAGAATCCGTACGGTATCTCGAGGCCTGAATTTATACGAAAAAAGTGGACAGTTTGGTTATTTGAACTCAGATGATTCAAACAGAGAATTACACCATAATAATCCGAAAGAAATAATAATTATATTGGCCTTCATTTATTTTACATCGTTAAATTACCCTTAATACTGATTCTGTCCAGCAGTGCTATTGCCAATTTCTCATCTTATCTTCAATTCCCTACTGGAGTTGGCACAGTTTGAGCACTTTGACTTAAAGGATCATGTATGGAGATCCCGTTCAGGATCACGATGATACATGCAGAAATCAACGTTTTAGGTGTACGAGATTACATGACCTCTCCAAATGCAAATAAACTGGGAAGGGGGTGTTTCTCATAGTGCTTAATAGACCGTCAGCATTTCATGCCCATGAACAAATTACTGAAAACTGTGTTGCAAGATATATTTATTGCATCAGTTGAATTCAATGAATATAGAAGAAAGACTAACTCCGATTGATAATGCTAATTAAGATAAAATATGTTCTCATACTGACACTAATACCAATTAAGTTAGAACCCTTCAAGAGTCTGTATATGTTTTTATTTAGATAGAACAATTAAGGATAGCATATACAGTATTTTATTATGTTTATTCTTCATCAATGTACTTCCCCTATTTCCATTTTTATGGGTTCGAGGTAAAGGTGAATGAGCATTTTGTGTAACAGATGGTTTTACAGCTGAATGCTCTTCCTGATGCTAACCTCAACAGATAAAATTCCCCCCGTGAGAGCACGCTAGTGCTCCAATACTGAGCATGCTCGTGAACTCGTCCAGATTGCGCACCACTATGCCCTCACCGTCACTGGTGTCTAGCTCCAGCCCGTCCTTGAGCCATTGCATCTTGAGAGGTGGGTCACCCTTGCTCACCACACATTGTAGCCCTAAGTGCTCTCCCAGATGCAGGTCGGAGCGAATTAAGATTACTGAGACTGAAGGAGGAGTTGGTAGGAAGCGTCTGTAGACTATTAGAAGGTACCCTCGCGGTAAATGAGATACCACAGAAAATCATTTCAAAGACGCCAACGGTATCATCGAGTTCATAGACAGCCTGGCCCCATGGCTTTGCGCATTGGCGTGTGCAGCTAAACCGGAAAGCTATTTCAATCTACATTAACACACCTTTTGTAACAGAGACAAGACAACCAATTGCAAGCATAATATTAATTCGAAATGGTCCTATATATCCTTACTATCATCATTCCATTGAAAGTTTAACAAAATAAAAAAAACATGTAATTTAACATCAATGTAAGTGATCCATCTGAATTCAGTGAGTTTATAGATGTTCAACACAAGTATCCGGTTATTCATTGGTATGCATGAATTGTGGCTTATACATGTTCCAGGCAAGACGGAGGCAGACAGGTTTTTCTCCGGGTACTCTGGTTTTCCCTGTCAAACTTTCATTCCAGCAACACTCTCCACTATCATTTCATTTCATCTGTCATTCATTTAATCATTGCCCCAGAGGAGTGCGTCAGGCCTCGGCAGCCGGCACAGTTCATATCCTCGCCGCTAGATGGGGGCTTCATTCATTCCATTCCTGACCCGGTCGGAGACTGGAAGCAGGCTGTGGATTTTCATTTTCACATGTTCCAGGGTGAACATTTTTATAACAGTGTAGTTGCATTTGGAAAGATTGTGAAATCTAGTGCTCCTATTCATGCCAATTTTTGATTTATGCAAGTCTCATCTGAATACTAATTCGGAACTCTATACAGTTTTCTTGTCAGTATTCAAGCATATTCCCTAACTACTCTTATGAGTGCACAGTACATGAAGGAAATTTAATATTAGAAACTGAAATAAATTACATACCTTGAATATATCATTACCAATTCTACAAAAGTTTCTACAGATATAAAATACTTGACTACAAACTGCATGTAATTTATATGTGTAAAGATAAGATTAAGGAAGTCATCTAGATCTAGTCTACATGTTGTCATGGCACACATCATGATTGGCAGGCATCTCTGTCCTCGTAACCCTTGGGCTCTGGCTCTTGAGCCAGGCGTACCGTTCACGGAGAGTGAAGCCGAGTGGGCCGCCTTGGCTGCGGCGTTGCGTGCCAGGCACGTGTAGTTGCCCCCGTGAGAGCGTGCCAGTGCTCCAATACTGAGCACGCTCGTGAACTCGTCCAGATTGCGCACCACTATGCCCTCACCGTCACTGGTGTCTAGCTCCAGCCCGTCCTTGAGCCATTGCATCTTGAGAGGTGGGTCACCCTTGCTCACCACACATTGTAGCCCTACGCGCTCTCCCAGGTGTAGGTCGGAACGAAAGCTGAAAGGGGTTATCTTAGGGGGGACTGGAACAGAACAACACTACACATCTTATGGCACGAAATAAATACAAAAGAGAGCACAAAGACATCTTATGGCACGTAATGACTACCCGGAAGATCCCAAAGGCATGAGGGAGTTTATTTAATAGGAGATTCCAAAGGTATGAAACCTCCAGATATTATGACATGTAATGGCTGCATAGGAGAGCTCAAAGGCGTGAAATCTTCAGATATTATGGCATGTGATGGCTGCATAGGAGATCGCAAAGGCGAAACCTTCATATAATAATTATGGCTGCATAGGAGATCCCAAAAGTATGAAACCTCCAGATATTATGACATGTAATGGCTGCATAGGAGAGCTCAAAGGCGTGAAATCTTCAGATATTTTGGCATGCGATGGCTGCATAGGAGATCCCAAAGGCGAAACCTTCACATAATAATTATGGCTGCAAAGGAGATCCCAAAGGCAAGAAACCTTTGTATAATATGGCTGCATAGGAGATCCCAAAAGTATGAAACCGTCAGGTAATACGACATGTAGCCTAGTGGCTGCATAAGAGAGCTCAAGGGCATGAATCTTCAGATATTGAGACATGTAAGGGGTGGATATGAGAACTCAAAGGCATGGAACTTTCAGATATGATATGTAATGGCTGCATAGGAGAGCTCAAAGGATGCTTTAAGCAGGTGAGCTCGAAACGCAAGGAACTCACAACTTTTTTGATAAAGTAATACCGACGATGTGAGTGTTGAGAGGCGAAATACATGAAAGTAAATATTTGAAGCAATGTTGCAAAGATATGGGAAACTGATAAATGTGAATCATGAATGTTATTAAGATTAAAACATAATAAAACATAATAGTTTTTTAGAGGGATCACCCTCATATCACAGATAGTAAAAATACTGGAAAGGATATTAGAAAGAAGAATGAGAAGAAAGGTGGAAGGAGAGTTGCAAGAGGAACAGTATGGCTTCAGGAGTGGAAGATCCACAGTGGACCCAATCTTTAGCTTGAGGCAGGTGATGGAAAAGAACTGGGAATATGGAGAGGATTTGATCATGACTTTCATAGATCTAGGAAAGGCATATGATAGTGTCCCCAGAGAGAAGGTATGGGAAACCATGGTTAAGAAGAGACTGGGAAGAGAAATGTTGGAAATGGTGCAAGCAATGTACAACAACTGTGTTAGCAGGGTACTGACCCCAGTTGGAAAGACAGATTGGTTTAGGAACAAGACTGGACTAAGACAGGGGAGTGTGCTGTCATCTCTCTTGTTCATAATGGTGATGGATGAAATTGTAAAGGAAACAAAGGAAGCATATGGACATAAAGAAATGAAGTTACTGTTATTTGCAGATGATATTGTGGTCTGGGGAAGGAACACTGAAGAAGTGCAAAAACAACTAGATGCACTGAACGAAAATATTCAGAAGTACGGCCTGAAAATCAGTATAGAGAAAAGCAAGACCATGGTGATGACAAGAGGGGAAAGACAAGAAAAGGGCACTGTGAAAATTGGAAGTCAGAGTTTGGAAATTGTGGACACGTTCAAATACCTAGGAAGTGAATTGATGCAAACTGGTAGGTCGGACATGGAGATTGGCAGGAGAGTACAGCAGAGCAATGCATTCTATCAAAGTGTAAGAAAACTTGTTTGGGATAAGGAAGTACCAAGGAAAAGCAAGGAGGTAATGTATAAAGTGTACTATATACCCATATTAACTTATGCAGCTGAGACTTGGACCCTGACAAGCAGGCAAGAGAGTAGAATCCAAGCCAGTGAAATGAAATTCCTAAGAAGTATGATAGGAAAGACAAGGAAAGACAGAGTGAGGAATGAAGATGTTAGGAAGGAAGTTGGGATGGAAAAACTAAATGAGAGAATTGAGAAGAAGAAACTAAGGTGGTTTGGACATGTAAAGAGGATGGAGGAAAATAGAATACCAAGACAGATGCTGGAGGCGAAGTGCAAGGGTAAGAGAGCAAGAGGAAGACCTATAACAAGGTGGATTGATTCAGTGAAGAACAGCGTAAGAGAAAGAAATCTGGACTGGGACAAGATCGTGGAAGAAGAATGGTGGAAGGAAAGAGGAAAGTGGAGAAGTGCCATAAATACCCCGACCCGGCAGGAGCTGGATAAGGGGAAATGATGATGATGATGATGAGTTTATTAAATATATTGAGGATTTTAAGGATATAAGGGTATTGAAAATGGTGTGACTGTGAAGAAAGAATATCCAGTTTGGTCAAGCAATAGCCGATTATATCTGAAGAGTTTTAAATTCTCAGTGTTGTAAGAAACTGAACTCAAAGTTTTGTATCACTAAATGCAGTGACAGTGGAATTGTTGAGAGCAGCCTAAGGGTGACTTGTGAAAGAAAGGGGAAGATACGGGGATAACAATATATTATTGAGAACTAAATACCTCTATCATTCCTGAAGGAAGAAAACAATCACGGGGATAAAATACCCCGAAGTCTTGTCACTCCCATCAGAGCAAGCCTAAATGAAGCCCAAGAACTGGTAAGTTACTTATGGTGTAGGAATGAAGCTAAATGCCGGTACTTTTCTACAGACTTGAATGCCTGTCATAAACCTTTTAGGCAGGGTACCCATTTCATTCGTTTGGACTAGGCTCTGACTTAAAATGACATAGATATTACCTGAATTGCCAGAGGAAATGACATTCAGTACTGGACGAGAATTTATACATAATAGTTACGGTTCATGGATAAGCTGTATCACTAGAGAAAGAAGATCGTTGTTCACTGTGAACAAAAAGGGACAGCGATTATTATGTACAATTTCATCAAACACCAACAGCCAACAAAAACATTCAAGCCTATCACTTACAGGGGAAGTCTTCGAAGTGTTTCTGTCTGATTTCATTCAGATTTATCATATGGGTAACTGAGTTAGTTTATGAGTGAAAACTGTATGGGCTCTGTTTAATATTTATGCCATATTATGAACGTTGAAGTGGGGTAGCTTACGGGTGAAGGAGTTCAGTAGATGACAACTAAGGTGAGTGGTGTGGGAATCAGTAGGGGCTCGAGCTTAAATACTCAGGGTAAGCTAATAATCTTTTGTTGTTGTTTATTTTAGGGGCTGCGACATCATGGTTATATAGCCCCGTGTACTTAGGTGTGTGTGTGTGTGTGTGTGGAACTTGTGTGATAACCTGTGTATAGTGATGGCTGTACTAGTACGTGCTAACATGTTATATCCCAATCATTCTTAAGTGTGCACCACTGTCCATGGGCGTTCCCTCAAATAAATTAATATTTAACTTGACTTACAATAAAATAATATAAATAGAATCATCAGACAACCATTTGAAGTATTTCATTAAATTGCAGGTGTCCGAACATGAAGCATAAAGACAGACTGTAGATCAGTAATCGACAACCGCCTGTATTTGATGCAGATGACAACAACACGTGAATCACTTCCTTTATGAAATATAAATTTGAACTTTAATAAATATGCTATACGATATGCACGAAATGCAGGGGGCCATTAACCTTTGATATGGATGACTCTTTACACCATTATATTAATTAATTTTTATGTACCTTTATTTATAAATTAAATCAATGTTTTTCAAGCTCATCTAGAAGCTGTCATTCGATTGAAACTGTGGCTAATGCTGTAAGTCTATTCTGTCCCATGGTATTTCTTAAATATGACTTCACTCTCTTCAAGCACAAAAAACTTCTTTCAGCACTACAGCTAGTAGTTGGTAACGGGAACGTGATTGTTGACATTATTGACTAGTAATAGCACGAGGGACGGGGAATACTTTTGAAGGTTTGATAGCAGTAGGCAATTATCGTAAACGATCGGCAATTGAGGCTCCAACACAACTAGCCTAGCCAAGCATTGTGCGCATGCATTGAGTACGGTAGCGAACTATGATGCCCGCATTAATGTTCATACAAGGGCCAAGCACTTGAATGTAGTGGCAAGGCAAGCTCTGACCTAGCCTGTCCTGCGAGAAGATCTTGTTGTGCATGCGTCATTTGAGTCGTGTTCAGTGGATTGGCGCTCAATTTGAAAGGCAGAGAGCATTCACTAAGCGACTTACTCGACACCGGTCAATTTGAATGGCTTGGAGGAAAAATGCCGTTTGAAACACCATAAATAATGTAAAATGTTTCGTAAAATATTTATAAACAGAGATGATTAAATATAATTGATGTTTTTTTTAAATATCCAGATAGGCTTTGCCTACCCTGCCTATCCTGAGGAGCCGCTACTGGTGGGAATACGTAGCAGTCCCCGATGTAGATAGTGTACCCGAATTTACGTACAACACCAACCATGATCCGAAGATGGTAAGGATCACTGAGGTTGTTGATAGACAAATCAACGGATCCTTGCTGGCGGGCGAGACAGGGAAACACAGCGTGCATAAATAAAATACAAATGACCTATGATCTAGCTACTTGGAATCACAACTATCTATACTTGGAGAGTGAGATTCTTGGAATCTCGAGGTGTGACGGGTATGGTAAAAAGGATTGGACGTGTATAACTGCTCTAATAGTACACTCGTAGCTATGTTACTGAAAGAATATGTCGTAAATTCTATAAAAATGGCCCAATATAACCAGTGCCTGCTAATATTTATTAATAAAAGCATATATACAAATTAATCTGAAAATATCCTAACCGAAAATTCAATAAAAATGAACTAAATAAATAATAATACTAATTTCTTACTCTTCTCAAATTAAAATATTTAAACGTAAATTTGGTCTATGACCTTCCTAAATAACTCTATTTAAGGAGTTTTCAAAAAATAAAAACCCTACTTCGAGACTACACCGTCTCCTATCTCAAATTAAAATATACCAAAATTCTGTCAACTGCTGACAACTTCCCAAATTAAAATAACTAACTTCTACTAAAATTCACATAACATCTTTCACTCTATACAGTATTTAACTTCTTAATTCCCATCTTATCTTCCTATCTTTAATCTATTCCTATAACTATCTCATAATTCCATATCTTTATCTACAATATCTACACATTCTCTATTGCAAAAGAAACATTCATCAATGTTCTTGCTTTCTAAATAGACTCTCAATATAGTTCTTACTTCATTCGTCATTAAAGAAGTTACTTCATCATCTGGTATTTCTCAATGTCATATTCAATTAACTCATGAACAAACAATTACCATAAGTTAATTCCAGTTGCATCCCTAAATCCTTGATAAATTCAATTAATAATGATAATGTTCCTTGATCAACACTTGCTATCAATCATGTTGGTAATAATATAGACCTTGTCTACTGATCAGCTGTTACTTCCATAAAGCATGGTTGGGGAGTGTTATGCCATAGTGAACTAAGCGACTCAATAGCAGTTTTGAGATAAATGGCACTGAAGTTTACAACTTCACTACTTCGTAATAGGCAACCTGCAGTGAGTGATACAACGGTAGCCGAAACAAATATCGATTCGACTTGGTTTGTTATGGCAGCTCACAAAGAACACATGTCAGTCACATAGCACGCTTAACTTGGCTTTTTTTAAATGTCCCTTAGTTCACTATGGCATAACACTCTCCAGTTAACCTTCTTATTCGCTGACAAACTCAATAAAATTGCACAGACTTCACCAAGCCTTGCTAATACTTCAAAGACTTCTCAAATACATTTTCATACAACATCCTCACTAACTCACAATTCTTTACTTCGGTAGCACGTCATTATTCACGTTATTTCTTTTTCTGTTCTTATTGTCGCCGTGATCAATAAGAATCAATACCATTATAATACTTCTCTTAATAGCAGAATACCCTTAAACCAATGTCTGCTTATACAAATCGTGCTCATATCAACATCACTTAATTTTAAACTATCAGCTGTTTTCCCAATAACAATTCTGTACTTTTAACTCTTTTAAAAGCACCACATATTATGTTCTCATCAATACAATTGTTGATCTTAAAATTCTGTCTATTCACATAAGGAATAAAAATATAATAATTGTCTCTTTTTTCTGATCTGTCTTAAATAAGTAATACAATTACTTCATTCGACACAACAATTGATCTATAACAGACTCATTGTAAAGGATAACATTATTCTATTGTTGTCAAGCTTCGTCAATTAACAACATACTCTGACTTGCAATGAATAATGCCTCGTCAATATCATTCAATAAATTCCTCATTGATGTTGGTACAATTCCAACACAAATCAATATTTCAAAATGCTCTAAAGCAAATCCTCACATCCAAATCCAAATCTAAATTAAAATCCTACTCAAAATCTAATAAATCGAATAACACCATATCCGATCCTAAATAATCCTAATCCTGTCAATAAAATATTCCATTCGACGAATAAAATATATATCCTGCACAAATCTAAAAAAAAATAGAAATTCCTAAATTGAAATAGATCTTTCCTAGAAGATGGTCACGGTCAAGATATCACATAAATCAACAAAGCTACAAAATGGTGTAAGTCATTCCTCTACCTTCTGCCTTCTGGATACTCACCATTTCATAACCGGATGAACATGGATTAGCTACTGGCATCCCCTCCCAGCTAAAGACGTATCCATCCTCGCCTTTCCCTGGATTGATGTCGTGTTGTCGGATGATCCTGCTGTCCTCAGTTCTGCATCTCTTCAGTTCCAGTTGGAACGCGACGTTATCACTTTTTTCTTCTGTCCCAGATGGAACTGTCGAAGTCTCTTCTAACGTCAGGTATCTGAAAGTTCTGGTCGATGGAACTCATGTTGCTAATTTGCATGATTTATTGCTAATTAAATTTCCAAAGATGTTAGTAAAAATTAATTATGGTCCATTCTAGATTCCATTCATTGTAGTATATTATGTCACTCCACTATTCCACATATTATCATCACCTTAGTTTCCCTTCCATAAATTTAGTAACTCATCTCCATCTCCATCATAATGTCTGTTGTAGCCTTCCTCGCTAACTGTAACTTGTACTTTATAATGCACATTTCGATGAATAGATCGAAGTAATTTTAAAATGTTCGTAAATAATATCGAAGAATGATTTGTAAGAGTTTTTGGATAACTGTCATAGAATAAATTTTTGTATAATATTGTTACTTTTATACTTCAAAGTACATTTAAAACACATCAGAGATGTTCGTAATAGTTTATAATACGTTTCACACAACTGCTTAATTTTGCCTCCGCCGAGATTCGAATACTTAGAAATCTCGAATATAAATGTTCGTAGATATTCACAATATAATGTTCAGTTCACTGCAGCACAATTTCATATTACAATTCTCGTTGAAAATAATCGTAGATAATGTTCAATATCATAATCACCCTTGTGATCTCCCAAAACTGTGGAAATATTGAATGTTCCAATAATGCTGTCATTATTTCACCGTCTATCTGCTCAATCTTCACTGTCGATAACCGCTTCCCTCGAGGTCAAACAATATCGCGTTGTCCGTACTTTCCCTGGCTGGAGACCAGTCTCCTCAACGTCAAAAACGAAACAGCCCAGAGGTCCGGAGATGATTTCCTCTCCTCTTGAATTTTCGATAGCGTCCTTTCTCAATTTGTCAGTAATGCCTGCATCTTATATTGCAAAAGTAAATTTGCTGGCCTTCTAAAACTTATTCTTCCCAAATCCAATACATAAAAATTTTCCTTAAATTTTTCTGTTCATAATGATGTCATAATATTTCTTTCATATCATCTGGTGTAATTACAATGAGCTAATTACTTGATTACAGCCATCCAATTTTCTTATTGGTCCAACTTGTCATGTGATTGATTTAGTTTATGCCTACTTGCACGTATCATCCATGAGTCGAGTCGTGTGCCTGGGTTGCTTTATGTCTTTTATGAGCGGCGAATATTTTGACGTTTAAACTTGCTTGCAAACCAGTTATTTTTTGTTCATAGGAGTTCTCTCTAATGGACCCTCGCCGACTCCCAGCTACAAAACGAGACTTCCTTTCCTTCTGTGATACTATGACATTTACTTCTTCTCTTACTAACATACAGCTTTCCTTGTCTTCAAGTCGTGCGGGTGGTCTATCACTTTTGAACTGCAAGTTGCATTCAATCCCTTATATTATTCTTTACGTAAATTCAACTCGTAAAGCGGCAGTTTCAAATCTCCTCTTCTAACAAGCATTGATACTAGCATAATATGGGTTCAATAGCTCAAGCAAAGCACGATATATTGTTAACAAAACATCCACTGACTTGTTAATTGGCTTGTACGAATCCTAGAAATGCTAGGATACTTAAGAGACACCCTGCCCCTTCCATCAACCTGCGAGGTTTTGTGATTTCCAGATCCAGCACTGATTAGTTGTGTCTGCTATCCTCATTCACTATGTTGGACTACCTGTAAACTATTTTGCACAGCAGAACAACATAAGCGACAATCAACACTGTCCCGTGTCTAAGCTTACGTACCAGCCAACGTTTTGTTTACATTCTATCGAGGTCATCTGTAGCGTGGACTTAGTAGTTCGCGCCTCCACTAGTAAGTTACTGTACTCTCTACTCAGTCTGGAAGTAGAGTATTCTATTCTACATTCGTAAGTTACCAACTTAAACGTTGAGAAATGTCATTAAATATTAAACATGGCCCATGCCACTTTCATTGTTAAAATGCGCACTTACTCACTTACTCGTATTCCAAATTTCTACAGAATCAGAGAGAAACACTTCGAAGACTGACCTTGCAGTTTCAGGTGTGAATGGCTTTACCACACTGGTTCTATAGCAATGTATTATTGTTGATACTCTTTAGTAAAATACCTTCATAGCGTTATTTGAAAGTGTTTACAGGATAATGACTCATAAGAGTGGTTCCTAATACGAAGAACAGAACGTACCGGTTACGTTAACCTGTGCAGTCCCATTGGAAGACCGTCCCTGCTTGTTGTTTGCCACGCACTGGTATACTCCATCGTCCTCACCTGACTGCACCTTCTCGATCACTAGTGTCCCATTGGGGAACACCACATGACGGGTATTGATGGGCAGTGGTCGAGCACCTGTAACATGAGCCGTGCTAGGGTACTTCCTTGCCATGGAACACACAATACCAAGCTTAGAGGCACAGTATATGTATTATGAATTCAGTGCCGAAAATACATAAAATCAAAGATGGGACCAATTCAACAATGCAAAGTATCCGTATCATGCCTGTGTCTGATAGAATGGTCTCAACAAACCACTTTACAAATATAATTGAAGGGTCCGATGCAAAGGGGAGGAGACTCCATTTTACTACAATTTTCATGAGAGACACACAACTGAATAAAATATAGCTTGAATAAGTTTTAGGGGCATGCTAAAGAAAGGAATGTTGTAGTTTTACGTGACCATTAATCTTACAATCATAAGGCACGGGACCTTCCTTTTTTTAACAAGAATCCAAACCACCGGGGGTGATATTTTACATCAAATATCCCACTCGCTTTAGCTGGTAATCAAACCTAGCATGCCTTGGTGGGAGGCAGGTAGCTGGAATGTTGCAGCACCACGCCCCCCCCCCCCCCCCCTCCTTCCCCCCTGTTTAACAATATATTTAAGAATTGCCTACTTTAAAACTGTGATTTTGGGCTACAATTTGAAACTGGAGATAAATTAATGTAACTTATATCAATGTAAATACATTAAGTCGAGTTACCTTACCTCTATCTTGTACCAAAATGTTCAACATTTGTTGAAATGTCTCAGAAATTCTTTGCATTTAAAGCAGTAATGGGGAATATGATGAAATGCTGTGGTTAGAAAAATACAACAAAATAGCCACAACAGTAAGTTACAACATCATTGTCTTCATCCATATGGCAGCCAAGACTGTCTCCTGTCGTCTCAAGTGAGATAATACAGGTGCTTGCTGCTCAAATGCTATTGAGTCTTGAAAGGTGCCTTTTTCTCGCTCGAATTACAAAAGGGAGCTGGATTTCAATCACATGCTGTGTATTACCGTCAGTTGTCAGTGAATTCTTGCACCATGAAATGACAAGATTTCCTCTTATGAGGGAACAAAAAGGGATTATCGTTAATTTTGGAGGTACTTTCCTCTTGCACCAAACCCTTCCATTCCAATTGAAATACAGTATCTGTATGTCTGTTGTTTGGAAGCGTTTAACACGTTTGGGTTATTTTACGAAAAGTCTGTTAGACACTCATCATGCCGTAGCCAGGTGTGCATACGCTACCTGATATGCTTCAACTGGTCCTCTCTTTGATTACACTAATTTGTGGCACTCACCTTTTCATCTTATTGGGGATAGATAAACTGTAATGTTTTGACAGTTGTCAGGCATTCCAAGGGGTGAATAACCAATAACACAATGAACTGGTAGGAGATTTTGTAAGGGGATACTCCAGCATGTATTTGAGATTTCTGTTAGTTTGCAAAGAACAAGTTTAAGTTCAAACTTGAACACAAATGTGGAAGAATATTGTGTTGTACAGCTTTTCAAGTATCTTAAATATATGCTTTCTTATAATAGTTTAATACTCACCTCGGTACCATTTAATATTCTCGATTGGGTAACCAGCCACTGGGCAGCTTATGTGCAGTGACTCTCCAGCAACAGCAGATATTTCACCCATAGGTCGTACATACGGAGGTCCTAAACAAACAATTAGATCAGACGTGTCTTCCAAAGAACTTACTGTACAGATACATAGTTGGGATCCCTACAGTAAAAAAAAAAAAGCTTTGGAAAAGCAGAAGTGCATTCTAAACCCCTCATGTGTCAGCAACTTCACTGCTTAAGTTGTGCAGCTGGACAATCGATTCTAAAGACAAAAACTTTGAATGACTGAATCTGCAGCTTTGGACTCTAGAATATATCGCCTCGTTCACATCTAAAGCAGTGAATTTGCCAACACTGAACTGTCTGTGTCTTTTATACCCCGTACAAGGAAAATATGGATAATTTTGAAGCGTGAAGAATATTCTCTAGCACAGTGTTGCACTTGACTACAGCATAAATTAATACCTAATATTTATGATTGTGCTTTCCCTAGTGTATGAGTTGGAGGGATCACAAATAAGTTCTTTCTTCAGCGAGTTGGAGGGCACATCACCACTTTCTTTTCCTTCCACCCCTACTGTTACTAGAATGTTTAAATTTTCAGTATATGCTCACCAGAAGAAACACACGTGTCATCAGTATTTACATGTAAACGATGAGAGATTTAACATCGTCGGATGAGCTGCCGTAGTTCAATACATTGTCGAAAATGACGTGGCACACACTTGAATATTGTATTACCAATCTGAATGCACTAACGTGCATTCAAAGTGACTTGTCTACTTCCATCTTAAGTCCATTTCTATGTACTTACCAGCATTATTACAATGGTTTGCAATGAATTCCATTTACAAAGGTACTATTTACAATACATGTTTAGTTGTTCATCTATTAGATCCCTAACAGCAGTTTATTTCACGACTCTAAATTACAACCACAATTATTAATTGATACAGAGTTAATGGATCAAGATTTCGACGTAAGTGCTCCCATGTTGCGAGATCTTGAAACGCAGCTGATCACCATTTATGTTATCAGGTGAATGAGGTACAATATCTTAGCACTTCAAAACTTAACTATCACGTCTACAGTAAGCATTGGGGTGTTCATGTTTATTTATTCCCTTTAGATTGTTCAAGCTATTCCTTCCACTTTGACATCGAGGCATTCATGTGATTACGCACACTGATCTCAGTAACTAGATACCTATGTAAATACGATGATTTAACCAACGAACCCTCACTGTCTTGTCCTGAAGTGCAAAAGTGAAGCATTTCTCTGAAATATAAGAGACTCTCATTCAGCTCAACGGAAATTGTTGATCAGCACAATATGCATTAACACATTTTTGTGTAAATTTGTCTGCTAGTTCAAATAACGAGTGAATGGGGATATGGAAGCTTGTGACATGTTTCTTTCTATTACCAGTTGAAATAATCACAATTAACAAAGATTAACATAGTAACCCAACACGCACATCAATTGACCTCCTAGACAACTGCTTTATTCTATGCTTTGCTGTGGTCAGAAAAATTGGTGGACATGTACAAGATAAGGACTGTATAGTTGGAACTGTTGACATCTTTTAAGGTTGTACTCAAAATACAGGGGAAGATACAGCCTGAAATAAATGCTTCTACAACCTACATGTCATTAATAGCCTCCAAACACATCCCCATCAGTAAACAACTCATGCATTGAATATTCTTAATTGCATAGCGTTGGACCTCATGAAGTAATCTAACCATAGCAAACCCGCACGAGAAAACATAGGAAGTTACTTTCAGAGTCCTCTGCGTAAAGTTCTTTCAAGTTTACTTAGGGTGTTCTGGGAGTCAATATATTAGTTCTTGTGTCTTCCCATCAGTTACTGCAGCTTCTCACCATCTTACAATCTTGGATTCATAGCCTCACATACAGAAGTGGGTCCATGTTCCATTTCACCAGACCAATAAACTCTATAATGTCTCAGGAAAATAATGCAATTTTATTTCATAATTCTAATCTGGCTTTATGAAATTATGTTGTCAAATTTTTAGTTTTTTGATAAGAAAACTTTCTTTTATTATAAAAAGATATCTTAATCCACTTTTATTTAAGATTACCGGTATATCCAACTTTTCTTGTTTTACGAAGTCAAATTAAATAGCAGTTGATTGGTATTATAGAAATACAATGATAGTATGGTATAAGATCCTCCTCATAACTAAGTTTAGGATGTTTCTTCACATAGAAACTTAAACAACCATTGCATTATCGATTCGTCGGTTATTGCTGTAGCCATGACAATCATAGGCAAGTTGAAATAGAAAATACCACCTATCCTTAATTAGACACCCCGAGTGTTCGAAGAGAGACTGGAATCAAATTATGAAACGAAGTCTCAATAAAATTATTATAAAATGCTTTGAGAATGTGTGTTATGTAAGGACTAAGTTCTAAACAGAGAAAGGACACTGTATTTGTGAATATGTAAGCCATACATGACGGAGAGAACCCACCGTATACATTGAGTTGGGCACTATGGGTCACTTCGCCCACTCTGTTGACTGCCGTACATTGGTACGTGCCTCCGTCTTCCACTCTCACACCGGTGATGTTCACGTGGCTGACGACATCTCCATGCATTGGGACATACTGGCCAATCACAAACCTGCAGGCACAAGCGCTCTCCACAGTTTTGGGACTCATTTAGGAACCGTCAACCGGGATTTCTTTCACCCTTCTTCATAGTTGCATTGCTGGTTACTTCCATGACATAATTACACAAGGAATATATTTTGCTGAAGTTAATTTGTACTACTTTATAAATCAACATTAACCTTTTGATGCACTGAATGGATAAATATGACCTCTAGATGGGTTTCTTTTACACAGATGAGGATATTCAGAGAATAAAAAATGTTACCTACTTGTTTGTGATCCTGTTATTATACTGTAAATTCCTGGTGAATTAAAAGAAGGCTAGTGGGCTGCATATTTCACGAATGCAAAGAAAATATTGGGTTAGTGCAAGAGAAACTTGCAATGGACATATGCCACTTTCAACCGTCAATAATGAAACAATACTTGCCCAGCCGAGGTATTGTCCCTCTGGACCCACGTATATTTGCCATTGCTGGTGCCCACGTTGATGTGGATGTAGTGTCTAGGAGTTGTCAACAGCAAGATGTGCCCCTCTATCATCAGCTTATATTCTCTGAGCCAAGGAGTGGAAAAGAAGGTAACCAGTGGGAGATACTGGGGTTCCACCCTGCAATTGACAGAGAGTTTGCGAAAATTGTCGTGCTGCTTGCGGACACAGTGTTTGGTTACCAATGTTGGAAGCTTAAGAAGAAGCTGGTGATTCATTTCCTACAGTTTAGATCTTCACTATCCACAGTGTTGATCTGGCCCAGATTGAGTGAAGCGTAATGCATAATTGTAATTACAGATCACCTCTAAATCAGCAACATCTTTCATGTGTGTTCATGAACAGCGCCTAACATTAGGCACTATGCAACCGTTGTTATGATCACCTACAAGTGTCATTCTGCCTGGCTATGTTCAGTTTCCATCACACGCGGCAATCCGATGCTCAAATCATTTCCCGTTTATTTCTGAGTATGAGAGAATTGCACACCTACAGACAGTATACCTCGTCGACGAGTGATGTCAATTCATGCAACAACAATGTGTGCAATAATCATCTGTTTTTCATATGGTGTGTACCAACTTTGAGAGCTGTTGCTTGAGCACTTGGCCCTTGGTCACCTTCCTTACCAATCTGGAGGATCTAATTCTAAGCCATAACAGGTTAGTGGCCATAAGTCTCAATATTCAATGTTGTATCACCATAACGGGACAACAACTTCCACTGCCATATGATCTGTTCATTAGTAGGATCACTCCATGACCCAGACAAAATTCTCAGGAATCTTGCTCATCACAACTTGGTGTCACAGCAATTGGCTTCTTTTAGCATAGGATCCAGACACACATAGATCTAAAGCAAAACATATGCAGATACCGGTACTAAGAAAGACTACTTGGACCTGACAGGTATCGTATCAATTTCTCAGCAAATGAAAATAAGCAGTCTAAATTTCAATGGCACAAACCCAATGCAATAATCAGGTGTGGAGCGACTTGTACATCCTTCATTGACATATAATTTGGCCATGCATGTTCATAGTCTCTTATGTGCGACATTCAACTGCGCTTACAAAATTAACTAGTAGCTTGTGCAAAGGTAAGCTATCTATTTGTGCTTTAGTACAACCTTATAACTTACTATTCTGTCACAATGTACTGAAAAAATGTTGTAACTTTGCATAATTACCCCTCTCCCACCTTCAGTAGAGCTAAATCGCTAATTATATCTTCCAGTGTTGGTTAGTACAAAATGTTCATGCAGAATCAACGTTTGTGGGCATTTCATGTAATCCGTTGCTGAGATGAGCCCAAAACTGCTAATGGTAGATTCTTATACAACCTCTTTCGGGGGAATTTATACAACCTTTCTTTTGACGGACACCTTATAGACGCCTGTTTCATGGAAGAACTTTCTTGCTAGCTTCTTCCCTAGCACAATGTTAATTTGCCATTATCACCATCGTTATAAATACGAGCATGCCCACAAAACGACTTCCAATTTGCCATGAAGTGCGAGAGATTTTTAACTCGCTATTATTCCATTTGCGTCCGAAGTGAATGTCTTCAGAGATTAAACCCGGGACGTTACTCGCAAAATATAATGAACATTTGTAGTATTTCTCTTAATTTATGCAGTCCACTGTTTATGCATGCTTTTCCACCAAATCGTTTTAATGCTCATGGAACACATCGCAGATTGTTTGTGATTATCTGTGAAGATCATCACTTTCTTTTTCTCGTAGTGAAAACCAACGATGATTGGTAAGCTTCTCGTACTCCCTTCCGAGACAAGACGAGGAAGTTTTATGGTGCTTTCAAATAGTTACCAGCTTTAGAATAACTTAAGCAGCCTGGATGATTGTGACGATTTCTCCAGTCGTCTTCGAGGTTAATGATGATGCAAGATTAATACTCCAATTTGTAAATAACATTCTTAACATAACAGGAATTTTTCTAGATTTGTAACGTTGGAACTAAGAGAAGATCTCCGAGACTAATTCAGTGAACCAACAAAAAATATTTTGAGAAAGACTATAGTTTCAAGATATGGAGACAGTTAACGCCAGTATTAAATATGCATATAATCGGGAGAGAGAGAGAGAGAGGTGAGTTCCACAACTTTGGACCATTTGTAATAATTTAATTTGAAACCTAACCTACAATCTTACAATGTTGTTGGAATACCTTTTGTTTCGAATTTCCTCACCAAAGATTTTATTTGTATAGAACACAATGAATAATGAGTTTCTCTTAGCGATGATCGATTTACATGGAAAGTGAGTCCACATTTGTTACTATCCATGTTGCCGCTGCACAATTGAAATATCAACGTTCTTTCAAAGTGAACATTAGGTATTATAAACAATTATCTTCTCTCTCACCACCACCACCACCATCACCACCACCATCTTCTTCATATGTATAACCACTTCTACCAGAATTCTCATGTGCATAGGCTTATTCGACGACCTTCCACGTCATATTCCTTCGTTGGTGTTATTTTCCTTTGCATTGTCATCCCTGTGTCCCGGCAAATGCTAATTGTTTGATACTTAACTGTAAATATCTCCTTTCCTTGAAATTTAGTTCTTGCTTTCAAATGCTTCAATTTAATCGGACCTTATCATTGTGTAACTCAGATTTCCACTTTAGTTGGGGGAAGTGGCATCATGCTTTTGATACATAACACCTCACTAGAAATTATTCACTACGTCATCTACTAATCTCCTCATGCTACTATCTAATGCACAGACCGTATTAAATCATATCTCATATTGAATACCATCACTTGCGAGTGATTTTGCACTCTCTTTGGACGCATCAGCCTTTTCAACACTATATCGTGCATTCAAGTCATCTGAAATAGTTTTTTCCAATACTCTAAAATAGATGTGAAAAATCTGAACTGGAACAGTATGAGACCCTGCTTGCAGCTGTAACATCAAATTCTTCTCAACTTCACATACCCTATTGTGTTGCTCCTACATCCATCCTCTGAGTTTCATTGCAAAGGTTGCTACCTCATACTAATTGTTACAAAGAAATATGAATGGCTGAAAAATATAACACCTGTAAGAATGCCACAATAACTTATCAAACTCAGATGTGCGAACAGTTCAGTATCCCCTAATACCCAAATATACGTGTTTGGCGTGTTGTAATAACCTCAGATCCACACTTTCCACACCATTTTCAGTAGCTGTTTCCGATGTCTCACAATTCGTTTCCAGCATTATACTGTGGTGTGTCTGCAACTCTCGAACAGTTGTTGTTTTCCTTCATAGTATGATTATTACCTTGTTCTTCCTCTGCATATTTTTAAAACCATGAGTTATATACTTGGAACTCAATAAAACTATATCATTACTTATAATAACAAACTTAGGTACATTTCTACATCACATACAGTGTTTAGTACGATTTTGATTCCATTCTGAAGTTTCTTAAACACTTCACAATATATTTGTTTTTGGAGATACATATTTGCTATATTTCACATATTTTGGTCGTTGACGAATGACGTTTGGTAACTATAAAACATGCTCATATGTAGTTTCCTGTATAAAATACTTATAAGCGATGTTCTTGAAATATATTAATCTTAATAATTTCCCTCTTTTGGCTCCAAACTAATTAATTATAGTACGGTTCTTTAAAGCAACATTGTAATGTTTTCAGTCCAATTTCATTCTCTTGCATCGTAATATTTGTCTTCCTGTTTATGTATTTCCACTGTTGTCTTGGTGATCACAGCAGGAAGTAAGTTTTGTCTACGTTGGTTTCTTTCATAGCTATGGGATTGAAGTATGGTTTTCTTCTTCTAAATATAGTTTCTGCCATCAACGTAAAATGATTCTTCAGCCCCACATCTAAAGCAACGTACTTGTCTGTATTCTTACATATTCACGAAAGATTCATTGAATTCCTAACATTTCTCTCCCAATGTTTTTGTTAGAATCTCACTTCTCATTTAACAGCACTTTCCATTACGTCTTTTCTCACTTATTTGTATTGTAGATTTTTTCTCCAGCACTAGGGGTGGCCTGAGTTTCGTGAATGATATCAAATGGGATCCTTAACACTCAAGTCGATTTCTATTCACTCCATTAAACAATTTGCCTATTGTTCAGTTACAGTATTTCTTATGAATGGGTATTAATTTGATGGACAGACCTGGATAGGGATTGCATTGCAACATCTTTTGACTTGCATGAAACCAGTTACTGAAAACCGTCAGGTGGACTCACATCTCTTGCCCCACACCCACCCGTTCCAGGTATACTCTGCAACTGCATGACCCATATTCTCTGCATCATCCAGCTATCTCTTCTTCGATGTTATTGGAAGCATTTGTAAGAACGTATAATATTAAATATTGTGCACCCTCCTTTTAAGTCATTCTTGCATGTATCTTTGATCACAGAATGTTCATTATTAACATATTTTCTCCCCAGTGCTTCACACTTCCCAGGCACACAATTTTCAATATTCTTTCTTAATGGCAAATACGCAGTCAGTGATCTTTGCCCATTGGCATGGAATGTTGCTGTTATTAAAAAAAAATATTTTCAACAATATATTAACTTCATATATTGGAGAACTTTTGTAAAGATATACTCGTATATACTCAATTCTTTGCTATTTTATCTTTATACAGTAGACCTATCAATTTTGCTGATATACTGACGTTCGTGCGGACCCACTGCTCTGTAGGCTACTTCCTTAAATATGATTGTGGTATATTTTGCAAACTCCACGTTTATTGACACAGCATTATTTTTTTGCAGCCCTGTGATTCCACAGGAAAATAACTGCCAGGGAACATTGAATAGAACAAGCAAAGCAAAATATATTCATGTAATCTATGCCGCTTGGAGTAATCCAACAGTTAGCTGCATAAAGTTATAACCCAGTACAGACATTTTACATTATTTACTACTTCCACTTGTAGCAGGTATTAAAATCTTACCTGCTATTCCCCCCCCCCCCCCCCCAGAAATGAGTCAAGATATAATGAGTGTAAAGTAACCTCGGCTGACGGTATTTGTAAAATGAAAGTAATATATCCCATAAGAGATTTATTACTACTCTTACAAGAATATGCTATTTTATTGATGTCAGGAACACTTATTGAGTCAATAAGCATACAGTTAAAAATTAAGAATATAGTAAATTAAAAGCATGCCATGATTGTATTTTAGAGATGTAGGCTACATCGTCATGTTGAAGATATTTACCCACCTGTCACTCTGCGGCAGAGGAAAACCGTCCAGTGTCCACCTGATGCTCGGTGGAGGATTTCCAGTCGCAACACACTTCAGGGAGATGGATGGCCCAGGCTGAATTGTCTGCCTGATGAATGAGTAGGCTAGCTGAGGAGGGGTATCTGGAACATGACAGTAATGGTATGCTCCAACAAGAAAGATCACTGACTTGTAATTCTAAAAACAAATGTGCTATGCCTTATGTCTACAGAAGGAACTCCACTCAACCTTCAGACAGACATTACAGATGTTGATAGTCACCGTATCATGGATATATCTAATTTTCTCACAGCGACTTGCAGACCAGGTTAAACGCTGAAAGGCTTAGCATACTATGTTGTTGTTTGAGTCTTCAGTCTTTTGACTGGTTTGATGCAGTCTCCATACCTCCCTGTCCTGAGCTAATCGTTTCATCTCTACATAGCTACCACACCCTACGTTCGAGGCAAGCTGTTTAACATATTCTAACTTTGGTCTACTCCTACAGTTCTTGTCCTTGTAACGTGTTTTTCGAGGGGTTTTATGCAACTGGCATAAGTCAGTAGGAAGCCATTCTATATTTATTTACGCGGCAAATTGTTCAGCCAAGAGAATTTTTCATGGTAATTTATTATTATTATTAATTTATTATAATTATTATTAAGGTATTTTCGGAGCATTTTATAAAAATTATTAGCATTCAGAGAGGTTTTCTATGTCTTAGAAAACGCTATCAAGCAAATTATTACGAACGACAATATTATAGAAAATTATGTGATTACGGAATTTTACGGAGTTTTGTCAGTTAGGGTATTTGAGAGACATGACTCACTGGGAATTCGAATACAAGCTGATTCCTGTCGAGAAGTATTACGCAAGGCTGGGTCGCAAGGTCTAGAAAAGGCGAATTGTTGGAACGGAAAACAACTTCTCCCTCTCGCGCGCCGAGTGTAATGAGGCAGAGGAGGGGAACTGGCGGCGTGCTCAGCCAATCAGGGGAGACAACGTAAGCTGGAAGACGGTACCGTGGTGGGGGAGCCAACAGGTGCATATATCGTTCGACGCGCCGTGAAACGAGGAATATCTGTGAAATACTTGCGGAGTATGGTTATACGCGGGGGACGCTCCGATGTTCCGTGGAACGGACTATCTGTGTAGAACTTGCGGAGTACGGTTGCAAGTGCGTGTCGCTCCGATGTTCAGTGGAGTTGAAGACTAACTTTTGCAAAACTTAACCAGTGCGGTTGTACGAGTGTTTGGGTCCGAGGTACGGACCATAGAATTATCTAATCTACCAGAATATCATCAAATGCCGACGGAGATGACGACGTCCAGGAGACTGTGGGAAGCTCACGGCATCATCAAGTACGAGGGAAATGCTTTGGCAATTTCCAGTGGTAAGCGCAAATGACGCAGAAATACGCAATCTCTCATTTTCTTTGTTTTACATTTCATATTTCAGTAACTTCATAGCTTGGAAATAAGAGTAAAATCAATTTATCAGACTCCGTTTTCACGTAATTTTCTATCGGTAATATTCAAATCACAACGCTCCAATTTAAATTTTATAGTTATTATTATTATTAATTTTGCTATACTTGTTTTATATAATAAATTCATTTCTTTTACAATGCAATCTTTGCTTTCAGTAGGTAGCATTAGATATAGACCAATTCCTTCTCCTGATACAATTGTTTGTTGGGTTAATGATCAAATCATACCACGATCTGAGTGAATAGAGTCTTGAAGGTGTTCTGCCAGAGCTAGACGTTGTTAAATACAAATTTAGATTTCAACATTGCATTGAGGTCTTGGCGCCCATTAAAACAACATAGCTTAGGCAAAGGTAAACAGTTACATTTATCACCCAACAGTGTGGGCTAGCAAAACTGCTACATTTGTCGCCGACAACGTGGGGATGAAAACCTAATAACATTTGTGGAAGGAGAAGGGTATATATTTCTGTGCCTGTATTTTGGGGGTTATTTGTCTCTATCAGTGTATATCATTATGGGGGATGAGAAAGAAAGACAGATGAGGTTACGTAGTGGTCATCAACTGGAGAGTGATGATACGAGCAGTATGTCGAGTGATGGTAGTACCGTGGTAGCGGAGGTAAATCCCGATACTGAAACAGGGAGTGTAGGCGGCCAACCAGAATTAAAAACTTTACTTCTCGAGTTCATGTATAAGAACAAAGTTAGTAGTGATGCCTTAAATGCAAAATTAGAACAAAGCAGTAGGGAAAATAAAGAAAGTACAGACGCTTTAAATGCTAAACTGGAACAAAACAACGCTAAATTAGAACAAAACAGTAGGGAAAATAAAGAAAGTACAGACGCTTTAAATGCTAAACTGGAACAAAACAACGCAAAATTAGAACAAAACAGTAGGGAAAATAAAGAAAGTACAGATGTCTTAAATGCAAAATTAGAACAAAACAGTAGGGAAAATAAAGAAAGTACAGAAGCTTTAAATGCAAAATTAGAACAGAATAATGCAAAATTAGATAAGAACAACAAGGAAATTAGTGTGAAAATGGAGCAGATTAGAGGAGAAATCAGAGGAGTAATGGAAGAGAAGGTTAAAGAGATCATTGCAGATGTAGACAAGAAATTAGGAAAAGTACAGGAGGAGTTAGAAATTAGAATCAGTACACAGGCTGAAAATTTAAAAGAACTAGTGCAACTGGAAACACAGCAGGTCAAAAAGCAATTGGGGGGAGAAATTGACAAAATTCAGGTAGCAACTAAAGAGGTTAAGGAACACCTGGGGGGTAGAATTGAGAAAGTCCACTCGCAAATATTTGCAGAAGTAAATGATTTAAGAGAGAGTAATAGAGAGAGCATTAGCAAGATTGAGGAGAAACAAGCAAAGCTATATGATAAAGTAGAAGAATCAGAAGGAAACATTAAATTAACAGTAAACAGTATTGAGAGGAAGGCTGAGGAGAAAATCGCAGAATTAGAATTAAAATTAAAAGCTAGGATCAGGCAAGAAAATAGTCAGAATAGGCCAGTTTTTGTGAATAGCACACACAGGGAGGTAGAACTGGGTAAGTTCAGCAATCGACAGGGGTGCCCAATGGAGTTCATGAACACTATAGAAAATAAATTCGGGGAAAGGTTGGAAAATGGTAGTATTGAGTGGTGCCAGGTAGTTGAAATTTTAGAACAAGTGTTTGTGGGGGAAACGAGGAATTGGTTTGCTGTCTACAGAGACAAGTTTACTGATATTAATGATTTTAAAATGAAATTCTGTGAAAAGTTCTGGAATGAGGTTATTCAGTCGCAGCATCGTGAGGGAGTAGTGTGTGGTAAATATAACCCTAAAGGAAGCTCCACCATGACCGAATACTTTTTAGGGCAGGTATTAGTGTGTAAATATCTGGATGGCTTGAAGGAGGAAAGTGATGTGGTAAGGTTGCTACTTAGGCACTTTCCCTATAGGATCAAGGAGGCTGCTTGTATCCAGAATGTAAAGACTATATCACAAGTAGAAAATTTGTTAAGCACATTTGATGCACTAGGGAGAGGGGGTTATGAGGACAATTTCAATCGGAACCAGGGTAATAATAATAATAGACCTAATGAAGCCAGGCATCAAGAAGTTCAAGGGAACGGTGGCGAAGGGGCCAACGCTCAAAATAGAAATAATAATAATCAGCTATATCAGAACAGAGGAAATGGCTATGGTAATCAGTATCAAGGGAGGAACAATGATTTCAGGGGAAATCAAGGGAGGAACAATGATTACAGGGGAAATCAAGGGAGAAACAATGATTTCAGGGGAAATCAAGGGAGAAATTATAATGACAATAATTACAACCAGAATAGGGGTCAAGGAAGAGGACAGCCTAGTGGTAGTAATATACAGCCAAACAATGACAACACAGCCCAGAACAACCAGACCAGTTTAGTAGTTAGTAGTACTACGGCCAGCTGTAGCGGTTCTTTAAACGCGAACCAGGCTGCGAAGTAAGGTCAGAATCTCAGTCTGTAGCATGCCCTGTCCATACAATTATACAGGAACCCTATGACCTAAATGTGAGAAATGAATTATTACATGAACTAAATGATGAAGGTATTATTCAGGAAGTGGTTAGTAAGAGCCCCATAGTTAAATTTAACGTGTCCGAGGCGTACACAGATGTTTTAATTGATAGTGGTTGTATGAAGAGTTGCATAAGTAGTGCATTTTATGATAAAATGAAAGGAACTGGAGTAAATTTTGAGGAGATGCCAATTAAAAGCACTTTTGTTATCACAGCTGTTGGGAAGAGGTCTAAAGTAATTTCTAAGCAAGTTTTAGTAGACATTAAAATTAATAATCATGTAGAGAATCAGATTTGCCTTGTAATTCCAAATTTAGTATTCAGTGTTATCTTGGGTTCAGAGTGGCTAAGTAGAGTGTCTGGTAACTTATGTTATGATGTAGGGAGTTTGAAATTTAAATGGGGAGATTCTGAAGTAGAAGTAGCGTTCAATGACCATATTCAGAGAAGTAGTATTGTAGGTGTGATTTGTACTTTAAATGAGATATCGCCAGCCGTAGAGCGGGGTTCTCCATGTTTTGTGGGCAGTGTGATTACGAACGGAAGTCTAGAGGACTCGTTACGTGAGGCTGCATTTCAGGGAAATATAGAGGATGAACAGTGTGTTCGGCTCTATGATGTGTTATGGTGTAATAGGAGAGTGTTTGAGGATCGCATTGGTATGGCCAATTGCTATACCCATTCATTGAACGTTATTGATAGGTCAGTATTCACAGGACATAGATATCCTGTACCTTTCGCTTATCAGAGTGCAGTTGAGGCACAAATTAATCAGATGCTTGAAGATGGGATTATTGAGCACTCTAACAGTCCGTATGTTAATTCTTTGATAACGGTACCCAAGACCGACGGCACTGTTCGTATTTGTTTAGACGCTCGTTTGGTTAACAGTAGAATTAGTTCAGATCAGCTGAAATCTATGTCAATAGAAGAATTAATGCAAACATTTGAGGGGAAGAAGTATTTCACTTGTGTAGATTTGAGTTCCAGTTTTTGGCAAGTGCCACTTATGTACGAAGATAGACCATTTACAGCTTTTAGTCATAAATATAACCTTTATCAATTTTGTAGAACACCTTATGGGTTAAAGAGTAGTTCAGCAGCTTTAATTAGGGCTTTAAACATCGCATTAGGGGATGACACAGGAGAGTTTGTAACCATTTACATAGATGATATGGTAATTAGTTCACGCAGTTTTGAGGAGCATCTACGTCATTTAAATATAGTTTTTCAGAAGTTAGATCAGGCAGGGTTCACTTTGAAGCTGTCTAAGTCGTCATTCTGTCAGTCAGAAGTGACATTTTTAGGTCATAGAGTGTCGAGTAGAGGTGTAACACCAGAAGAAAGTAGGGTTAATAAGATACTTAACGCAGAGGTGCCACAGAATGTTAAACAGTTAAAAACTTACCTGGGAATTTGCAACTTTTTCAGGAGGTTCGTTCTTAAATACTCAGGGTTGGTAGAACCATTCAGGGAATTGCTTAAAAGTGGGACTCGGTGGAGATGGGAGTCCAAGCATGAACAGGCTTTTAGAGCGCTGAAGGAAGGTTTTGAGAAAGCTGTAGTGCTGAAATATCCGTTAAAAGATAAGGAATATGTGGTTATGACAGATGCTTCACATATAGGCATTGCTGGAGTATTATGTCAGAAAGATGATGAGGGTAATCTGTGCATTGTATCTTTAGCCTCGCGAGGACTGACTGCAGCAGAGAAAAGATACACGATTACTGAGTTAGAGCTTTTAGGTATTGTTTTCAGTTTAGGGAAATTTAGAATGTATTTAGTAGGGGGGAAATTTGAGATCCACACAGATCACCATGCATTACTGTATATGAGGACTTGTAAACTCAGTTCTAACAGAGTTAGTAGGTGGATTCTTGCTCAGCAGGAATACGAATTCACAGTAAAATATATTAAAGGTAAAGATAACATTCTTGCAGACATGCTATCGAGGGACACTAATTTATGTAGGGATTATCCTGTGGTTAAAGCAGAGGACGGTATTTTAATATGTGCATGTGTGGACAGTAGCAACAGGGCATCGTTACAGACACTGAGAAATATGCTGGTAGAGCAACGTGATGACGTTCATTTAAGGGAGCCACTGGCAAGGTTGGAAGCAGGTGACGCAGTAACATTTATATTTTCCAAACGTATTGGGAAAACAGCATATGTGCTGGAGAATAGTGAGGGAAACAGATTATACGGAACGTATAATATACATAGTCTACGAAAATATGTGTCATAAAGTGAGTGTGTTTAGCTGGCGAGCCAGCCTATCAAATGAGTAAGTGTGGTGTCTGGTGCGTGGGAAGATCTGGTCTTAAGGCAGGCGTATCAGAAGTCACACAGGGGGGTAGTATGTAAGTAAATGAGAGTTTTTAAGGTACAGGGAAATATGACGGGATTGTCGGATGCTGTTGAGCACTAAATTGTCTCGATGCACCAAGGCCATTTTTGGCGGCGCTGATGGGTTCCCATTTATCTCCAAGAGATGGGGGAGCGCTTGTATAGGGCTTGTTAGCTTAAGGCGTCCACGAGATAAAAGATGGGCCATCAGAATGCGAGACAGTCCTTCATGAAACTCATACATATCAGCACACGTGATTTCTGTTTACGGCCTCGCCATGTAAGATTTGTAAGTGTGTAATTTAAGATAATTTGTACAATGGTATTATTTGTGTGAGGAGAAATGGTCTGTGTTGAGAACTAGTATTAAGTAGAATATAGTTAACGGGAACTTAACAAGACAGGGCGATTACGGCACAGAAATATTTGGTGTTATATGTAATGCGCATTTACTGTTTTTTTTTTTCAGAAGTCAATATTAATTTAATCTACTTTAAAGAGAGATTAAGTATTATGGTCACGAGGCGCTGCCACAGTAGTGTGATCGTGTGCTCAGTGATAAGTGAGAGTAAATTTCACCATAAGGAGGGGACCTCCAGTGTAATTAGGGAGTTCTATGGTGATATAAATATATCAGAACACCTTCAATGCGTGTGATATGACATCATAAATACATAGTGCTCACACATTAATTATGTCTATTTCTCCAACATAGAGAAATTTGAGAGGCGGAAATATCCGTGGAACACTATTCCATATGTAAAACATTGGACTGGTTGCAAAGTGCAATCCATAGTGACAACAAACTTTGACGCAAAGTGCGTGAAGAAAAAATATGAGTGTATATATCTGTAATTTAGGGTGATTTCGTTTATGTAATATGTATTTTGGATGGGGTTTATTAACGTGTCTGGGATAATCGGATAATGGACCGTCGTCACGGTAAATCATCCGATGATCCGAGGCGAATATGTAACGTGTTTTTCGAGGGGTTTTATGCAACTGGCATAAGTCAGTAGGAAGCCATTCTATATTTATTTACGCGGCAAATTGTTCAGCCAAGAGAATTTTTCATGGTAATTTATTATTATTATTAATTTATTATAATAATTATTAAGGTATTTTCGGAGCATTTTATAAAAATTATTAGCATTCAGAGAGGTTTTCTATGTCTTAGAAAACGCTATCAAGCAAATTATTACGAACGACAATATTATAGAAAATTATGTGATTACGGAATTTTACGGAGTTTTGTCAGTTAGGGTATTTGAGAGACATGACTCACTGGGAATTCGAATACAAGCTGATTCCTGTCGAGAAGTATTACGCAAGGCTGGGTCGCAAGGTCTAGAAAAGGCGAATTGTTGGAACGGAAAACGACTTCTCCCTCTCGCGCGCCGAGTGTAATGAGGCAGAGGAGGGGAACTGGCGGCGTGCTCAGCCAATCAGGGGAGACAACGTAAGCTGGAAGACGGTACCATGGTGGGGGAGCCAACAGGTGCATATATCGTTCGACGCGCCGTGAAACGAGGACTATCTGTGAAATACTTGCGGAGTATGGTTATACGCGGGGGACGCTCCGATGTTCCGTGGAACGGACTATCTGTGTAGAACTTTCGGAGTACGGTTGCAAGTGCGTGTCGCTCCGATGTTCAGTGGAGTTGAAGACTAACTTTTGCAAAACTTAACCAGTGCGGTTGTACGAGTGTTTGGGTCCGAGGTACGGACCATAGAATTATCTAATCTACCAGAATATCATCAAATGCCGACGGAGATGACGACGTCCAGGAGACTGTGGGAAGCTCACGGCATCATCAAGTACGAGGGAAATGCTTTGGCAATTTCCAGTGGTAAGCGCAAATGACGCAGAAATACGCAATCTCTCATTTTCTTTGTTTTACATTTCATATTTCAGTAACTTCATAGCTTGGAAATAAGAGTAAAATCAATTTATCAGACTCCGTTTTCACGTAATTTTCTATCGGTAATATTCAAATCACAACGCTCCAATTTAAATTGTATAGTTATTATTATTATTAATTTTGCTATACTTGTTTTATATAATAAATTCATTTCTTTTACAATGCAATCTTTGCTTTCAGTAGGTAGCATTAGATATAGACCAATTCCTTCTCCTGATACAATTGTTTGTTGGGTTAATGATCAAATCATACCACGATCTGAGTGAATAGAGTCTTGAAGGTGTTCTGCCAGAGCTAGACGTTGTTAAATACAAATTTAGATTTCAACATTGCATTGAGGTCTTGGCGCCCATTAAAACAACATAGCTTAGGCAAAGGTAAACAGTTACATTTATCACCCAACAGTGTGGGCTAGCAAAACTGTTACATCCTCGACCCTTCCTTCCATAACTAAGCTTGATATTCCTGGGTGTATTAATATGTGTCCTACCAACCTATCTCTTCTCTTCATTAGCAGTCACCAGAAACATCTCTCCTCTCCCACTAGTCTTAATACCTCTTCGTTTGTAACCCTATCTACCCATCTGATCTTCATCATTCTCCTGTAACACCACATTCCAAACGCTTTAATTCTCCTCTTTTCTGCTGCACCAATAATCCAAATTTCACTTCAATAAAGTGCCACGCTCCAGACAAAGGCCTTCAAAAATGACTTCCTAACACCTAAATCTATATTCGATGTCAACAGATTCCTTTTCTGTAGAAATGCTTTCCTTGCCTGAGCTAACCTACTTCTTATATCCTCTTTGCTTCGTCCATCACTAGTTATTTTGCTTCCTAAGTAACAGAAGTCTCCTACTTCCTTTAGTTTTTCACCTGCCAATTTGATGTCCATAGAGGATTCTGATTTATTTCGGCGGCATTCCAATATTTTTGTTTTACATTTATTAATTTTCATCATGAATTTTTTCCTCAAGACGGAGTCCAAACCATTCAAAAGAATTATTATTATTATTATTATGAACCCAAAGATTATAATCTAAAAGTTAGAAAAAAAGTGAGTGTTTATGGCCTCAACCGAATTTTCTGGCAGATTTTTAACATTGTTCAGATGTTGCTCCTCATTTAAAATTATGTTTTCATCTATATTAAAGTAAGTATTCACATTTAATATTGTCTTTTATCTAACACACAATATACCGGGTGGTCCATCAGCTTATTATGATTATTATTGAGATACGCGTAGCCAGAGTAGTTAAAAGGGACGTAAAACCAATAACATTATTATCAATGCAAACACGGTGAAACCGAATTGAACGAAATTTGGTACAGAGGTCGCACTTGCAAAAGGCAACTCAATGTAATGTTTTATTTCGTCGCCATCTTGATGGAAACGTAATGGTGGCCACCCAAATGTTAAAAGCTTAAAATAAATTAAGACCAACCTAATCATCTGATCTCTACCAAATTCTGCAACAACATACCTTTATGCGAGAAGCGTTCTTTGACCAAGCTACAAGGTCGTCAGTCCAATTGTTTGCATATGGCGGCCATGTATGTGTGCAAATCGATTTCCCCTATCAATTCGAACACGGTAAAACCGATTTGAACGACATTGGGTACAGAGGTAGCACTAGCAAAGGGCACTTCAGTGTCATGTTTTATATCGCCGCCATCTTGACGGAAACGGAATGGCGGCCACCCAAATGTTAAAAGCTTAAATCAAATTACGACCAATCTAATCATTTGATCTCTACCAAATGATGCAACAACATACCTTTTTGTGGGAAGAATTTTTCGACTGAACTACAAGGTCATCAGCCCAATAGCTTGCAGATTGCGGCCATGTACAGTATGTGTGCAAATCGATTCACCATATCAATTCAAACATGGTGAAACCGAATTGAATGAAATTTTGTACAGAGGTAGCACTAGCAAAGGACACCTAATATTCATGTTTAATATCCGTATAACACGTTGTATTTCAACAAGCTACTACAACTCCTTGAAAAGAACAAAGAGTTATAACAATACCCATGCATTTAGGAGAAAGTAGGCTATATGTTCTTTACTGAACATCTTGTTTAAAGGTAAATCTGTTTATTAGGAGATAGAATGTCTTTGTAGATGCTAAAGCTTCTTTCGGCATCCACATAAATCAGAGGGGCAAACCTTGTATTCACTCGGAATGGCAACTCTACAGATGTGGCGAATTCCACATTGTCTGGATTCTTCTGGAGACTAGACTCAAGTTTGTCTTTGGCAAAGCTATCTAACTGCTCCCTCACGGAAGTAAAAATATCCCATTGTTGTTCCTTTTCCAGACCTTGTTCTTCTAATCGTTTAATAACTGCAGTCAGGTACTTGTAACTATGGACACAATATAGTTCTGTCTGAAATTATGTACTTTCTCCGGTAACAGAAGTTGCTGTGCCTTGGAAATTGCACCTGCGTCCGCTGGATCAAAAGAAAGCACAAACTCTCTAATTTTTACAAAATTCTCACACAACATAGCAGCACACTCAATCCACGATCCCCAGCGAGTAATGACCTTGAAATTGGGAAGGGGCAGGCCAGTGGTTTCCCTGTAGATAACAACACGATTTGGAGCTTTCAGGAGAATCTTCTTCAGGGCAGAGATGAATTGATTTGCGATGTCGTATTCGTTCCTTATTGATTTACAAACCTTGTGAAGGGCATGAACCAAGCATGTCACATGCTTCAACTTAGGAAATAAAGGTTTCAATTGGTTAACAGCTGAAACCATGTATGGTGCCTGGTCCGTAACCACATGAAGAAGTTTTTCAAACTCGATACCAGTAGGCCAGAGTTTTTGGCTAAGTCCATAATTGATTGCATTACTGTACTGGCATTGGCTTTCTGCAGCTCATACGTTTTTAACAACATTGGCTTAACGTTCTCCCCTGCTAAGGGAAAAACTAAAATGTTCAAAACATATCGTTCCATTGAGTCTTTGGTTTCATCCACAATGATTCCCACATCCCAATCAGACACTTTCTCCCTGATTCTTTGTATGGTTTCTCGGTAAACAGGCTCCATGAAGTTTTTTTCTTTAAGTACTCTCATCGGGCATTGGCATCTTTGTGTATTATTCAAGAAATCCCTTGAAGGCTGGATGGTTCACCTTATTGAGTGGAATTCCTGCTTGTGTAAGTGCTGCACACAAATCAATATTTAATTCCTTCCAATTTTTGTTTTTAAAGAACTCTGTTGAAATGCATTTCGTAATAGATGTTGCCGTGATTTGTTTGCTTGAAGAGTATTATTCATTTGATGCTTAGAGCTGGAAATGTGTTGTTTGGTGCGAACTTGCTGGTGTTTTTCGTGTAACAAATTCCAGAATCACAAATAGTACATCGCATAACAGTTCCATCAGTGTCTATGAAATCTTGTTTGAATTCCTGAGCCAGAGCAATAAATCGGGCACTGGACACCTCTGGCATGGTAAAATCTAGTAGTACAATCGTTTAGTAATGTAACATAGTGCTAACAGAAGTTCACCCTCAATGTGACTATCACACAACTCACTCTTGCGCTCACTCACTCACTGTCCACACTCTCTTATAACACCACGACAATTCGTCATGTTGCTCATATTGGCCCGTATTGACACAAATTATTACAGGAAAAACTAATTTATTTCAATCCGCCTATTCAATACAATTTAAAAAAACATTATTACATGTACATGTTTCGGGGTATATTACCCCTTCCTCAGCCTGCCTGACAACTATAAATACACTCTCATATTATAAGACATAATTAGCATGAAGAACAGAAGACACTTCTTATATTCTATATCATTATGTTGAACCATTTCAAAAATGATATATTGCATGCATATGGTGATTATTATTTAAAAACAATTGTACATAAAAACATTGAAGAAGATTTATTTATGTGTGGACCTGTATTGGTCTCCTTCTTTGGGTATGCACTCATGAGTGCTTTGATGGGACACTTGGTCCATTTACCTTGTAAAATATAAAACAGAAATTTACTTGATAAAGATCACCTCAGCTACAAAATATACAGAAAACCAACACAAAACGATACTATCATCAGACATGATTCAAACCATCCAGATTTTCACAAAAGAGCAGCACTCGCATGCTTCATCAATAGGGCTTTAAGTATTTCACTCGCTGAAATAGACTATAGTAAAGAAATTTCCATAATTCATCAAATAGCCGAAGCCAATGGCCTCAAAAGGAAATATGTGAACAACACAATCAATAAAATCAAGAATAAACCCATAACAAAATTGACCAAAGAAGAAAAGGAACCTTCCACCCACGCAGTATTTACGTTCGTAAACCAATCCACTTATAATTTCACAAGCACCCTTAAAAAATATAAAGTCAAAACAGCATTTCGAACAAATAATACCAACAACAATTTTTTTAAATTCTAAGTCTCAATAAAATCAACTAATACAATAATTTAGGAGTTTATAAAATCAATTTTAATCAATGTAAGGTTGATTACGTAAGCCAAACGGGGAGAGGGTTCAACACTAGATTTTGGAACATGTCAACGCTGTCAAACAAAAAAAATTCAGCGTTGGGGAATCACATGGCATAAACGGGACACAAATTTACCACTATAGATAGGGACTTGAAAATATTACATCAAGAAAAGAAAGGATCACTCATGAACATCTCAGAGCAGATAGAAATCAACACAGCGCAAATGATTAACCCTTCACATAATTTGAACGAAATAAATTTTGATTCCAACATCTTATTCGACACCTTAATAGATTCAGTATACAGTAATCGATAACGTTTCCACTAAGATCAGACACCTATATAGTATCTAACAGCAGCAAATACAAGATTTCATTAATAACGGGCTACATCAACAAACACGGCAGCAACACTACCGTTCTCAACACTTCCTCCTTTCAAGAAACGTCACGCGTCTTACACAGACCACATTCCTCCTTATCCACTTCCCCTCCCTCCCCGCTACCTTCCATGTGCGACACAGCAGAAGAGCTCTCAGCTCGGAACAACACTGTCAGTGAGGTCCACACACAACACGCACACAGCGCAAGGTAAGGGAATGCATTCAATTGTTTTCATCCCCCATTTTTTCAAACCCATTTTATTAATACTAAAAATTAGTGATGGTGTAACGTGTTTTTCGAGGGGTTTTTATGCCACTGGCATAAGTCAGTAGGAAGCCATTCTATATTTATTTACGCGGCAAATTGTTCAGCCAAGAGAATTTTTCATGTTAATTTATTATTATTATTATTATTATTATTAACTTATTCTTATTATTATTATTATTATTAAGGTATTTTTGGAGCATTTTTATAAAATTATAAGCATACAGATAGGTTTTCTATGTCATAGAAAACACTATCAAGCAAACTATTCCGAACAACATTATCATAGAAAATTATATGATTACGGAATTTTACGGAGTTTGTCAGTTAGGGTATTATGAGAGAGATGACTCATTGGGAATTCGGCTACAGGCTTAATCTTGTCAAGAAGTATGTCGCAAGCCTGGGTTGCAGCGTGAAGAAAAGGTGAAATAATCTGGAACGGCAAACGACATCATCCGCGCGCCGTGTGTATTGAGCCTAAGGAGGGGAGTAGCGGGGTGGCACAGCCAATCAGTGGAGACCACGTAAGGTGGAAGTCGGGACCGGAGTGGGGGAGCCGAGGAGTGGATATATCGTTTGGCGCGCCGTGGAGTAAAGGACTTTTTTTTTGTGTAAGACATGACCAGTATGGTTGCGCGTTTGTGTGGCTCCGATGTTCAGTGGAGTGAGGGACTATCTTTTTAAAACTTAACCAGTGTGGTTGTACGAGTGTATGGCTCCGATGTTCGGACCATAAAGTCACCAAATCTACAAGTATATCATCTACTAACGAAGGAGATGACTACGTCCAGGAAACAGTGGGAAGCTCTCTTCATCATCCAGTACGAGGGAAATGCTTCGGCAATTTCCAGTGGTAAGCGTGAATGACGCAGAATTACTCAATCTCTCGTTTCTCTTTGTTAGATATAGACCAACTCCTTCTCCTGATACAATTGTTTGTTGGGTTAATGATCAAATCATACCACGATCTGAGTGAATAGATTCTTGAAGGTGTTCTACCGGAGCTAGGTGTTGTTAAATACAAATTTAGATTTCAACATTGCGTTGAGGTCTTGGCGCCCATTAAAACAACATATCTTAGTAGAAACCATTACATTTGTCACGCAAAAGTGAGGAAATTAGTAACCGTTACATTTGTACGCTCAACATGGAGCAAAGCCAGACCGTTACATTTGGCGCCCAACGTGGGGATGAAAACCTAATAACATTTGTGGAAGGAGAAGGGTATATATTTCTGTGCCTGTATTTTGGGGGTTATTTGTCTGTATCAGTGTATATCATTATGGGGGATGAGAAAGAAAGACAGATGAGGTTACGTAGTGGTCATCAACTGGAGAGTGATGATACGAGCAGTATGTCGAGTGATGGTAGTACCGGGGTAGCGGAGGTAAATCCCGATACTGAAACAGGGAGTGTAGGCGGCCAACCAGAATTAAAAACTTTACTTCTCGAGTTTATATATGAGAACAAAGTTAGTAGTGATGCCTTAAATGCAAAATTAGAACAGAATAATGCAAGATTAGAACAAAACAATAGGGAAAATAAAGAAAGTACTGATGCCTTAAATGCAAAATTAGAGCAGAATAATGCAAGATTAGAACAAAACAGTAGGGAAAATAAAGAAAGTCCAGATGCCTTAAACGCCAAATTAGAACAAAACAGTAGGGAAAATAAAGAAAGTACAGACGCTTTAAATGCTAAACTGGAACAAAACAACGCTAAATTAGAACAAAATAGTTGGGAAAATAGAGAGAGTACTGAAACTTTAAATGCTAAATTAGAACAAAACAGTAGGGAAATTAGTGATAAATTCGAACTGATAAGAGGGGAGATCAAGGGGGTGATGGAAAAGAAGGCTAAAGAGATTATTGCAGATGTAGACAGAAAATTAGGAAAAGTACAGGAGGAGTTAGAAATTAGAATCAGTACACAGGCTGAAAATTTAAAAGAACTAGTGCAACTGGAAACACAGCAGGTCAAAAAGCAATTGGGGGGAGAAATTGACAAAATTCAGGTAGCAACTAGAGGTTAAAGAACAGCTGGGGGGAAGAATTGAGAAAGTCCACTCGCAAATAGTTGCAGAAGTAAATGATTTAAGAGAGAGTAATAGAGAGAGCATTAGCAAGATTGAGGAGAAACAAGCAAAGCTATATGATAAAGTAGAAGAATCAGAAGGAAACATTAAATTAACAGTAAACAGTATTGAGAGGAAGGCTGAGGAGAAAATCGCAGAATTAGAATTAAAATTAAAAGCTAGGATCAGGCAAGAAAATAGTCAGAATAGGCCAGTTTTTGTGAATAGCACACACAGGGAGGTAGAACTGGGTAAGTTCAGCAATCGACAGGGGTGCCCAATGGAGTTCATGAATACTATAGAAAATAAATTCGGGGAGAGGTTGGAAAATGGTAGTATTGAGTGGTGCCAGGTAGTTGAAATTTTAGAACAAGTGTTTGTGGGGGAAACGAGGAATTGGTTTGCTGTCTACAGAGACAAGTTTACTGATATTAATGATTTTAAAATGAAATTCTGTGAAAAGTTCTGGAATGAGGTTATTCAGTCGCAGCATCGTGAGGGAGTAGTGTGTGGTAAATATAACCCTAAAGGAAGCTCCACCATGACCGAATACTTTTTAGGGCAGGTATTAGTGTGTAAATATCTGGATGGCTTGAAGGAGGAAAGTGATGTGGTGAGGTTGCTACTTAGGCACTTTCCCTATAGGATCAAGGAGGCTGCTTGTATCCAGAATGTAAATACAATATCACAAGTAGAAAATTTGTTAAGCACATTTGATGCACTAGGGAGAAGGGGTTATGAGGACAATTTCAATAGGAACCAGGGTAATAATAATAATAGGCCTAATGAAGCCAGGCATCAGGAAGTTCAAGGGAACGGTGGCGAAGGGGCCAACGCTCAAAATAGAAATAATAATAATCAGCAAAATCAGAACAGAGGAAATGGCTATGGTAATCAGTACCAAGGTAGGAACAATGATTTCAGGGGAAATCAAGGGAGAAATTAGAATGACAATAACTACAACCAGAATAGGGGTCAAGGAAGAGGACAGCCTAGTGGTAGTAATATACAGCCAAACAATGACAACACAGCCCAGAACAACCAGAACAGTGCAGTAGTTAGTAGTACTACAGCCAGCTGTAGTGGTTCTTTAAACGCGAACCAGGCTGCGAAGTAAGGTCAGAATCTCAGTCTGTAGCATGCCCTGTCCATACAATTATACAGGAACACTATGACCTAAATGTAAGAAATGAATTATTACATGAACTAAATGATGAAGGTATTATTCAGGAAGTGGTTAGTAAGAGCCCCATAGTTAAATTTAACGTGTCCGAGGCGTACACAGATGTTTTAATTGATAGTGGTTGTATGAAGAGTTGCATAAGTAGTGCATTTTATGATAAAATGAAAGGAACTAGAGTAAATTTTGAGGAGATGCCAATTAAAAGCACTTTTGTTATCACAGCTGTTGGGAAGAGGTCTAAAGTAATTTCTAAGCAAGTTTTAGTAGACATTAAAATTAATAATCATGTAGAGAAGCAGATTTGCCTTGTAATTCCAAATTTAGTATTCAGTGTTATCTTGGGTTCAGAGTGGCTAAGTAGGGTGTCTGGTAACTTATGTTATGATGTAGGGAGTTTGAAATTTAAATGGGGAGATTCTGAAGTTGAAATAGCGTTCAATGACCATATTCAGAGAAGTAGTGTTGTAGGTGTGATTTGTACTTTAAATGAGATATCGCCAGCCGTAGAGCGGGGTTCTCCATGTTTTGTGGGCAGTGTGATTACGAACGGTAGTCTAGAGGACTCGTTACGTGATGCTGCATTTCAGGGAAATATAGAGGTGGAACAATGTGTTCGGCTCTATGATGTGTTAATGTGAAATAGGAGAGTTTTTGAGGATCGCATTGGTATGGCCAATACACATTCATTGAACGTTATTGATAGGTCAGTATTCACAGGACGTAGATATCCTGTACCTTTCGCTTATCAGAGTGCAGTTGAGGCACATATTAACCAGATGCTTGAAGATGGGATTATTGAGCACTCTAGCAGTCCGTATGTTAATTCTTTGATCACGGTACCCAAGGCCGACGGCACAGTTCGTATTTGTTTAGACGCTCGTTTGGTTAACAGTAGAATTAGTTCAGATCAGCTGAAATCTATGTCAATAGAGGAATTAATGCAAACATTTGAGGGGAAGAAGTATTTCACTTGTGTAGATTTGAGTTCCAGTTTTTGGCAAGTGCCACTTATGTACGAAGATAGACCATTTACAGCTTTTAGTCATAAATATAACCTTTATCAATTTTGTAGAACACCTTATGGGTTAAAGAGTAGTTCAACAGCTTTAATTAGGGCTTTATACATCGCATTAGAGGATGACACAGGAGAGTTTGTAACCATTTACATTGATGATATGGTAATTAGTTCACGCAGTTTTGAGGAGCATCTACGTCATTTAGATATAGTTTTTCAGAAGTTAGATCAGGCAGGGTTCACTTTGAAGCTGTCTAAGTCGTCATTCTGTCAGTCAGAAGTGACATTTTTAGGTCATAGAGTGTCAAGTAGAGGTGTGACACCAGAGGAAAGTAGGGTTAGCATGTGTGGACAGTAGCAACAGGGCATCGTTACAGACACTGAGAAATAGGTAGGTAGAGTAACGTGATGACGTTCATTTAAGGGAGCCACTGGCAAGGTTGGAAGCAGGTGACGCAGTAACATTTATAGTTTCCAAACGTATTGGCAAAACAGCATATGTGCTGGAGGATAGTAATGGAAACAGATTATACGGGACGTATAACATACATAGTCTACGAAAGTATGTGTCATAAAGTAAGTGTGTTTAGCTGGCGAGCCAGCCTATCAAATGAGTAAGTGTGGTATTTGGTGCGTGGGAGGATATGGTCTTCCAGGCAGGCGTATCAGAAGTCACACAGGGGGGTAGAATGTAAGTAATTGAGAGTTTTTAAGGTACAGGGAAATATGACGGGATTGTCGGATGCTCTTGAGCACTAAAATGTCTCGATACACCAAGGCCAGAATTTGGTAGCGCTGACGGATTCCCATTTATCTCCAAGAGATGGGGGAGCGCTTGTATAGGGCTTGTTAGCTTAAGGCGTCCACGAGACCAAAGATGGGCCATCAGAAGGCGAGACAGTCCTTCATGAAACTCATACATATCAGCATACGTGATTTCTGTTTACGGCCTCGCCATGTAAGATTTGTAAGTGTGTAATTTAAGGTAATTTGTACAATGGTATTATTTGTGTGAGGAGAACTGGTCTGTGTTGAGAACTAGTATTAAGTGGAATATGGTCTACGGGAACTTAAGAAGACAGGGCGATTACGGCACAGAAATATTTGGTGTTATATGTAATGCGCATTTACTGTTTTTTTTCAGAAGTCATTATTAATTTCATCTATTATAAAGAGAGATTAAGTATTATGGTCACGATGCGCTGCCACAATAGTGTGATCGTGTGCTCAGTGATAAGTGAGAGTAAATTTCACCATAAGGAAGGAACCTCCAGTGAAATTAGGAAGTTCTATGGTGATATACATATATCAGAACACTTTCAATGCGTGTGATATGACATCATAAATACAGAGTGCTCACACATTAATTATGTCTATTTTTCCAACATAGAGAAATTTGAGAGGCGGAAATATCCGTGGAACATTGTTCTATATGAAAAACATTGGACTGGTTGCACCGAGCAATCCAGAGTGACGACAAACTTTGACGCAAAGTGCGTAAAGAAAAATTATGAGTGTATATATGTAATTTAGGGTGATTTCATTTATGTAATATGTATTTTGGATGGGGTTTATTAACGTGTCTGGGATAATCGGATAATGGACCGTTGTCACGGTAAATCATCCGATGATCCGAGGCGAATATGTAACGTGTTTTTCGAGTTTTTTTTTATGCCACTGGCATAAGTCAGTAGGAAGCCATTCTATATTTATTAACACGGCAAATTGTTCAGCCAAGAGAATTTTTCATGTTAATTTATTATTATTATTAACTTATTATTATTATTATTAAGGTATTTTTGGAGCATTTTTATAAAATTATAAGCATACAGATAGGTTTTCTATGTCATAGAAAACACTATCAAGCAAATTATTACGAACAACATTATCATAGAAAATTATATGATTACGGAATTTTACGGAGTTTGTCAGTTAGGGTATTATGAGAGAGATGACTCATTGGGAATTCGGCTACAGGCTTAATCTTGTCAAGAAGTATGTCGCAAGCCTGGGTTGCAGCGTGAAGAAAAGGTGAAATAATCTGGAACGGCAAACGACATCATCCGCGCGCCGTGTGTATTGAGCCTAAGGAGGGGAGTAGCGGGGTGGCACAGCCAATCAGTGGAGACCACGTAAGGTGAAAGTCGGGACCGGAGTGTGGGAGCCGAGGAGTGGATATATCGTTTGGCGCGCCGTGGAGTAAAGGACTTTTTTTTGTGTAAGACATGACCAGTATGGTTGCGCGTTTGTGTGGCTCCGATGTTCAGTGGAGTGAGGGACTATCTTTGTAAAACTTAACCAGTGTGGTTGTACGAGTGTATGGCTCTGATGTTCGGACCATAAATTCACCAAATCTACAAGTATATCTACTAACGAAGGAGATGACGACGTCCAGGAAACAGTGGGAAGCTCTCTTCATCATCCAGTACGAGGGAAATGCTTCTGCAATTTCCAGTGGTAAGCGCGAATGACGCAGAACTACTCAATCTCTCGTTTCTCTTTGTTTAATATTCAGTATTTAGTAACTTCATAGCTTGGGAATAAGAGTAAAATCAGTAATTTATCCGAATCCGTTTTCACTTAACTTTCTAGCGGTAATATTCAAATCGCAAAGCTCCAATTTCAATTTTAAACTTATTATTATTATTAATTTTGCAAAACTTGTTTTATATAATAAATTCATTTCTTTTAACCATGCAATCTTTGCTTTCAGTAGGTAGCATTAGATATAGACCAACTCCTTCTCCTGATACAATTGTTTGTTGGGTTAATGATCAAATCATACCACGATCTGAGTGAATAGATTCTTGAAGGTGTTCTACCGGAGCTAGGTGTTGTTAAATACAAATTTAGATTTCAACATTGCGTTGAGGTCTTGGCGCCCATTAAAACAACATATCTTAGTAGAAACCATTACATTTGTCACGCAAAAGTGAGGAAATTATTAACCGTTACATTTGTACGCTCAACATGGAGCAAAGCCAGACCGTTACAATGGGCAGCGAGTGGACTCGCGAAGAATCGAGTCTGGAACCGTAAAACTCAAGGTACTCGAGTCCGGAATCGAGGCCGAGGACGCTGTCAGCGGTATCTGTGAGCTACGTCTGGAAACAACACGATGTATAGTAATGTCGGTACGCCTGGCCTAGGCCAAGTATTGTATTCGTTTCCCATCAATGCACAGTGTTATAATAGAATATTCAAAATTGAAAACCGGCGAGAAGTGAACTGATGAAAGAAAAAAAGAACGCATTACACTGAAGAGAGATTTCCTTCCATGTGATAATTTGCTAAGCTGTGGTATATAAGGGTGTTGATAACTTTTTCATAATTACCACTATCTTTGCTTGAGTGGTTCAAGTTGCAGACTCCTACCAGGCAGGCCGGGGTTCGATTCCTGGCGGGGAGCTTTTTTTAAAACTTTCTTTTTATTATATTTATTGCTTTATAATTACACAGTGCAGAACAAATTCTTAGTTTAAAATTGATATTAAAATATTACAACAACAGGCCAAAGAATATCTTTATCTCATTCGTTGATTTTCAGAAAGCGTATGATTCAGTGGATAGGGATACTGTTTTTGACACATTGAAGGAATACCAAGTTGATCAAAAAACCATAAATTTAATAAAACTTACATTAACTAATACGATTTCCAGAGTCAAATTTTTAAATGAAGTTAGCGAGCCCTTCGAGGTAAAAACTGGGCTAAGACAAGGGGACAGTCTATCACCACTGCTTTTCAATTTGGTCTTGGATAAAGTCATGAGGACGTTTTGGGAGAAGAACGATTCAAGTGCTAAAATTGGTACAAAGAATAAGAACCTCAGAGTCAAAGGTTTAGCATTTGCTGACGACGTAGCGTTGTTTGCTGAATCAGAACAAGAAGCTATTAACCAAATTGATCAGTTAAAAGAAACGGCGGAAAAAGCGGGCTTACAGATTTCGTTGGTAAAAACAGAGATGATGACAAGTGATCAGAAATACACTAAGAAAATGATAAAAACAAATTATGGGAGCACCAGGGTCACTGACCGATTTAAATATCTTGGAGAAATAATTAGTAGCAATGGGACGGATAAATTGGCAATCGAGAACAAAAAAGGGAAATTGGAAAGATTAAATTTTTGTACAAAAAATATATACAATAAAAAGAACCTGTCTATCAATGCAAAATTACGACATTTTAATACTGTTGTTAGACCAGTCATCTTGTACGGCATGGAAACTACAAATATAACCGGAATGGAGAATTTGCTCAAGATAGAAAGAAGAATTTTAAGAAGGATTTATGGTCCTAGGAAAACACAGGAAGGTTATAGACTGAGATCGAATGCAGAAATTTATAGTAAAATCGACAACCTTGAAGTGATGATCAGAAAACGGCGACTTCAGTTCTACGGACATATGGTCCGCATGGATTGCTCAAGGTTAAACAAACAAATTTTTGATAAAATCTGGAACTATAAAGGACAAGGAGGCTATGTAAAACAAATGAAAGAAGAACTTCAAAAATTCAAAATTACTGAAGAAGATTGTCTAAATCGAATAGAGTACAGAAAAAAAATTTTTGGTCTCAAAATTCTTGTCGGGGAGAAGAAAAATCTCAACAGAGGAGAATGGACTGCTGAAAGAAGAGCTGCACAGTCGACCAGGATGAAAGACTTCTGGAAGAGAAAGAAGGAAACTAGACCTATAAAGAAGTGATATTTGCGTGGTCCTTGTTGGCCTGTCCGCGGTGTATATATACACAGTCGTTATAATAGAAGCATAATGTGCATTTTGCAAACGATTTCGCTCGTAAATCACTAGTGTCCCAGTCTTGTAGAAAAGTCGTTTGCCAGTTTAGCGAGTGTTAGGAATTTTGCCGCATTGTGTCCTTCATCGCAGTTACAGATCGTGACGTCACCGTGGAGACTCGAGTCCTTCGCGCGGGTTCCTTCGAGTAACGGGCTGCGAATGCACTCGCGAAGAATCGAGTCTGGGACCATGGCCACCCAAAGGGTTCGGGGGGCCTACCCCTCCCCTATGGAATCCGGAGAATATTTTGATTGGTCATTGTCACATTAGTTTATTTCATAAATTAACGTTACTCATAGTTAACTGATTTAGATGTAGGGATAATTCCACAGTTTCTTTAACTTAGCAATAAGGGATTATTTGAAAATAGCTCCAGTTATTTAGAAAATCGGCGATCCGGATTAACATTACCATATTAATGAACTGCTTGATTGTTATTTTTGTCGATACATGGTGATACAACTATTTTTTACATGTTTTTAAGAAATGAACATTATGACGAGATTTGCAAAGAAGAGCGAACTTCTATGGACAAAATCTCTGAACTAAAAGAAACTGTTCCTGCAATTCATGCCATAAATATAATGTACCCAACGATTTCTGAGCAGCCAAATAATGAATATCACGAAGCTAAAAAGAAGAAATGAAACGAAATTTGTGGGGGGCGTCTCATCATCACCTAGTGACAGGTAGGTAATGAAATGAAAAAATATTACTTGCCCCCCCCCACCAACCTGGCTAAGATCTTGTAGGCCTATAGTAATGTCGGTATGCCTAGGCCAAGTATTGTATTCGTTTCCCATTAATGCACAGTGATACAATAGAATATTCAAAATTGGAAACCGGCAAGAAGTGGACTGATGACAGAAAGAAAGAACGCAATACACTTAAGAGAAATTTCCTTCAACGTGATCATTTGCTAAGCAGTAGTATGTATCGCTGTTGATAACGCAAGGATCCTTATCGAGATCTCTGGTTGAGTGGTTAACGGTGCTAACTTTCACCCGGTGGGCTGGGGTTCGATTCGCGGCGACGAGGTTTTTTTAAACTTGATTTTTATTATGTATCTCTCTTTATCATTACTTAGTCGTTATAATATGAAGCATAGAGTGCATTTTGCAAACGATTTCTTTTGTAAATAACTAGTAGAAAAGTCGTTTGCAAGTTTAGCGAGTGTTAGGAATTTGGCCACATTATGTCCTATATCGTAAGTACGGATGGTGACGTCACCGTGGAGACTTGAGTCCTTCGCATGGGTTACTCGTTCAGACTCGGAACCACTAGACTCGATTCTCGCGAGTCCAAGCGTCACTCGCGCACATCACTACAAACCGCTTGAAGCTGTCTTCCTTAGTACAACTCTACCGTAGAGTTCATGCTCGAGAATATAGATGAAATCAATAGCGTCAATGCTATTTCAATGGCGTAAACTACAATGAATACAATATTTAAAACGATCACAGCTGCGAATAAGCACTACCTCGCGTTTGGACAGGAAGTGTGCATTCGGAATATGAACGTATTATATACTTGCCAGTCACACTCCATGGTTCTCCATAGCTAAGGTGTTAGTCCAGGACACCTTAAATAAGTTACTAGAAAACCAACATGGCCGCCATATTTGGTGTTGCCAACTTACATCATTTAACACCAAAAAGTCAGCACACACATCCATGTAACACGTATCGCAAATTATCCAAAGTAAGTAAAGGCCCTTTTACGAAAATACGTTTTACATGAAGTTGTGAAGCAGTCCTTGCTCAAGTTAGGGACATCTTGGTCATCAGTCCTCGACAGTAACTCTTAAGCAGTATTATGGTAGTGAAGTTAACTTAAATTATCTCTTCTAGATTGATTTTTAAAGCATCATATAAAATGCATAAGAACAGAAACATTAATAATTACTCAATTATTTTCGCCAGGGAGCTAAAGATGAGCATGTTCATTTCTTCTTATAGGCTATATTTTTATAATTAGTCCAAAAATGCAGACCATTCTGTTTTAAGATGAGTGTTCAGAGAAGGATTTAGGAGTAGGAGAGAAATATAATAGTAGGGCACATTATGGCTTATTATTTCTTTATTTTTGATAAGTACCGTACTCATTTCTTGCATGTATAGGCCTACATATATGAAGGCAGAATTGAGACAAGTTGAGAAAGCCTATTGGCAAATCCCTACTGAGATGTAAGAAGATGGTCGATCCAATGCTTAGGCCTAAAACCATTCGAACTAGTCGTGGATTTTAGGGGCATAAGACTAATGGCAACTCGAAGATTTCGTCTTGGAATGGTAGAAAGCAGCAGTTGGTTGATTTTGGGGATTTGTGACATCATGGTCATGTAGATCTGTGTACTTGGGCATGTAGAATTTGTCTAATAACCTGTCTTATTGTGATGGCTGGATTAGTGTGTGCATTTATTATTCAGATGAGGATTGGGAACGAGGTGGTCATGGCCTTAAATTAGGAACCATCCCGGCATTTGCCAGGAGTAGAAGCGTGGAAACCACTTCCAAGATGGCTAAGATGGGAATCGAACCCTCCTTTTCTCAGTTTTGCCTCACGAGGCTGAGTGTGCCTTGTTCCATCCCTCAGACTAAAATTAAAATTTCTTGGCAGAGCTGGAAATTGAACCTGGACCAACTGCCAAAAAATGCTAGCCACACAACGCGAGATGGTTGGTAGAGTAGTCTCCTGACCTCTCGTCAACCGGCACATTAAAAGCCACTTATAGAAAATTCAATGAATTCACTGAGAAATTGACGAGTTAAGTACAGGAGTTAAAAGGCAAGCTTTATCGACGGAGTAATATCTCGAAAATTATAATTATAAGATACCAACACAAAACAATTTTCTGTGGAGAGCTGAGATATTTAAATTGCGAGAGCGGAATATATGAGAGGGAATTGAACTGAAGGCAGCGTTGTTGCGAATGCGTACGTCCTCTACACTTTCACTCATTTCTACATGATCATAATAATAGCATTATCATGACGAATAGAATACATAGTGTTATTACTGACCGAGTTCAAGCGCGCCCCGCTGTTGGCCAGCGCGAGTGGTGCAGACCCCCAACGCTACAGTCAACAGCAGTCAGCTGTCCAAAAATGGGATACGCGCTGGCCTGCGTAAACCTCTTTACGAAGGCTGCGGTTATGCTGATTACATCAAATTTTCAGTGCATATTCTAAAATAAAATAATAGCCCGCCTTCAACCAAAAATGTTCAAGGCAAAACGACATACGTAATAGAGGTAACACTTCAGGAGTGATGAACCAAGTAGAATACTTAAATTAGCCTAAATACCTTGTGTAATGATGAATAATAATTATGGAAGTGATGTCCTAATATATGTTTTCTCCTTCGCTGTCTGTAACCCACCCGCTATGCCCTTTTATAAAACGACATATACTGTAGTGAAATTTCAGATTAATTCTGTACCATGTATCACTCTTTTTTTTTTCTTTTCGCTTTCACTTTGATAATATATCATTTTCATACCTTATTTCATCTTTTGGCGGGAGGGGGGCATTATCAATTGTAACTACTAACCTTGATCACTTCTGCACCGGATATATGTGCTAAATCACTTAAATATGTGTTTTTATTTATTGTATATTTAACAACCGCAGCCATGTTCGACAGCATATTTGGTATGTGAAACTGCCGCAGTGAGCGATCACATTGACGTCATTAGTTACTAACATATCCGATACTAAATAGGCCTACATTAGACGACACATGTAATGTTGTAATTATGTGAGAAAAAGAAATAAACGAGCTCTTCTTGGTTAGACGACTGACTGGACGAAACCATTGGTCGCTACTTGGTTAGACGACTGTCTGGACAAAAATTACCGATTGCACTACAAGCAAGGAGGTCTGGGCGTAAGCCCCAGGTTAGGTTTGTTTTGTATGGAGAACAGTATTTACCACTGTGGAATCTGGGCTAACCATAAGAAACAACAACAATGCTTTAATATGAAAAATTGAGGTAACGCGGGTCGCGTAAGCTAATATATAACACCCCCGGTTTTTGTCACGCACAGTGGGGGTAGTCCCGCATCAATAATCTTTATCCAGGCCAATGGTTTTGCCTTTTATTTCATTATTCACGTGCCATGAATTTTAAGAATGTCCAAGCTGTGTAGTATAGGCCTATGAGATCTATGAAATTTTTAGTTTTCTATTACCGTATAATGTATAGCCTACAAATATCGTTACCTGTGTGTTAATAATTCTAGCGCAGCCATCACAGCATACAGTCACAATCATGTCCGATGCAGGTGTATAAGCCACGTTCTACTTTCATTCAGAATTAACAATATAAGTAGGCTACAGCTGCGACCAATATTTATAACGTATTGCAACCAGTGGCTTCGCCCAAACCGTGTCATCTAACCAAGTAGCGAACAATGACTTTGTCTCACCCAACATTAGCACATCAGTAATTTTCACCCAGACATTCAGTGGTGCAGTAATTTATGTCGAGAACTAAAAGAGAGCTATGAGATATTGTTGGTATTCTCTGAAAATTTGCATATGTGACTCCCGTGCAGGGCATATACCATGCACATGTGAGTATATGGCTCTTCAGAATGATGATTGATTCATGTTGCACAACCCTTGAAGTTCGTTGAAGGGCATCACACTACTCTGTCGCAACCATGACTGAAACAAATAAAAATAGGCATAATATAATTATTTTATCTGCCTACTACTAAGTAGGCTATAGGTCAGTAGCCAAGTACATAAGTTATAAGCTTCATAAATAATCACCAATACATTCACTACCACCAACCGAGTGTGAATCATAGACTAGGTCTACTTCCAAGCTTAAGAGTTACATGTGCAATGTATTATAATATTATGGCTGACGGCATTTGGAAGTCGAGAATAATATACATTACTATATTAGAAGGCGAATTGAACCTAAGAATATCATCCCGAGAGAGAACTTACATAGGCTATATTTTAGGTTATGTTTGAATTAGGCCTATACGGAAAATGCAGTCGGATGACTATTTCAAAATTTCAAAAGACCATTAAGGTTTTTTATTACGTTATTTGTGCTCTGACTGAATAAAAATAAATAAAACAACGATTAAATAACTCTGTACTTTTAATTTTGTAGGTCTAGACTAGGCCTACTTACTTAAATTGTAGTGATCTTCGTAAAGTTACTCCAATCCATCTCCAGTCTTGTTCTCGTGTTTTTAGGCGTCATGATGAAATCTAAATAAGAATTTATCCAAAAATTAATTAAATAAAAGCTTCGAAACATCTCAGACAAGTGGATTTGACACACACATATCAAGAGTCTATAATAACTGTAAAAACTGTTTTAATCGATGTATATTAGTAGTACTTACCTTGTACAACTTGTTACAACTTCATTAGACTTGAATTTCCAAAGAAAACTGTGAAATTATTTAAATAATAAGTCATTAGTTAAAGTCGTAATTATAATGTAGGCTGACTGTGAAAAATGCATTCTGGGAGTTATTGCCAGAAACATGTCGGCAACTGTGTGGTACGGAATTTTACTGGTATTATGGTTTTGGGAGATGGCGAGATTTTAAGCAGGGTTGGCGACAATGTGCTCGCACCTGAAAACAACTTACCTTCAAGAAATGCAACCATAAACCAACATTTACGTAGGCATAGGGGACGGCTGTTAATGTTTCCTACTCTGTTTTGATCTAGTAACTTATTTAAGCTAGGCTAGCGATGTGGGCCGGGTAAATACCCAGTGGGAAGGTAAATATAAATTGGGTATTTACCCAGGTATATACCCAGTGGTCATTTAAATACCCAAAATGAGGGTATTTTCAGTTTTTTCCCCCGAGATTTGTACAACACTTTTTGATGTGTTGATGCCGTGTTGGACAAACAAGGACTGAAACACAGGTATTTGATGCCTTAAATTGAAATTAGGGACAATATTGATCCTTCAAAACCAAAATAAAGGAAAATGGATGTCCGGGTATTTTTGGGTATTTATATGTTTTGACACTGTAACCTTGTCTTTAAGTGTGTATTTTCCTTAAACTAAAGTAAAATATTGGATAAAACCTTTTGGTTGTTTTGTGTTTTAAATTTTTAATAAATACCAAGATATTGAGAAGGTAGAGTTTTATTATCGTACTGGAAATGAGCAACAAAGATGTGGGAGGGAAAAACCACTGTTGTAGTAATAAGAGTAGGCTATATGTATATTAATTGAAATATGTGTATGCCAAAACTCAAAAGGTAATAAAATATAAGGTGTGTTCAAAAAGTAACGAGCCGGAGGCTGTAATGCGCAAACCGGTGACGACATCGGCTAATCGTGGCGTGTGTAACGAGGTGTGGTTCCGACCAGAGCGTGGAAGGTCACAGCCTGTCGCTAGAAGGCACGCGTGCACGTCACATGACGATACAAAGCGAGCAGCAGCATGCATCAATCGTCCAACCAAGACCAAGACAGTAGGCCATTCGACATGCTTCCTGGTGTGGTTGAAGACTGAGGGGCACCCATTGGGCTCACACTTTCCGCAAGTGCAGTCGTTCCTTCATGATGGTGTGCACACTTCCGAAGCTCAATCTGACCACGGCGACTATGGCGTTCACTGTAACTCGGCTGTCCTGGGTAATGAGTGCATCATCCAGCTGGACGTTGTCATCGGTAATGCAGGGGGGTGCCCCAAGACCGGGTATCATCGGCTAATGACACCCGTCCTTCTCTGAAGCGCTTGTGCCACGCCTTGACCCTTGCAAGGGACATGCAGTGTTCGCCGTACACTTGTGACATTCGGCGACGAATGTCCGTTTCCCCTACTCCTTTCGCTGTCAGAAACCAAACAACACCTCTTTGCTCTTCGTTTGACTCCTCCATGTCACTGTTTGCAATGGGACTGACAGCGTTGAACGATTGATGCATGCTGCTGCTCGCTTTGTATCGTCACGTGATGTGCACGCGTGCACTCTGGCGACGGGCTGTGACTTTCCACGGTCTGGTCGGAACCACACCTCGTTACAAACGCCACGATTAGCCGATGTAGTCACCAGTTTGCGCATTACAGCCTCTGGCTCGTTACTTTTTGAACGTACTTTATATATTCGATAGAAAGGATATTTGGAAAAAGAAAAAATGCTTGAGTAAAAGTGCTTTTTTCATTCAATTTTAAATATAAAAAGTCACAGTCAGTCTGAAAGACTAGACGTTGTATCATTTCAAATGACGCATGCTACAAATGCTACACATGTTAGAAAGGCTCAGGAGGGTTTCTCGCTTTGATCGAAGCCCCAGGACTCTTTCAACAGACTGCATTACCCACTAACTTAGGCTTCCCACGCGGGCACCTCTTTAAGGGTCACGGGAAGAAATGTGTTTCTTGTACTTGTATTAGAGATGTGTTTGGTTGAATAAAGCGTAAATTGTGAACTTTTTGATAGCGGTTTTGTGGCCCATCATCCCAGGCAAGCCGGCGGAAACCTTTGCCTCCCTGTCAGAAGGATCATTTGGCCGTAAATTTGAATTAGTGTAAGGATGTAGTATGAGTGTCCAGATTTAGACAATAGCCTACTCCATGAAGGGGTCATGACTATGCCTTATATGTTTGTTTAATGAATAGTGTATCTGAAATAAGGGAAGAATACTGATTACAGATTTGTGGAGTGAGTTTCTGATTTTTAAATAGAGTTTATGAAATTTATGGGAAAGGTGAAGGAGAGGTGAACATGATTAGACAATAGCCTACTCCATGAAGGAGTCATAACTATGCCTTCTGTGTCTGTTTAAAGTATAGAGTAACTGAAATGAGGGAAGTTTACTGAATTTGGTGTTTGTAGAATGTAATTTTCGATTTTAATTTGGGTTTTCGTGAAGCTTGTGTCGGAGTTGTTATTTCTCTGAAAAGGAGTGTTTTTGCCCCAGGCAGACCTGTGTTCGATCTGGCTAGACTAGTGTAACGGTAGAGAGTTGGGAGATGAGTTGTAGAATCTCGGAGCGAGCAGTGGCGGGCTGAACATTGGGGGGGGGGGGGGGGCTATTTTGAGTGAGACTAGGGATGGAATATTGGGACTGGTTCGATGCTTTGCTCTGACATCCTGCACACCTCTTTAGGAGGCACCCTGTATTCTTATTTAAGACTGACTGTAATTTTTTGCTCTGACATCCTGCACACCTCTTTAGGAGGCACCCTGTATTCTTATATGGCATCTTGTATATCTCTTTAGAAGTCACCCTGTATTCTTGTGTTCGCTTCGCTCAAAGCCCCAGGTCGCTCGACGCCAGGTCTCTTTCAACAGACTCCAATAATCATTAGCGTCTGCTTCTCTCTCCCCGCGTGAGCATGACGTCACGTTCCCGCGCAGCTGCATGACGTCACTTCCCGTGCGGCCGCATGACGTCACGTCCGTCTCCGTGTCCGTGTCCGTGTCCGTAACGCATAATGATGGACCCCAACCATAACGACGAAGTCGACAAGATCATTTGAAATGATAAAAACATAATATTTTTTTAAATCTTACTCTAAATAATATAACTGCATGTCAGGAAGTTTTTGTAGTATGTGGGCTCTATAATGGGTGAAGAAGATGTATGCCAGCAAGCATATGGGTTGACAACACTGCTCAGCTCATCCTACCCAGAATTCAAACTGACACTGTTCTTCCCTCCCATTTTCTATTCTTTGTTTGATGCCTACTGTACTTAACTTAACTTTTTCAGTGTAGTGGAGTTGTTAGTTTATAGGTGCAACAGATTTTAATTTCAGTCTTTTACCTGAACTTAAGAGATCTTTTGCTTAAGTTGATGTTTTATGTCAAAACTTTGTGGGATTTGAAGCCATTTTTTAAAGTGTTGCCTTAGTAAACAAGAGTTTAGTGCTTTTCAGTCGGTCAACACGAACTGAAAAGCACTAAATGTCAAAACACTTAATAACATCATAGTGTGAGAAAAATGGGCAAAAATAAAAGGGTCCACGTTGGCAGTTATTTAAAGACAACTACAAATGCGGTGTTGTCTACAAGTATTGTAATGTTGTATGCGAACATGCGAATGTTAATAAAATGACCAATCATATGAAAAATGAAAAATCTAAACTACCCGGGTATTTACTGAGCCCGCCTGAGCTCATTGCTCGGTGACATTCCTACGAATGTTTATGTACATGCCATGCTTCATCACCAAAAGCACCCTGGAAGCAGCGCATGGCTTGTCACGAGGAAGGGATGTTGTCTTGACTCTGGACATTCACCCTAAATATTTTTCTGAGCACCCATTATTCTACTTCTTGTTTGTAAAATTCTCAGAACTTACCACATCGTCATGCAGCATAAATTAAACATTGTGATGTTTATAATTTAATTTTTGGTAAAGGTAATTTACGCCGCAGATATGCGGGGAGGAAGTCGATAGACTCTCAACGACTCGAGTATACGCATAGACGCAGCAGGGGAAGCTATGATCGACACAACCACGTTTAGAACCGTCCAGGTTGGACGCGTTGTCAAGTCCGTCTTTAAGACGAAGAATACAAGTCCACCCGCAGGGTGAAGTGAAGTATAATTATAATCTGCAATTTATTGTGAAGTATTATTTAGCACCGTAGTGTAGAGTGCTAGACACCACGTTTAGAGCCGTCCATGTAGGACGTGTTGTCAAGTCCGTCCGTTGCGACGAAGAGTATAAGTCCACCCACGAGGTAATGTGAAATCGGAAATCATCGAGTATTATTTAGCACCGTGTAGTGTGCAGTGAAGTGATATTAACAGTATTGGTCATTTGGTCACGACCATCAGTAAATTTAGTAAAACAGTGAAATATTTTTTAACATTTTTAGACCACGTGGGAACACCACATTTTACCACGAGGGTCAGTGAAAAGTGAAGTCCACGAGGACACAAGATATCTAGTAATAATTGTTAATCAACGTTTATCGTGTGCGAGGAAGCATGCCACTGTTACGAGTCACATGCCGCTCAAAGCGCAACCATTTTCAACGTCGGATTGTGACGATACAAAGTGATGCTTGCCAATAGTAGAATCTGTGAAAATGACACCAAATGTGTCTTATAAAATCAGTGCACGCAGACAGTGAAGGCCATTTTTGTATCAAAGTTTGCTACAGTACTGTGTAGAGCCAGTGAGATATTTATGATAATCGCCACAACGCTCATACTAAACTCTGTGCATATTCACGTGTGGAATTTATTACTGAAAATGTGCGATCACGATAACCACATGTGCAACGTTATTCTAATAAAGTTACCCATGAGTGATATGGAGTAAGCGCTCATGATGCGAGGGGAATATTCGAAGAGGAGACTTCATCATACCAGAGTGACCTATCAATCACGCGGGACATGGAGGCGAGACGCCCATCAACCCGAAGACCGACCGCAGGGAGGAGATGCTGAACGCGAGACGAACGCGAGGACGCAGTAGATGACTGGACCGGGAGAGGCTTGATCTGAGAAGCCTGGTTTTGGAATCACCATGTGAACCGTCCAGATCTTTATTATCCTTCAATTCTGATGAGAGTGAAGTGAGTCTGTATCTCTTTCCTGTACGGGTTTTGCTGTGGTGGATTAATTTAGTCTAGTTAACCGAACTCCTTGATGACCAGCCTAGGTAGGGTTTTTCTAGATAGCACTCTTCTTTGATATTCTTTCCAGTAGGAGTTAGTCACCGTTTGGTGCAATCTGTTGAATGTATGTAGGACGGGATGTCCTTACAACTTGCAAGACACGACCATGAGTCTTTTGATCTATTTTTGGTCAACCCTTAGCATGGGTTAGTTACAGTAAGGATGGACAGCCATTCCTTGATTTATTTTTGGCAGTGACACCTGTCCGGTGCTTCGCTCTGGACTAAGGGTAGTTCACCCAGCACCCACAAGGCGGCAGCACCCCGCAGGAGAGTCGGGCAGCCTTGAGGTTAGGTCCACTTTCCTCAGTCACGTGTAGGCTCACGGAGAGCAATGGCGTAGTCTTAAGATGTTGTCCTTAGTTGTAGAATCTAGTTAATAAATTATTATAAGTGAGTACTCGAGCTGTTTCATTTTAACTGCTACCAGAGAGATGTTTAAGCAACAACATTTTGGTCCTCCTAATGCCGGATTATAGAAAAAAGTGAACTTCGAACTTATTCGTGTGCCTACATGTGGGATTTTTGTGAAACAAGCGTACCTGTTTAGTGATGAAATGTGCATGACTTATGTTACAAATCAAACTGTGACTAATAGTACAAATTGCGGTATAAGAATACAAAAATATATACATATATAACGGTAGAAATAAATTCGTATTCTGTAAATAGCCATCTTGGATAGCACAACCACGCCATGACCGTAGGACGCCATATTGTGAGGTGCTAGTCCGCTTACGTCAGCTACCATACATGCTCGCCAGGAGTGCTAGAGAACGGAACTTGCAGGAACATCCACCAGAGACCGCTGTCGACAGATAAACAAGCTTACCAACATTGGAGACAGCATCGGTGAGTACAATCTGGTTCAACAATTCCTTCTGGCCTTTCTTACCGGGTTATAATGGATGCCAATCAAAAACGTGTATTAACAAAGAAAGAGCAGTCATCAAATCTCGCGTTACTCGCTTAAGTACATTCGTGAATGCATTTGCAGCAGGTGGGAATCTTAACGACATTAAAGTTAGGAAACAATCGTTGGCGAGTTTAATGGATGAGTATAATGACAGTCAGATACAATTGGAAATCGATGATCCTGAAAACGAACCACATGATCTAGATAGAGCAGCCTTTGATGATTTATGCTTAGACATTAAGTCAAAAATGGAAACGCTATTGTGCCCCGAACATACACACACACCTCCGCCAGTAAATAGTGATACCATGAGCAATAGTTGCGCACTAAAACTTGCAACTATTTCACTACTCAAGTTCAGTGGTGCTCTACAAGATTTCATGCATTTCTATGACACCTTTGTAGCGCTGATCATCAATAATGATACAATCACAGACATTCAAAGATACTATTATCTTCTATCATGTTTGTCTGGCGAACCTCACGACCTCATTGAGAATTTACCAATTTCACAGGATAACTTCAAGGTCGCCTGGGAATTGATTCGCAGTCGGTATCACAATCCCAGACTTATATCAGACTTTCACATCAAGGAATTGTTGTCACTCCCTAACGCAAAGCATGATTCTCCTAAAGAGCTGCGTTTGCTAATTAATCAACTTTGCAGCAACTTAAATGCCATAGAAGCTCTAAAAATTGAAACGCCCTTGCATGACCTTATGCTCTCACACTTAGTTTTGGAAAGAATCAGTCTCAATCTCAGGAAACAATGGGAGAACGGTACGTCAAATGAAGTGCATGCCAGCTTGAAGGACCTAATTCAATTCTTGGAAAGTAATTGTCAAACTTTAGAAATAGTCACCTCCAACAAGACAGCTGCTGTAACCCAAGATGAGGTCAAGCGTGGTACAAGTTCAAGGGGACAACACCGAGCCTTCGTCACCACGTCACCTTATTGTGTGCTATGTAAGACATCTCACAGTCTGCATAAATGTCCAAAATTCAAATACATGGACGTAAATGGCCGTATAGGTATTGTGAGGGAACATAATCTCTGTTTCAATTGTTTGAGAAATGACCCCATAGCCAACAATTCCAACGCAGGTAACTGCCGAAGATGCAATAAAAGTCACCACACAATGTTACATATAGACCAGAATATGGACCGTACTGCTGCCTCGTCACACACTGCATCCCAACACCAAGCATATTGTTCTGTCAGAGGCGCTTGCCCTCACAATGAAGTATTGCTATCAACTGCCATTGTTAACATTAGGGATAGCGAAGGTCGAATACATCAATGCCGAGCACTATTAGACAGTGCATCACGGATGAACTTCGTGTCTCGAGACTTAGCGGACCGTTTGGGTATCAAACTGAATCGGCATTCAATGCCCATCAATGGCATTAGCAACACGCGAGCGACTGAATCCTCTCACTTCTGTCAACTTCAGATAGAGTCGAGAGTTGGTACTTATAGTCGGCATATAGTAGGTTCTGTCCTGCGTCAGATTACTGGCCCGCTGCCTTCATCAAGAATAGAGTACGAGGACTGGCAACTGTCCGCCAACATTCCACTAGCCGACCCTAATTTCAACCAGCCTAAGGAGATAGATCTGCTATTAGGTGCTACTGTGTTCTTTGAAGTCTTGAGACCCGAACAACAATCTAGGGATGGTTACCCTACTCTTCAAAATACACAACTTGGTTGGGTGCTATCTGGATGTCTACCCCCTCACTCAGTTCAACAACGTAAGAATGGAACAACACCATTGTTATCCACGGCTGAAGCCTTGCACACACAGGTGGAACGCTTTTGGGAACAGGAGCAGCTTACGACTCGTAGCCATTCCAAGGAAGAAAGTCAATGCGAGGAGCATTTTAGGAAATCATTCACGCGTGATGAGTCGGGCAGGTTCACAGTGAGACTTCCACTACGAGAAGCAGTAGGAGAACTTGGTGACTCGTTTGCCAATGCCAGGAGGAGCTTTGGCTATATCGAGAGGAAATTGCATCGACAACCTGACCTGAAGAATGAGTATATCAAATTCATGGATGAATACCGCCAACTAGGACATATGGAACTTGTCGATCGTAGTGACCAGCAGAAACCTGTTTATTACATGCCTCATCACGCAGTAATCAATGACACGAGCAACACTACCAAGGTCAGAGTTGTATACAATGCGTGGCTAAAACAACTTCGTCGATCTCCCTGAATGACGTGATGCTGGTTGGGCCAACTGTTCAGCAGGATCTGTTCTCGATCGTTCTTCGCTTCCGCACACACAAGTATGCGCTAACAGCAGATATCGAGAAGATGTACCGACAGATCCAGATTCATGAAGCAGACCGAGACTTCCAGAGAATTTTGTGGCGCAGTTCTCCGAATCAACAACTGGATATATACCGATTGCCTACGGTAACCTACGGTACTGCAGGGGCTCCGTATCTAGTTACTCGTTGCTTACAGCAGGTGGCACTCGATGGTAAAGACATACGTCCTACAGCAGCCGAAGTTGCCAAGAGAGACTTCTACGTTGATGATCTTTTGACAGGGACAGACACCATTGAAGAAGCCATCCATTTGTACAAAGACCTCACATCGCTCCTGAAAACCGGAGGATTCCCCATCCGTAAATGGCGGTCCAACAATCCCGATGTTTTGGAGGCCATCCCACCTACACTTCGCGAGAGCCAAGTGTCTTGCAGTCTTCCTCTTGAAGATGGTGCAGTGAAAACTCTTGGTCTGTTATGGCATTCGAGTAGTGACTCATTTCAATTCACCGTGGGAGCCCTCAACCACAATAATTTGACTTGGACAAAGAGATCAGTGTTGGCCAATGTAGCGTCCATTTATGATCCATTGGGACTCATAGGGCCTGTAATTGTCCAGTGCAAGTTGTTCATACAAGTCCTTTGGCAACAACACCTCGATTGGGATGGTAAAATTCCCTCAGAACTTGAGACACAATAGAAGGAGATACATCAGCAGCTCCACAAACTAAATGAGATTCGTGTACCACGGAAGGTGACCGCAGACGGCATGAATGCCAATGTTGAACTTCACGGATTTGCTGATGCCTCAGAAAGAGCCTACGGTGCCTGCGCTTACCTACGTTGCACCAACTCCAATGGAACAATCTCCGTTCACTTACTTTGCTCTAAATCTAGGGTAGCCCCTTTGAAGCAAGTGTCGCTCCCAAGACTGGAGTTGAATGGCGCACTCCTTCTGAGCAGGCTAATGGAAAGGGTGATTGAAGCCCTTAATCTACAGTCATGTCGACGTTATTACTGGACAGACTCCACTGTCGTTCTGGCCTGGATTGCAGGTAGCTCCTCAGCCTGGAAAACATATGTGGCCAACAGGGTGTTGGAAATTCACCAACTGACTTCTCAGCAAGATTGGAACCATGTCTCATCACAGGAAAATCCAGCGGACGTTATCTCCAGGGGAACGGAGCCACATCGACTTCAAGGCAATCGATTACGGTGGGCGGGGCCCGCCTGGCTATCGACGGATCCTTCAACCTGGCCTGAACTTTCCACTGCTGAACCAACCGAAATTCCTGAGCAGCGAGGAGTAAGGTTGTGTTTCTTGGCGAGTAATCACGACGCAGATAACCTCTTCACCCGCTTTTCCAGCTGGACTAAACTGCACAGAGTATTTGCACACATTCTCAGATTTCTTCACAATCTAAAGCAGGAGGCAGCAGCAAGACGGCATGGACCTTTGACTACTGACGAACTTCGCGATAGTCTGACAGCAATCATCCGCATCGTTCAGCGCTGCTCGTACAGTCAGGAGATACATCATTTACATCATGGAAACGCAGTGCCACTACAGAGCAAACTTCTCACTCTGCGCCCCTTTCTGGATAGTGACAAGCTATTGAGGGTGGGCGGCAGGCTGGAGAATGCTGAAGCATCATTTCAACAAAAACATCCTTTGATACTGCCCCCTAAGCATCCTGTCACAAAATTGCTTATTTGGAATGAGCACATACGACTTTTGCACGCGGGAAGCCAACTTCTCTTAGCCTCGTTGCGGCAACGGTAGTGGATAACCAATGGCCGATCTGTTATCAGGCAAGTGATCCGCAGCTGTGTAACATGCTTCCGAGTGAAGACCAATGACACCAGTCAGCTCATGGGACAGTTGTCTAAGTCTAGAGTGACCCCAAGCAAGCCGTTCTCTCATTGTGGTGTGGACTATGGAGGGCCGCTGCAAGTGAAATATGGAAGCCCACGAAGCAAAATACAGAAGAAATGCTACATAGCATTGTTTGTGTGCATGGCGACCAAGGCACTACACATTGAGGCAGTCAGCGATCTATCCACGGAGGCCTTTATTGCCGCATTAAGAAGGTTCATTTCAAGGCGTGGGTGCTGCAGTCACATGTATAGTGACAATGGCACGTGCTTCATCCGAACAGAAGACCATCAAACTACCGTATCGAACTTCACAGCTGAAGAAGGAATTCGTTGGCATCACATACCTCCTTACTCCCCTCACTTCGGCGGACTTGGGAAGCAGGTATAAAATCAGTGAAGACCCACCTGAAGAAAGTTGCTGGTAACACTGTGCTAACTTTTGAAGAGATAACAACACTGCTCACACAAATTGAGGCATGTTTAAATTCGAGACCCATCATCCCGATACCCAACAGTCCTGATGAGTATGCGTTCCTCACCCCTGGTCACTTCTTGACTGGCGAACCCTTAGTGTCGTTCCCTGAACCAGATTGTCTCTTAGGGCCATCATCACGGCTGTCAAGATGGCAACTGGTCCAGCGGTGCCGACGACTCATCTGGAAGCGCTGGTCAACAGACTACTTGGGCCAGCTCCAGCAGCGTTCCAAGTGGCTCTACAACCAACCCAACCTCAAAGCAGGAAGACTGGTGCTCCTCAAAGAAGAAAATGCTCCCCCCCCCCCTCACATGGCCAACCGGGATAATAGAAGAGCTCCATCCTGGGACTGATGGGCTGGTGCGTGTGGTGACTGTGCGGACGAGCAAGGAGTCGTACAAACGGCCAGTAACCAGGATCAGCCTTTTCCCTGAAGAACTCATCTAAAAGGACTACCAGTGCAGTGTGTTTATCTTGTGTTTATCTTGTGTTTATATAGTGTTTATATAGTGTTTATCTTGTGTTTATCTTGTGTTTTTCTTCTACATTGTGTGGTTTGATTTATTGCTAGAGACTTGTGTTGGAGCAGTATGTCCACGTACTGCTATCATTCTTTATAATTTGTGTAACAAATTAGATGGGCGGCATGTCCGGTGCTTCGCTCTGGACTAAGGGTAGTTCACCCAGCACCCACAAGGCGGCAGCACCCCGCAGGAGAGTCGGGCAGCCTTAAGGTTAGGTCCCCTTTCCTTAGTCACGTGTAGTCTCACGGAGAGCAATGGCGTAGTCTTAAGATGTTATCCTTAGTTGTAGAATCTAGTTAATAAATTATTATAAGTGAGTACTCGAGCTGTTTCATTTTAACTGCTACCAGAGAGATGTTTAAGCAACAACAACCCCTCTAAGTTACTTTCTACTTACGCCACTACTCGTTTAAAATGGTCGTATCGTTTGATGATCGACAGATATCATCACATTTATATAATTTTTGTTACAACAGTCAATGTGAAGCTTAGAAGACACATTTGATCTGGAGAAAGAACGTACCGGGATTCTAGTAAAATATGCTAGTAGAGCATTGAACCCTGGTACTTATTGTATCGTTTTGTACATCTCAGCAGATGTGAGATTGTAATCAATATTTTCTATTCATTTGTGTCAAGTCTAGAACACATGAAGGTTTGTCTTAAGGAATGTAAATAGTCGAGTGACATGTCTTTGCCAACCAAAGCACTCCGAGAGAGTGGAATATCTGTGAGTAACTACTACTTGGAATTTTATACATGACCTATCTTTGTACACCGTATTTCTACGCGGTACAACTACCGTGAGTGATTGTTTGATGTTATATGTTAATGTTTGTACCAGCACGATTCACGTCAGGACTTTATTAAGTGAATTGCTGCCTGAATAATGTGTTTATGAGTTGCCAGACGCAACGGTAGAGCTAGCGTGATACAAAACGCCAGCGAGATCTGGTTTCTGTTACCCAGAAAGCGCTACGCTATATTGTAAGACTTACTATGAGCTACTTTTTGACAGATGCCAATGCATCGTATTTTTTTTTTACCGCTGGAGAATTGTTTCATTCTCTAGGTCAAGGCCAGCGGCCATGATGTGGAAATCACATGTTTTTGCTTACGTCATGAGGACGAGCCTGTTACAAGTTTTGATCGCTGTTGGGAAGCGACATCTTTCTGACACTATTTCTAAGAGTGTATTTTTATATGGAGCTAGATTTTTATCTTTTGTTATTGGCTATGCTGACACCCTGTTTAAAGGCTATTGATGTCATATTTGAGTGCCTGCGATGCACAGATTACAATCTGCGACCATGTATTTTCCGGGAATAGTCCGGGACTGTATCAGAAGAGCTGTGCGCCTCTGACAGTTATTTTGTGTCCGAGTTTGTCAACTCGTGTTATTGTACCGACCGTTGAGTTGATGTTTGCAAGTGATTGATCTTATGAAAGACTTCACTTTGTTCAGCCTAGGTGTCATGGATCATCAGTCAATCGTCATAAACCATCGATAAATCTAATCTACTCTCCTAATAATCACGAAGCATAATTATTATAAACAATTGCTAATTAATTAATTACTTTGAACCTAAACTTGATTTCCCAATGTTGTGCCAGCTGACTGATGCCATGTGGATGTTTCCATTTCCATCCGAAAATGACATTAGACAGAGTACACTATTTTGAGACGACGGAGCAGCGTACTAACCAGTAGTTCATACCTGGTGGCGCGCGAGGCTCATGCGACCAAAGTCGTGGTTTTCACCACGCAGTTGCCACCATAAAGTACACATTATTAGATCACCTTTGGATACAAAGAGTATTCCAAATGAGCAGGCAGGGTTCAATAAGATATTAAGTGAATGCTGTGTTTTATTTATTCAAGTGTAAATAATATGTGATCCTCATGTACCTGTAGTGTTGATGAACACTTTAGTTTAAGGAATAAATCTAATGTTTTTGGTGCTGGTTATCATGTAGCTTTTTATGTAATGTTTGTTATTACGGACGTCATTCGCAGTAAATGCATGTAATAATGTCAGGATTTAGCTAGATTCAGTAAATGTAAATGTAAACTCGCGAGTGGTACCACCATAACTTTCACTTGCTTGTTGCTTTGTTGTTGTTTGAGTCTTCAGTCTTTTGACAGGTTTGATGCAGCTCTCCATGCCTCCCTGTCCTGAGCTAATCGTTTCATCTCTACGTAGCTACCACACCCTACATCCGAGGCAATCTGTTTAACATATTCTAACCTTGGTCTACCCCTACAGTTCTTGTCCTCGACCCTTCCTTCCATAACTAAGCTTGCTATTCCTGGGTGTCTTAGTATGTGTCCTACCAACCTATCTCTTCTCTTCATTAGCAGTCGCCAGAAACATCTCTCCTCTCCCACTCGCCTTAATACCTCTTCGTTTGTAACCCTATCTACCCATCTGATCTTCATCATTCTCCTGTAACACCACATTTCAAATGCTTCAATTCTCCTCTTTTCTGCTGCACCAATAGTCCAAGTTTCACTTCCATAGAGCGCCACGCTCCAGACAAAGGCTTTCAAAAATGACTTCCTAATACCTAAATCTATATTCGACGTCAACAGATTCCTTTTTTGTAGAAAGGCTTTCCTTGCCTGAGCCAACCTACTTTTTATATCCTCATTGCTTCGTCCATCACTGGTTATTCTGCTTCCTAAGTAAGAGAAGTCTCCTACTTCCTTCAGCTTTTCACCTGCCAATTTGATCTCCATAGAGGTTTCTGATTTATTTCGGCTGCATTCCAGTATTTTTGTTTTACATTTATTAATTTTCATCATGAATTCCTTCCGTAAGACGGAATCCATACCATTCTAAAACTCATTCAAATCCTCAGGCTTGTCGGCCAAAATGACGATGTCATTAGCAAATCTCAGAGTTGAAATTATTTCTCCTTGAATTTTCACTCCCACTTTAAATTTTTCTCCAATTTCCTTCATTGCTTGTTCAATGTAAAGATTGAAAAGTATGGGTGATAAGTTGCAGCCTTGCCTTACACCTTTCTGAATACCAGCTTCTCTCTCGTGTCCTTCAGCTCGAATGACTGCTGTCTGGTTTCTGTATAGATTGTATATCACCCTCCTATCCCTGTAATTTATTCCAATAGATTTCAAAATGTCAAACAATTTAGTCCAATCAACGTTATCAAAAGCCTTTTCTAAGTCTACAAATGCCATGAACGTTCTCTTATCTTTCCTTATCCTACCTTCCAAAATCAGCCTAAGACTTAGTACAGCTTCCCTTGTTCCTACATTTCTCCTGAACCAAACTGGTCTTCACCCAACTCCCTTTCTATCTGGCTTTCAATCCTCTTGTAAATTATTCTAGACAGGATCTTTGAAGCATGAGTAATCAAGCTGATTGTACGGTAATCTTCAAATCTGTCAGCTCCCACTTTCTTTGGTATAGGGATGATAACATTCTTCTTGAAATCAGGGGGTACCTCACCTGTCTCATAAATCCTACACACCAAGTGAAATAACCTGATCAGACCTTCATCTCCTATGCAGCGTAGCAAATCAATCGGTATATCATCTATGCCTGGTGCTTTGTTCCTGCCTAAGTCCTCTAATGCTCTGTCAAATTCTGATCTCAATATTAAATCTCCTTTTGCATCCTCATCAATTTCCTCCTCCCTTGTTGCTTTGTACCTTAGTTTCTGCTTTTCATAGTAACCCATTTCATCCGTGTAGGGTCTACTTTTCCGTGCCACTACCCTAGCTTTGTTGTTGTTGTTTTCTTTTTGTATTAGAGCTTTCGAGAGGGTTTTCAACTTCATTCAGTGTAGGATTCTTAACTGTTTTTTTTAAAATTAGCTTGCGAGAATAGCCCGAGACAAACCCTCCGAACTAGGATAGGTGTTTGTTGTCTTTTTAAATAAACTAATCACGAGTTTACTTAAGTCTGGATGTTATTATTGTGTAGTTAAGGGTTTCTGCGATGTGCTTCTTGGGTTGTCTTTGACAAATACCATGTCTGCCCAGATCCCCCCGTGATCACGCTTCTCGTGCGTTTCGACCTATAAGAAGTACATCCAATCCTCTTCGGCTTATGCGTTCGGCAGGTGAGATGTCTGGGAAGTCATTTTGTTTAGTGGCAACCCTGACAGCTCATCTTAAACGGGCTCATTACCCACATTGGGTATTTACCCGAGTATTTACCCCGATATATAAATACCTGGGTATTTTACATAGACAAGTGGCCAGGAAGAAAGTTCAATACCGAGACTGGTACACTTTTTCCCGTTCCCGCTTTATGCCGTTTACAGTGGATATGATATGGCTGCATACCTACTTGTTCCAAAGAGTGAACTTTTTAAAATTATTTTTTTATATTGTTTTGGACTACGACATCATTGTCTGTAGGTGGGGAGCAAGGTACCCTGTATATTAAGCGCAGAAAATGCTCGAAATGTTGATCACCGGTACCTTGGTTGTACCGTCGTTGTAAAGAAATTCTTGGTCGTTGTAAAATGTGAAGTGTAACGAACTGGTATGCGCGTATGCCTCAGTGATTAGTTATCAAGGCGACCAGGATCTTCAGGCTCCTGCGCATGATCACATTCACCAACTTAACCACTTACAGCCTCTAACTCACTTTCCAAACAGTAAACACTACACATTCAGATCATTGTTGTATTTTTTCATTACCAATTCTCCTTTATCTCTATCAAAATGTCATATAGGAATCTAATTTGTGTTAGTCAGGATCAGTATACCTTAGAAAAAGTGGAAGGAAATACCTGTCTTACCTTTGATGCTATGTCCTTCATTCAATTCTGCATGACAGAATTAACCTCTTTGTTCATAGAACAAGATGTATTTTGAAAATATATTTTGAGAATACAAAGGGAGATTTATCAAACTTCCTTCAAGTTTCTGAAACCTTGTTTGTTAACTTCGTTTTAAAGGAAAGTTCTGAGGAGCCTCAAGCAACAAATCGTAAAGAAATGCTTCAGAAATTAATAAGATATATCATTAAAATATTACCAAAGTTTTATAAAATTGCAAAAATATGACAAAATCCTTTCGAACAAATATGCTGTTATATGACCAACAAATACCTCTTTATTTAAACCAGATTTGCCTAAAACGTGCTTATTAGCCTATTTTCATTTTATGAAAAAATTGGCTTATGAGATCTCCTTTTGTTCGTGTGTGTGTAGGTGTGTGCGTATATATATGTGTATGTGGTGTGTGTGTGTCCCTAACAATTTCTAAACGGCTGGAGCGATTTCATTGAAACTCGCCAAGGTCATAGCAACATTTCGGCCGACCCGACCGTGCCCTTCAAATCTTATTACATCTCACCAATCCAACATGGCGGCTGTGCGAAATGTTTCACCAGCATTCAATATCTCCGAAACTGTCACCGATATCACCCTGAACCTGGTAACTACAAAACCAACATGGCGGCCAAGCGAAGTTGAGACTTTTAAATAGACTTTTCTCGCGATTTAAGCATCCAAACGTAATGAAACTTGGTACAGCAAATGTTTATACACATTGTAATGCACTGGCGTCTAATTTAGTTCAATTGTTTACATAACCTCGAAATGGCGGCTGTGCGAAATATTTCACTGGCATTCTATATCTCCGAAACTATTACTAAAGCCCTGCGCGGATGCGGATATCCGCGGATAAACCCGCGGATATCCGCAACATTTTTCGCCATGCGGATATAGTTTGCATGGCTTTGCGGATAGCGGATAAGCTGCGGATAGTTTTTAGAATAAAATCCGAACTTGTTGATTATCATGGGGAAAGTTGGGTAATTGTGTGCACCTATGTTTTTCGAGTTGGTAGTACAACTAGCAACTCAGTTCCCTGCTACCCTTAAGCTGTCATCGTACCTATCAGATAGGGACAGTCAGTATGATACCAGTAGCTATGTGTTAGCCGTGAGGCTTGGATGAAAAAACTTCACACGTTGCATGTTCTGTAGCCAGCAAATAAAAAGATAAGCCTACAGCTGTGATTCAATTATTTAAAATTAAATTTTGTTTTCAATGCCAGTTTTTACAGTGTTTATTCATGTGTTTATTTTTCAATAGATTAGTTTACCGGGACTCATTGAGTTACGTTTTAAAAGCAGAGTGGGGTAATGGTGCGCAGAACTTACGACACAAGTAAATACAACGCGAAATTAATGGCAAAATATTTCGTGTTTGTTCTCCAGATGTCAAGAAATTATACGCGGAAAACGGAGAAAAACTCCCACCCAGCAGAAAATATGCAGAAAGCTCTACGTGCAATTGGGGATGATGGGAGGAAAATTCGGGAAGTAGGGAGACTTTTCAACATTTCCGAGTCAACCGTACGAAAGCAGTTGCTGCAAAATAGGCTTGTTCTACCTCGTCTAGGCCGTAAACCTGTTTTTACCAACGAAATGGAGTCACAATTATCCGAATACGTTTTGACATGGGCAAAATTATTTTACGGCTTAACGCCCACCAAGCTTGTCAGACGGTTTGCGTTCAAGTTTGCAGAGGAGAATAAGATTCCCCATAATTTCAATAAAGTTAAAGATCTAGCAGGCAAAGATTGGTTGTATGGGTTCTTGAAAAGAAATCCTACATTAACGTTGAGACAACCTGAAAAAAAAAAACAACCCTAAATTGGATTGCCTCCTTTAATGCTGACGAAACGAAGATATTTTATTCTAATATCCAAAACTGCTGAATTTTAGTATCATTGCATTGTTGTGCTATTGTAAAAAGCATTGGAATATTCTAATGTTATGCACAATGCAAGTTTCAGCCAATTCACATTGTATTATTATGGCTTTCCAACATTCATCCCATGCGCACAATTCCCCAACCCATGCACATGATTGCCCTGCAGGGTGGGTAATGGTGCGCAAGTGCATATTTGCGAGTTTTTGAATTATAGTCCACCAAATGTATTTTTGAATTAAATTTGTTTCTGCACATCGAATATAGAGTTACTAAGGCTCCCTTATTCATAACTGTAGCTGTGTTTTCTATTATGAGACCGTCACAAGACCGATTCTTGCTTAAGTGCGCACAATTCCCCCCCCCCCCCCCCCACTATCCCTTAATAGGGCCCGGATGTTCATGACTTTTTTTTTCGTTATGTTTTTTCTTGACAAATGTAAGATGATGATTTACGCTAATTCCATTCAAATTATGTCATTAAGGATAATCAACACTCCGAACTAAAAAAGGGTTGCAATTCTGGCTGTGTAACATTCATTTTAAACATAGCACATGACATACTTAGCCTAGGGGAACCACTTTCTGCTCAAATGTCTAAAAGATAAAGTATACTGTAAAGCAACACATTGAAAATATTATTGTAATGCCAGTAGATTCGGATAACAAACGTGTGGATAACAGTCGTGCGGATGCGGGGCGAATGCGGATAACAGTCGTGCGGATGCGGATAACAGTCGTGTGGATGCGGGACGGATGCGGGGCGGATGCCGATAACAGCTGTGCGGATGCGGGGCGGATGCGGATAACGTTTTGTTTATCCGCGCAGGGCTCTAACTATTACTGATATCAACCTGAAATTTTGTACGGTGATAAAGGGCATTGCTACAAGTTTATCTATGTAACATTGAAAAACCTGTCAAGTAAAAAACGAACATGGTGGCCAAGCGAAGTTGAAATATTTTAATAGACTTTTCTCGTAATTTAACTATCTGAGCGCAGTGAAATGTTGTACAGTAAATGATAATACATATTGTAATGCACTGGCATCTAATTTAGTTCAATTGTTTACATAACCTCAAGATGGCGGCTGTGCGAAATTTTAACATTAAGTTTTTATTTCCTGTGTCGTAATCATGCGATCGAAGTGAAAGTTTGAATAATGAAGCTTCGTAATAATTTTCCTTTTAATGGTACATAACTCTATGGCCTATGCCTATAACAATCCAAAATGGTGACCATCAGAAATATTTAGACGGTTCTCAATATCTACGAATCTTTTAGAGCAATAATACTGATTTTTTTAAAGCTCATAGAGCCTATGAACATACGTTCACCTATAGGACTTTCAGTAACCTGGTGAGCACAAATCCAACATGGCGGCGACGCGAATTATAAATATTTAAATGGACGTTTCTCGCGATTTCACCATCCGAGTGCAGTGAAACTTTGTACGCTAAATGCTTATACAAATGTTAATCTACTGGCATCTAACTTACTTAAATTGTTTTCATAACCAAAAGATGGCAGCTGTGCGAAATTTTAAAATCTCGTTTTTACTTCTTGTGTCCTAATCATGCGACTGAAGTTTGAATACCACACGTACACAATGATCCTCATGTAATACTGTAGAACATAAATAAAAATCCAACATGGCGACCATCTGAAATATTTAGACGGTTCTCAATAGACTATCTACGAATCTATTACAACATTTAGTATGTTTGTAGAGACAATTAACATGAGTAGGATCTGCCGCGGTGACCGAGAACTCTAACGCGCTACCTCGTGCCACGCTGGCATCGGCAGAGCGTGGATTCGATTCCCACCTCGGCCGTCCTGAAAATGGTTTTCGTGGTTTCCCATTTCACCACCAGGCAAATGCCGGGACAGTTCCTTTCAATAGGTCCACGGCCGATTTCCTTCCAATATCCCTTCCCTGACCCGTCCTGAAAAGAAAAGTACATGCCCATTGGCTGCATTAATAAAATAAAATATATATATATATATATATATATATATATATATATATATATATATATGAAAATAGGCTGTATAGTTCTTCACAGAACTACTTTTTTATATTTTTCAAAGTGAACTAAGAAATAGAAATATGTAACATGTCGGAAACGTTGAGACACCAAGAGCCCGCTGATGAGCCAGCTTGGTGTCTGGGCGAAACCCCACACAAGACACGGCACAAACCTAGCAAGATTGCTGAGTTTTAATTCACTGGCTGTGAAAGCCAATATACCATTGTCATTATTTTTACTATCATTATTAGGCCTATCATAAACAGCATCACTTTTGCACCTCTCTCAAAGTAGTCAACAACTGCTTACCTCCTAGCCTGAGCTCCGCCGTCCCTTGAGCCATGTCGTTTTCATTCTTCACAATGCACTGGAACATCCCCTGGTCGTCCTTGGAGATGACTGAGAGAGGTAGTACTTCCCCAGCAGTGCCTGTCCTCACCCCTGAGAGTGGCTGGCTATCTTTGACCCATGAAATGGAGGTGATAGGGTGGCCAGTGGCAGTGCAGATGAACTCCGCGGGTTCGCCCAGTGCAGCAGTGAGGAGCACGGGCAAGACGCGCGCTGAGAGTGGCGCGGATACGAGGAGCGTGATCTCCAGCCTGGCACTGCCCGCTGAATTGTATGCTACACACACGTAACGGCCCGAGTCACTGGGTCGTGCGCGGGGCAACACGAGCAGACCTCCAGAACTGTAGCGCTGTTCGTCGTCTTCGATGGTGACACCTCCCAGCTCCCACCTGCAACACAGGGAGTACATCTGCTACCTAAAGTTCACTTCTAGGTGAATGTCAGCAACATAGAGAAGAGTGTACTAAAGAACTCATGCTACTTGTTCACTCTTAAGGTGCCTGTACACTGGAGAGTGATTTTCATAGAGCAAGTCTAGCTAGACCGCTCTAGCTAAACTGAGTCCGTGTACACTGTAGAGTAATTTTCCCTAGGTAGAGCATTCCTAGAGCGGAGATAGACAAATCTACCTGGAGCACTCTCTGAACCTGTGTAAACTGTCAAACGTAAATGCACTAGGTAGAGCAGCTCTAAACATTTCTGTGGGCATTGGGAGTCTTTTTTTTTTTGCGGTGTGTTGTGAAGTTAAAATGTCTTCAAGAGAGCGTTTAGCATATGTGGTGGTTGTGTGTGCCTTGTTAAAAAGGAAAACAATGAAGAGGAAAAATAAAGGTTGTGGCTGAGGAATTGCATATCAAAAAGAAAATACGAGCGAATGCACGCTAAATTATTGCAAGAATTATGTTCAGAAGATTCTGAAGCGTACAAGAACTTTTTAAGAATGAGCAAGAATGACTATTCTTTCCGAGTAAAATTCCAAGTTTCTGGATGTTCATTTAATGTTATTGTTTTTTCACGACTCCACACAAATCCAGCCATATTCAAACACTATAATAATAAACAAATAACCACAACAATCCACCACTGACTCTACGTATAGCACTTTCCAGTATTCAAATACTGTTTACACCGTAGAGTCGGCCATCTTGAGCTAGAGCTTGGAGCGGTCTCCGCTAGGGTTCTTTACCACCTGTGTACACTGGAGAGGAGCTTAGAGCACCCTAGCTATTGGCAACTCAAACTAACACTTGGGGCGCTGCAATCGGTCTGGATAAGTAGGGTAGAAATACTCAATAACACGCGTTTGATATGGAACACTTTTTATTTTTCGGTTATAATCAGTAAATGTGGTCCCTAAAATAATGACAGTGTTATTTTCAATTGTATATATGTATAAATGTGCGATACACGTGATCTAATTTGTGTGCTCCACTGGATTTTATGTGTCAATTGCATATTATCAAGCATCAGTTGACTGCTGGTATTTGTTTTTGTGCAGTTCGAGTCATGGCGCTGTTACGTTTAAAAGCTATATTTGAGTTTGCTCACTGTACCATAGACTCTAGAAATTATTTGCTGCTTGGTAGGGCGAAGGGATGAGTTCAACTTGTATTAAAACTCGGGGTAGACAGGAATTGCTTGATTTGGATGGTAGGTATTAACCCTGCGAAGTCAAATTAGGCCTATATGACTCGAAGTGGAATGGCTCGGATATCGCAGATCGAGGTGATGGCGGCTGGTAGGGTTATTGGAAATGAACTAGGGAGCGAGGAAGGATACCTGACTGATGAAGCTTGGCTGTCCTCGGCTGGTGTGAGCTTGGCTGTCTTGGTACGGCTTGGCTCGGCGAGACTGTGCTTGGCTGTCTAGGTGCGGCTTGGCTCGGCGTAAGTGAACAACCCGTCCTGTCGTCAGTGAGTGTAGTGGTGAGTGGTCCAACCCGCTCTTATTGCCCGTATTTATTTGGTATCGTCACCTTTCGGCTATTGCTATTTGCATCTTTTGGAAAGTGATGAAAACGTATATCCGCCGCCCTCTTATACATCGACTTACAGCCGTAAACTGAGCAATATACTTTGCTTTTACTCATTTTTCACTCTTATCAACGAGTAAAACTTATAACTTATGTATAAACACGAAGAATTTACCACGATCTGCTTACCAATACAAGAAACCATTATACAGTCACCACGTGACAAATGTACCCTACTTGGTAAGTTTCTCATTTTGACCGCTAGATGTCATATCAGATAGCTGGAGTTGCCAATAGTCTGGGACAGCTTAAATGAGTTACTAGATCAAGACAGGGTAGGCAACATTAACAGCCGTCCCCTATGCCTACGTAAATGTTGGTTTATGGTTGCATTTCTTGAAGGTAAGTTGTTTTCAGGTGCGAGCACATTGTCGCCAACCCTGCTTAAAATCCCGCGATCTCCAAAGACCATAATACCAGTAAAATTCCGTACCACACAGTTGCCGACATGTTTCTGGCAATAACTCCCAGAATGCATTTTTCACAAAGTCAGCCAACGTTATAATTACGACTGTAACTAATGACTTATTATTTAAATAATTTCACAGTTTTCTTTGGAAATTCAAGTCTAATGAAGTTGTAACAAGTTGTACAAGGTAAGTACTAGTAATATACATCGATTAAAACAGTTTATACAGTTATTATAGACTCTTGATATGTGTGTGTCAAATCCACTTGTCTGAGATGTTTCGAAGCTTTTATTTAATTAATTTTTGGATAAATTCTTATTTAGATTTCATCATGACGCCTATAAAATACGAGAACAAGATTGGAGATGGATTGGAGGAACTCTACAAAGATCACTACAATTTAAGTAAGTAGGCCTAGCCTTGACCTACACAATTTAAAGTACAGAGTTATTTAATCGTTGTTTTATTTATTTTTATATTCAGTCAGAGCACAAATAACGTAATAAAAAACCTTAATGGTCTTTGGAAATTTTGAAATAGTCTTTCGACTGCATTTTCCGTATAGGCCTAATTCAAACATAACCTAAAATATAGCCTATGTAAGTTCTCTCTCGGGAATGTATTCTTAGGTCCTATTCGCCTTCTAATATAGTAATGTATATTATTCTCGACTTCCAAATGCCGTCAGCCATAATATTATAATACATTGCAAATGTAACTCTTTAAGCTTGGAAGTAGGCCTAGTCTATGATTCGCACTCGGTTGGTGGTAGTGAATGTATTGGTGATTATTTATGAAGCTTATAACTTATGTACTTGGCTACTGACCTATAGCCTACTTAGTAGTAGGCAGATAAAATATTTATATTAGGCCTATTTTTATTTGTTTCAGTCATGGTTGCGACAGAGTAGTGTGATGCCCTTCAACGAACTTCAAGGGTTGTGCAACATGAATCAGTCATCATTCTGAAGAGCCATATACTCACATGTGCATGGTATATGTACTGCGCTAGAGTCACATATGCAAATTTTCAGAGAATACCAACAATATCTCATAGCTCTCTTTTAGTTTTCGACATAAGTTACTGCGCCACTGAATGTCTGGGTGAAAATTACTGATGTACTAATGTTGGGTGAGACAAAGTCATTGTTCGCTACTTGGTTAGATGACACGGTTTGGGCGAAGCCACTGGTTGCAATAAGTTATAAATATTGGTCGCAGCTATAGCCTACTTGTATTATTAATTCTGAATGAAAGTAGAAAGTGGCTTATACACCTGCATCGGACATGATTGTGACTATGCTGTGATGGCTGCGCTAGATTTAGTAGCACACAGGTAAAGATATTTGTAGGCTATACATTATACGGTAATAGAAAACTAAAAATTTCATAGATCTCGTAGGCCTATACTACACAGCTTGGACATTGGACGTGAATAATGAAATAAAAGGCAAAACCATCGGTCTGGATAAAGATTATTGATGCTTGACTACCCCCACTGTGCATGACAAAAACCGGGGGTGTTATATATTAGCTAACGCGGCCCGCGTTACCTCAATTTTTCATATTAAAGCATTGTTGTTGTTTCTTATGGCTAGCCCAGATTCCAATCCATCAGCTTTCTTGCATTCCAATAGAGTTGTGTGAGGTTTCCTGAAGTTCTAGCAGTAACATCAAGTTTGTTGCAATGTGGCAGGTGCCCCTTATCCATTTTACTTCCAGGTTCGTGACAAAGTGTGCATTTTTTCAGATCTCAGGATGTCCCAAATAGGATCACGACTTATATAGATGGAATTCCAGCTGAGTCTGCCATTTTCGCTGTTAATTATGCACAAGTACAGTATTGCCGATCCCACACTTACGGGACTACTTTGTATAAGCGCGGTACCATGAAACAAAATAGCGCCAAGTTTGAAACAGTTCGCAATGGATTGTGCAAGCTGTTTTTGTCTAAACCAATAATTGTTAATTCATTAGGCCATACAAACTCCCCTGGATTGTGTCACGCACAGTGGGGGTAGACACGCATCAATAATTTTCATCCAAACCCATGGTTTGTGCCTAGACCAATAACTTTTAGGCAGTGAGGCACTGGTTTTTTCCCGATTAGTTCGAAACATGAAATTCTTGCGATCAGCGTTCATTACAGTGGTAAATACTGTTCTACATACAAAACAAACCTAACCTGGGGCTTATGCCCAGACATCCTTGCTTGTAGTGCAATCGGTAATTTTCGTCCAGACAGTTGTCTAAAAATAAGGTATGAAAATGATATATTATCAAAGTGAAAGCAAAAAGAAAAAGGAGTGATACATGGTACAGAATTAATCTGAAATTTCACTACAGTATATGTCGTTTTATAAAAGGGCATAGCTGGTGGGTTACAGACAGCTAAGGAGAAAGCATCTACACACATCAAAAAAAGTTTTGCATCACCTCGGTTCCAAGAGTTCCGGAACCTTTAAATACAAAGGGAATAGAGATCAACACAAACAACATTTCAGCTCGTTTTATTGCTCATGAGACCCACACATTGCATGTTGTACCATCATACAGCTAGACTTTCAGCATTTGTGGTCCAGATTGCAGTACACACCACTACCTCTAATACCCAGTAGCACGTCCTCTTGCATTGATGCATGCCTGTATTCGTCGTGGCATACTATCCACAAGTTCATCAAGACACTGTTGGTCCAAATTGTCCCACTCCTCAACGACAATTCGGCGTAAATCTCTCAGAGTGGTTGGTGGGTCAAGACGTCCATAAACAGCCCTTTTCAACATATTCCAGGCATGTTCGATAGGGTTCATGTCTGGCGAACATGCTGGCCACTGTAGTCGAGCGATGTCGTTATCTTGAAGGAACGCATTCACAAGATGTGCACGATGAGGTCGAGAATTGTCGTCCATGAAGACAAATGCCTCTCCAATATTCTGCCGATATGGGTGCACTATGGGTCGGAGGATGTCATTCAGGTATCGTAAAGCCGTTTCGGAGCCTTCCATGACCACCAGTGGCGTACGTCGGCCCCACATAATGCCACCCCAAAACATCAGGGAACCACCACCTTGCTGCACTCGCTGGACAGTGTGTCTAAGACGTTCAGCCTGACCAGGGTGCCTCCAAACACGTCTCCGACGATTGTCTGGTTGAAGGCATATGCGACACTCATCGGTGAAGAGAACGTGATGCCAATTCTGTGGGGTCCATTCAGCATGTTGTTGGGCCCATCTGTACCGCGCTGCATGGTGTCGGGGTTGCAAAGCTGGACCTCGCCATGGACGTCGGGAGTGAAGTTGCGCATCATGCAGCCTATTGCGCACAGTTTGAGTTGAAACACGACGTCCTGTGGCTGAACGAAACGCATTATTCAACATGGTGGCATTGCTGTCAGGGTTCCTCCGAGCGGCAATCCGTAAGTAGCGGTCATCCACTACAGTAGTAGCCCTTGGGCGGCCTGAGCGAGGCCTGTCATCGACAGTTCCTGTATCTCTGTACCTCCTCCATGTCCGAACAACATCGCTTTGGTTCACTCTGAGACGCCTGGAAACTTCCCTTGTTGAGAGCCCTTCTTGACACAAAGTAACAATGCGGACGCGATCGAACTGCGGTATTGACCTTCTAGGCATGGTAGAACTACAGACAACATGAGCAGCGTACCTTCGTCCTGGTGGAATGACTGGAACTGATCGGCTGTCGTACCCCCTCCGTCTAATAGGCCCTGCTCATGCATGGTTGTTTACATCTTTGAGCAGTTTTAGTGACATCTATGAACAGTCAAAGGGACTGTATCTTTGATACAATATACACAGTCAACGTCTATATGCCGGAGATCTGGGAACCGAGGTGATGCAAAACTTTTTTTGATGTGTGTATTAGGACATCACTTCCATAATTATTATTCATCATTACACAAGGTATTTAGGCTAAGTTAAGTATTCTGCTTGGTTCATCACTCCTGAAGTGTTACCTCTATTACGTATGTCGTTTTGCCTTGAACATTTTTGGTTGAAGGCAGGCTATTATTTTATTTTAGAATATGCACTGAAAATTTGATGTAATCAGCGTAACCGCAGCCTTCGTAAAGAGGTTTACGCAGGCCAGCGCGTATCCCATTTTTGAACAGCTGACTGCGGCTGACTGTAGCGTTGGGGATCTGCACCACTAGCGCTGGCCAACAGCGGGGCGCACTTGAACTCGGTCAGTGATAACACTATGTATTGTATTCGTCATGATAATGCTATTATTATGATCATGTAGAAATGAGTGGAAGTGTAGAGGACGTACCCATTCGCGACAACGCTGCCTCAGTTCAATTCCCTCTCATATATTCCGCTCTCGCAATTTAAATAACTCAGCTCTCCACAGAAAATTGTTTTGTGTTGGTATCTTATAATTATAATTTTCAATATATTACTCCGTCGATAAAGCTTGCCTTTCAACGCCTGTACATAACTCGTCAATTTCTCAGTGAATTCATTGAATTTTCTACAAGTGGCTTTTAATGTGCCGGTTGATGAGAGGTCAGGAGACTATTCTACCAACCATCTCGCGTTGTGCGGCTAGCATGTTTTGGCAGTTGGTCCAGGTTCAATTTCCAGCTCTGCCAAGAAATTATAATTTTGGTCTGAGGGATGGAACAAGGCACACTCAGCCTCATGAGGCAAAACTGAGAAAAGGAGGGTTTGATTCCTATCTTAGCCATCTTGGAAGTGGTTTCCACGCTTCTACTCCTGGCAAATGCCGGGATGGTTCCTAAATTAAGGCCATGGCCACCTCGTTCCCAATCCTCATCTGAATAATAAATGCACACATTAATCCAGCCATCACAATAACACAGGTTATCAGACAAATTCCACATGCCCAAGTACACAGATCTACATGACCATGATATCACAAAGCCCCAAAATCAACCAACTGCTGCTTTCTACCATTCCAAGACGAAATCTTCGAGTTGCCATTAGTCTAATGCCCCTAAAATCCACGACTAGTTCGAATGGTTTTAGGCCTAAGCATTGGATCAACCATCTTCTTGCATCTCAATAGAGATTTGCCAACAGGCTTTCAACAGCTTGTCTCAATTCTGCCTTCATATATGTAGGCCTATTGGCAACTCCAGCGGTAAAAATTAGAAACTTACCAAGTAGGGTACATTTGTCACGTGGTGACTGTTTGTATATGGTTTCTTGTATTCGTAAGCAGATCGAGGTAATTTCTTCGTGTCTTTATACATAAGTAATAAGTTTTACTCGTTAATGGAGTGTAAAATGAGTAAAAGCAACGTATATTGCTCAGTTTACGGCTGTAAGTCGATGCATAAAAGAGGGCTGCGGATATAAGTTTTATCACTTTCCAAAAGATGTAAATAGCAATAGCCAAAAGGTGACGATACCAAATAAATACGGGCAACAGGAGCGGGTTGGACCACTCACCACTACACTCACTGACAACAGGACGGGTTGTTCACTGTTTACGCCGAGCCAAGCCGTACCAAGACAGCTAGGCCTACACCAGCCGACTACAGCCAAGCTTCATCAGTCAGGTATCCTTCCCCCTCCCTAGTTCATTTCCAATTACCCTACCAATCGCCATCACCTCGCTCTGCGATATCCGAGCCATTCCACTACGAGTCATATAGGCCTAATTTGACTTCGCAGGGTAAATATCTACTCTGCGAGAACCTGCTACCAGTCCGATATTCTACACCAAACCCACCAGCTAACCATCTAAATCAAGCAATTCCTGTGTCCCCCGAGCTTTAATACAAGTTAAACTCATCCCTTCGCCCTACCAAGCAGCAAATAATTTCTACAGTCTATGGTACAGTGAGCAAACTCAAATATAGCTTTTAAAGTAACAGCGCCATGACTCGAACTGCTCAAAAACAGATACCAGCAGACAACCGATGCTTGATAATATGCAATTGACACATAAAATCCAGTGGAACACACAAATTAGATCACGTGTATCGCACAGTTATACATATATACAATCAAAAATAACACTGTCATTATTTTAGGGACCACATTTACTGATTATAACCGAAAAATAAAAAGTGTTCCATATCAAACGCGCGTTATTGAGTATTTTTACTCTACTTATCCAGACCGACCGCAGCGCCCCAAGTGTTAGTTTGAGTTGCCAATACATGCAAGAAATGAGTACGGTACTTATCAAAAATAAAGAAATAATAAGCTAATATGTACCCTACTATTATATTTCTCTCCTACTCCTAAATCTTTCTCTGAACACTCATCTTAAAACAGAATGGTCTGCATTTTTGGACTAATTATAAAAATATAGCCTATAACGTGAAATGAACATGCTCATCTTTAGCTCCCTGGCGAAAATAATTGAGTAAGTATTAATGTTTCTGTTCTTATGCATTTTATATTATGCTTTAAAAATCAATCTAGAAGAGATAATTTAAGTTAACTTCACTACCATAATACTGCTTAAGAGTTACTGTCGAGGACTGATGACCAAGATGTCCCTAACTTGAGCAAGGACTGCTTCACAACTTCATGTAAAACGTATTTTCGTAAAAGAGCCTTTACTTAGTTTGGATCATTTGCGATACGTGTTACATGGATGTGTGTGCTGACTTTTTGGTGTTAAATGATGTAAGTTGGCAACACCAAATGTGGCGGCCATGTTGGTTTTCTAGTAACTTATTCAAGGTGTCCTGGACTATAGAGCTACTCTACGCTCTAGCTAGGACAAAAGCTCTCCAGTGTACAGGCACCTTTAGAATGGATGTCTGCATCTGCATTGTGGAGAGTCGCATTCAACTCGGGAAGTGTTTCTAAATACGCTGACAGTTAGGCTACAGGCCCGTGGGTAGGATATGGCTCAGCTTCAGTAGCCATAGGCAACGTCCTTCTCTACGTGGTGACATACAGATAGCACCCTTTATGCTTAGATGTGCTGTTGCGAAACAATTTTTAATTTATTTAGCGTATGGCTTTTAGTGCCGGGAGAGTCCGAGGACATGTTCGGCTCGCCGGAGTTTGTAGCTGCTTCTATGCGGACACCCATGGGGTGAGCTACAAGCACCGTCGCGTGTGGAGTGTTGTCTGGGGAGGTAAGTGTGAATGTAAGGACGAGGAATTGGAAGGTAGCGGCTGTGGCCTATAGTTAGGGACTAACCCCGGCATTTGCCTGGAAGGAAGATGGGAAACCACAGGTTGCCGGCGGGGGAATTCGAACCTGCTTGCCTCCCGGATGTGAGCGACTGCCTGCAGCCACGCCATTACGACCACGGCTAACGCACCCAGTTGCGAAACAATTAACAAGGTACTATTCTTAATTCACCCATTATTAATTCTTTCCGTTCACAATTCACTAACACAAGTAGCGCGCGCAATGCTGCTTGGCTTATGCGGTATCTCCCTGCTCGTCCTGCAAGGCTCTACTTGCTTATTATTGGGGCACGGATGTTTATGCCGTAAAAAAGTTTAAAAAATGCACTTAAAATTTTCAAAAATGACGGTAATAAGTGACCTAAAAATTCGAAAAATGCACTATAAAATAGAGAAAATGATCTTATAATAATAAACTCACCAATATTTCAAGCTCAAACTGAAAAGTCAATCAAAATAGATTTCTAGCACGTAACAAAAGGTTCATGTTTACTTTAGTCTCAGTTGCACTGCACTACGAATGCCAATCTGATGTTGTCAAATGTAAATGATCTGCGGTTATCAGCCAACAAGTTTTTATATCTCGAAAAGCTGCGTTCAACATCAACTGATGTGATCGGAGCGTACTTGAAGTGAGGAAGGTCGTTTGCTGCTAAATCCTCCTCAATCCCATCCATGCAGTAGTTTTCACCAGAAAGAAAGTCTGAGATTTTGCATAATGTTTTATACCCGTTGTTTTTGTCCAGCACTTTTTCAGTTTTGATGCAATACCCGCAGCAATTTCTCCACGATTGTTGCTAAGACTAGTTTCCACCCGCTTGATTAAGGAAATGGAATCAATATTTTAAATTATCTTGTATCAGCTACTAGCTTCTTCTTAATTCTGAGAGACGTAACTCCCTCATATAAAGCTGTGACATAACTAAATTGGAAGAAGATAACCTTAAAAGGCCGATTTATCTAAAATAAGACAAAAGCCTTCTAAACTCAAGAAAATGCTCTTAAAAAGGAAAAATAGCAAAAAATGCAAAAAAGATGCAAAATAAAAATGACATATTTGAAGACGGGGTGGCCCGTCCGGAGTTTCTATGTACTTCAGCATTGTTTTAGACAACTCAGTAAAAAGATGACATGTCATCAACATCCGGGCCCTACTTATTATCAACAAATGCTGGCGCAGCCAAGTTCAGCGGCAATCGTATCTTGAAAGCCTAACACATGAGCTGAAGTTCTCTTATTTCAAGTGTGCGATTATTGTTAATTTTAAAGAAGTGAATCGTATGAAATGTCAAGTGAATTGTGAACGAGTTCATTCATTTACACTCGAATTGAATTTACGTTAAATAGTCAGAGTGAGATACTGTCTACGAAATCTTCAGCTACAGGTATCAACACGATCTTGTGCTATGGTATTATCAACAAACTGATTATCGCAGGGCCATGGACTGACAGTTTTATGAAGGACTCAAACCATCATATCATCCAAATATGGGGAGGAAATAGGAGTGTTCGCATGCATTAATTTGAAGGCCAGTTAATTTCTGCACAACTCCGCCATAGCCGGTCCCAAGCCCGTGTTAAGAAAGGAGGAGGGAAGGAGCTACAACCTGGAGGGAGGAAAGAATTCTCGTCCCAGGGAATAACAGGAGTATTGACCACCGAAATACCCTGAAGTAGCTCTAGGGTGGCAGCCCCATCATCAGGCTCGGGGGCTGTAGGCTAATAACCTGCACCTCTTAAATTTATTTATTAGCCTACTGAAACTGAAACAAGAGTAAACCGGACGGATCTCACGATGACGACTTTCAGCATGAAGAGGAAAACGAGAATTGGTTTAAATGGAGATGGATAGGCCACACCCTAAGAAGGAGCCCAACGCAAATCCCGAGGCAAGCTTTGGATTGGAACCCACAAGGCAGCCGGAAAAGAGGGAGACCAAAGAAATCTTGGAGAAGAACTGTGGAAGAAGAACTTTCCACCATTGGGAGGTCCTGGAATGGGGTAAAGAAGACTGCTGTCGACAGAGTTCGCTGGAAAGCTCTTGTGGAAGCCCTTTGCTCCTGGGAGGAGCTTAAAGGACATAAGTCAAAGCAATTTCTGCACTATTTATTCTATCAATTTGAACTTATTTTCAATACGTATACATATTTATGCTGCATAAAATTTGTGTGGAAATTTATTGATGTGATTTCTGTTCAAGCACGAGACAGTACAGTAGTTTACTGAGCGATCCTGAGATAATTCAGTCAATTGAATATCTTACAATTAAATTCAAATTAGTCGATCAATGTAATTTGATCTATCAATTCGTGTTAATTGAATAATTTTAAAAGAAAAGTTCCTCCAAAACACCTTTATAAAGAATTTATGATTATACACAATGTGTGGGCATAGTAGGCAGTAGGTGAGAATTTAACCGTTGCACATGAGAAGGCCAGATGATAAACCACAATAAGGGCAAGTTCCGAGGTTCAGGCTCTCACGTTACAGTCATACAGTAGACCCCACGGATATGAAAGCAGATGTAGAACCATGAATTATTAGCCTATAACCTATTGAGCAGGTCTAATATTGATTTCTATGCAATATGCTTACAGCAGAAGAAACATTAATTAACAATAATGTTATTGGTTTTACGTCCCTTTTAACTACTGCGGCTTTTAGAGACGTCTGGGCAGTGGCGGTGTGTGGATTAAACATCTGGGGGTTCACTACTTTAAAAAATAACGTGGCCAAATTTAATGTTACTTGATGTTTACATAGACGTAAAATAGTGACATTGCATGACTAGAAATGTGACTTTCCTTTGAAGACATACGATTGCAGCTCGCAGAAGTTACCAAAACTATGAGAAATGAAAGACAGAGAATATAAGGTGTAATTACCTTAAGCAGATCAAGTTTCGTCTGATGTTGAAGACATTGCTGGCGTTGGTATAACAGCTGTCGTCTGTGTGTACAGGAAATCCATCCTCCTTTCCTTCCTGGCGGTGAATAAGTCAATTACCTTCTCATTAAAATCGACTAATTTATGAGTCATCTCCCTCTCGATGGACAACATAGCGAGAGCAGACAGTCTATATTCATGCATTGTACTCCTCAGGAATGTCTTAATCCGCTTTAAAGTGGAAAAACATATTTCTGCTTCAGAATTAATCATGGGGACAGTAATAGTTAATTTCAAAAGTTTCATCACTTCTCCGAAATGTTCCTTGAGATTGTTCTCTATCAAAAAAGCAAGGAAGTCAGTTGCATCTTTCATTTCTTTAAAATCACTTCTTGAATAAATCAACTGCAGTTCGGTTTTCAGTTTATTTTTATGAAGAAAAGGATAGGATTCTATAACATACGTAAGATACTCCTCTGGAAAATTATTTTGGGAGGATGGAAAGAATTGGTGGTCAAAGAAGGCGGAGGCCGGTAAGTGGTTGGAGAAGTTGAATCTCGCTTTGCTGTGATTTATAATCACGTCACACACCTCCTTCGCCGCAATGTTCCTCGAGTAATAACTATTTTCGCATCTTCTTTTCCCTCTGTTGTCTTCTACATTTTCCTCCACAACGATGCTGTCAACATTGTCCCTTACTTTCAAAATTGCAGTTTTGAAGGAGCTTACTGCACTTCGCACTGATACAGGGTTAGCAGAACGCTTTTGTAATTGGTTGTATAGAATGTCCACGTGAGGCATAACACTGTAAAAGAACTCGAACCAAAAAGTAAACGTTGGCTGTTGTATTTTCAGACGCAGTCCATAAGCTTGGTTCATAGTAGCTGTTTGTCTGCTCGTGTCTTCGATTTTCTCAAAGCATTCCAGCATTGCATCCTTATGATCATGCAATGTAAGAACACATCTTGATTTAAAGTTCCATCTCGTAGCTGAGCCCTGCGGAACTCTTCTGCCCACAACCTCATCAAGAATGCCCACTCTCTGAGGCGAATGAGGAAAAAAATGCTGGAATCTCTCCAATGGTGGCAAAGAACAATCGCACTTCTTTGTTGTGGCTAGCAGCCTGAGCCAGAATTAAATTCAATTGATGGGCGTAACAATGCACAAACTATGCAAATGGGTAGTCTTGTCTTACAATTGTTTTTACTCCGGAGTGTCGGCCACTCATAACATTGGCACCATCGTAACTTTGGGAGACTATTTTTTCTTTGTGCTCTCCAACTACGTGAGTGAGGACCCCTTTTATACAATCGGCTAATGAGCAGGCGTCGTTTCCTGCTGGGTTTAAGAAAGTCCAGAACCTTTCAACAGGCTTCCCATTAGCTAATACATATCGAAGTACAATGACTAACTAACACTTTGAAGACACATCAGATGTTTCATCTGCTATCAGTGAGACGAAGTCTGCAGTAGCTTGGTACTTCAGCTAAAATATTCTCGCGACACATATGCAACATACATTCCAGAATGTCATTTTGAATGTCCTTCGACGTACCCTTGAAGACTGTAGCACTGTTGAAATGACCCCTAACGACGGTATCCAATGTCGAAGTAAAATTAATGAGTCCTCTGAATACGTCTGGATGGTTTGAATCGAGTGTTTCGTCATGACCTCTCAAAGCAAGTTCAAATTCACCACAGAATTTCACGCAGTCATTGATCTTCGAGAGCACGTACCTATTTTTCTGACACTATCATTATGCCTCTCAATATACCTTCTGAAAGCGCTACTTAGCTGCTGCCTAATATCTGTTTTCCCCAGAACTGTAAGATCTAAACATGCACTCTTATGTGTAATAGATGCTTCGTGCTTATTGATCTTTTGTGTTAAATGGCTGAGATCTGATACCCCTGTTTTTGTCCAATTCGTGTCCTTACCCTTAGCAAAAAGCAAGCACGGGAAACAGAAGAGCCTATTAATGGTATCGCAACCACATAGCCAAGTATTCCTCTCGTAAATCTGTGGCTTGAATGTTCTACAAAAATCCTTACCTCTACTAGTTTGCTTCTGAATAATGTTCAGGGAGGGAAGAGGCCTGCCAAGCTGATTTATTTTGCACTTTTCTTCTATATTAAGTGTTGGAAAGGTATACACTAGAAGAAACCGAACGGTATTCATTTTCACACTGATGAATACACGACACACGCATCAAGACACCGCCACACACTGTGATAACGTACGTCAGATACAATAGAGCACTTCGATAAACACAGACTTGAGAAGATATTCGCTAAGGTACTGTTCCGGAGGTGGTTGAACTGACGGGTCAGAAATAAACACTGCTTCAAGAACGTGTTAGGCAGACTGTTATTTATGTTCTTATCTTGACGTATTTTGCCTTAATGAGCACTCCTAAATAATTAAAAGTTTACATTAATTACATATACATAGGCTACGTACGCCTATTGATGTTGTACAAATCGTAGTTACCACAATATTCTGGTTCATTGCGATTAATTATAACTAAAACGCAAAATCATGAAATTAAAATCCCTTCAAAACGTACCATAACAGTCAAATTTTAAACCGCATGCATATAGACAATACATCGGCCAGGGCTGCATCGGCTAACTTCGGGGTGGTTCGAGGTAGATCGTGTCTAGCGCTGGCTTGAGCTGGTCCTTTCACCAGCGATAGTTTACAAAACTTTGTTCTCAGCTTACCCCCCTTGCCTCACACAACCCTGCGCCCATCGCTCTCTCCTTACGTCCCACCGCCGAGCGCCAGCGATCCAGAAATTGAACCTTTCGCGCGCTAGCGATCCAGAAATTGAACCTTTTCGCTGGTTCCGGAGAGCAACCGAGTGTTGATGTCAAAATTATCCCTCCGAGCGCAAATTTACATATGTAATTAAAGAAATACGCACTTCATTAACCATGTTACTAAGAGGTATATGCTTCTAGGGGGTTCACTGATCCACTGAACATATAGAACGCGCCGCCAGTGCGTCTGGGTGATGGAATATTTCCCCAAAGGGGATCTTTAACCTGCCTGTAAATAACGATTCGATCCTGAAATCTTGGGAAGAGCAGGCGAGAATGTTATCGCTGAGCCACGCAGCCAATCAAACAAACAATAGAACCTCTACATCCCTGTCTTGAAAAATATTAACTTTTATAAACATCAAAATTATGATAACTATTCAACCAACATGCTAGCCTACAGACCTGTAGTCGGGCGTAGGGTGTCCCTGGGCCACGCACGGTAGCACCACGAGCTCGTCTCGCCGCGCCTCCAGGTTGATGAGACGTTCAATGTAGCGTGGTGCCTGGACACTCCTCGGCTCCGTCACCGTGATGCGTGCTGCAGCACCACTCACCCGCGTCTCTCCAGAGAGGCGGTGTGTAACGCGGCACTGGTAGCTGGAGTAGCTGTCAGCTCCCCCTGCGTTCCTTATCACCAGCTCACCAGTGGGCAGCATGTGAAACTTGCCGTCTGCAATCACAATAGTAAACGTCCAGTTTACAGTTCTACATAACTGTTCACCTGAGTTGTTGTGACCCTCACGTCCTCCAAAGTGAAACCATCTTTACAATAAACATCGTAACCGTGTAGTAACAAAAAGAAAGGGTGGAATAACATAGAGAGAGAGAGAGAGAGAGAGAGAAGGGGGAGGGGCAGGACTGCATAAAGAACAACAATTTGAATCCGTTATACAAATGGTGATTATCTTCAGGACTAAACATGGCACGCGCTACCGTGGTGTGGAAGCTAAAAAAGTGCAGATGCAGATGAAACATCAATAATAATAATAATAATAATAATAATAATAATAATAATAATAATAATAATAATAAAAAGATACGAGCCATACAGTAGTCGCATATGATGTGTAACATCTGACATGTTATCCTACCTTGAAGTTGTTACCGTTTTTTATTATACTTGACATTCATCAACACACACAAAATCTTTTCATTTTTTACACTCTCATAATACATAACAATTCCAAGACTCTCTTTTTTCTTCACTGCCTACTTGATATTTCTACTCTCGCACTGCCTCCTTGATACTCTGCTGTTACATCACTCTCCTACCAGTAACTAAGTTACGTTAACAGAGACTGCCTTTGTTTTCTTCACTGCCTACTTATTATTTCTACTCTCGCACAGTCCTTCTTGATACTCTGCTGTTACAAAGTAATCCGTATGTGATCAACATTCCACATGGCAGTGCGTCTTACAAACTTCCGTCCGATCCACTTCCGTCCCATTTTTCAAAATCACTCCCACAAAAATATCCAGCAACCGAGTGGAGAGATGTAACACATCAATAATAATAACAAGAAAGGGATGATGGTGAAATTGGCAACCAAGGAAAGGAAGATTTTGAGGAAAATCTTAGGTCCGGTTAAAGAGAATGGTGAGTTTAGAAGACGGCATAACCAGGATATATTTAGGCTTACACATGTGGAGGAAATTACTGACGCGATGCGGAAAAGACAGATTACGTATTATGGGTACGTGGCACGAATGACGTCAATACGATTAACCTATGTATCTAGGTACGATGCGAAATGAATACGGTGATAATAATAATGATAATATTAATAACAATAATAGTAATCACTGTGTGGCCTCAGTTACCGTGGAGTAGTTCTTTTCAGTTGGAGCCATTGAGGCGATCTTCTCGTACTCCCAAGGTAACGATGCCTGGTACGAAAACTGTCACCTTCTCGTCGGGTAATCTGTGGTTGGCACCCTCTGAAATCTTAAATAAATTCTATAGGTTATTTCCTCGTTAAATGACACAAGTGTGCTAAACTAAGGTAGCCGACTTTCGATCTTTTATTCATATATTTTTTGCCATGTTTCTTGTTTGTTTGCCGAGAAAATACGGTTCTGTTTAGTTCCTGAACACGAGGTTAGCGAGATTGAGTCGTGGTAATGGTGGTCATTTTTGGTTCTGTCATTATTGGTTTGTTGGTAGAATATAATCAGTAGGTCATTAGCGTAAGTGTAGAGTGTCCCTTGAGGTATTTTCTGTGTTAGGTTTGGTTCAAGATAGCTGCGTCCTTGCGTATTGTAGGTAACTAAAATCTGGCGTGTGAATATATTTGTTTACATTATGGCTGCGTCGTCATTTCGGTTAAATGATGTAGATATGATATTATTGAATATTTGGACAATTATGACAGTAATTACGATGGTTCTATTTCCGAATCTACAGGGCGCCCGAGAATGTTCTCCGCAGTGGGTACGTGCAGCTGTGAGTGGTTGAGTCATGAGTTTTAGTTGGCTGCACTGCACTGCACTGCACTGCACTGTGTCCTTCAAAGCGGGACTTCCCCGTGTGAGCTGTCGGTGTGTATCGCGATAAGCGCGCGAGCCTGCATGTCTTCTGTCTGTATTACTATCAGGGAGCGTTCAGATAGATTATTATTGGAAGAGTGCAACAGTATAAAGGCGGTAAAGTTTACTTACTGAAGAGAGAGTTTTTTAGGTGGAATACGTTTTTTGCGAAAGCGATCGGTTTACAGAAAATGTAAAATTAACATTTCAGGCTCGGATTCCTAATTCAAAGTGTACAAACCGTGATACCGTTCGGGATTTGCTAAGTAAATTTCGTGTGACTGGCTCAGTTCACGATGTACCGGGAACAGGCAGGCCTACGCTTTTAACAGACGAAAAACTTGATGAAATCTCCGATATAATGCTGCGTAGTCCAAGTAAATCAACACGAAAATTAGCTCAACAAACAGGAATCTCTAAGTCGACAGCATATAAAGCTGTAAGAGACAAGCTTTAGTTGTTCCCTTATAAAGTTACCGTGGTTTATGAATTAAAACAAACTGATTACGGAAAAAGAGTGATGTACTGTGAATGGTTCCAGCATCTGTTATGAATGGCTGTGGTGAGTACAAAGTTTACTGTTTATTTGTTACAAGGATGATAGACTCGCCCCTATCTAGCTTGTAAACTGTCGCCTCAGTAGTTGAATGGACATGGTTGGAAGAAATTAAAACGTAAAAGCACTTTTAGTGGGCGATGTATGGAAGATAGACATATGTTCTCGTGGACTTTTTTGTAGATCTTTTCATGCTGAACAATTCTGACACTCATAGTATTTAGATATTTTTAGCGGTTTGCCAAGCGTAAGCTTACAAAGAGCTCGGACGTCAGGTTTTTTTTTATCGACTTTTCCACTAAAATCGTTACTGCTCGGCTTCCTTTGATCATAAATAAACTATTTTCTACATAAATAATACTCTATATATCCTTTACAGAGTGGTGAAAACCGCATCAAAATCCATCCAGTGATTCTCCAGTTTACCCGTAACATCCAAGAATCGGGGACTTTGTTTTATACTAAGTAGAGATGATGCAAGCGGCAGCCGTGCTACCAACGTAACTGCTGTAGCTAGCTCTCGCAGACGCATGTAGGCGCTGCGGAGAACATTCCCGGACTCACTGTAGTAGTGGTGATAACGAAGTGAGAAAAGGTTACATCCAGACTGGGATGGCTGCACCTTATGTGCTCGATTGCTGCAGCACATTGTTTTATTTTAAAATGAATTACGTTAATAATATTATCTTCAATTAAATACAGCGCATTAAGAAGACATCAGCCGAAGAATAGGAAATATTTCAATTCCCCTCACAACGAGGTATCTAATCGTACGCTCCACTCCGCGTTCGATACTGGGTGTGCATATCGCAGCTCAGCGATAATTTCTAAGTTTATTGCCAGCAAACATGAACTCTGCCTTTTGCGCATGCGTGCCCAATCTTTCCGTGATGCTGTTGCAAGATCACTGGTCAAGACATAACAGCGCTTCTTCGTTCGACCACAGAGCGGCAGCACTGGTCACACGAAATGAGAACGTGGCAGGTGGCACCTTCTACTTCTAGACTCTGCGGTAGCATTTTAGAGGGATCGCTTATTAAGCAAACGGGGAAAATTAGAGGAAGCAATCAGTTGTTCCCGCCAGAAGGTCTTTTGGTACTCCCAACTTCTATAACCACATTTTGTAAATCGATGAACTATAAATTATAAGTGTTGTAAAATATGGGCATGATAATGCGATTTTCTTTAATTACAAAATGTTCTAGGTTGTAAGTTTCACTATAGCAAAATACAATGTAATTTTGCTTTATGGCGTTGCTGGTTTCATTTTAATGCTCTTGGTAACACTGAGAAGTTCTGTTTTTGTGCGCTCACACCAAATGTTTCCGAGTTCGTGAGTAGTTTGTCATTGCATTGTCATTTGTGTGTTTAATTAATTTTGTATGAGGAATGTGTTGAGTTTGGGCAGTGGAGAGCCTCTTGAGTGTTTTTATAAATTATGTTTCTAAATATTTTTATTTTTTGTACTGATTTTCTGTACGAGCCGCCACTGCATCCAGCGTGCTTGTCTAAGCACAAATGCTGAGTATGGTGGGTGAATAATTCTTTTTACTGAAATTTATCATTTTTTCTACGCAAAACCGAAACTATTGCAGAAAATGTTATTTAAATCAGTCAAACATGTAAATAATCAAGTTGTCATTGGAATTAAGCTATACATTCAGTGCAAAGTAGGACAGATCTGAGCAATATTAGCATTAAAAATGATATTTCTGAAAGTGAAAACAAACCCCATACTTCTATAATTTTTGGTAAACCCCATAAATAAAATAAAAATAAAATAATGTTTTATCAGCAAGTCTTGTATCTATAGAATATCCACAGTTAGTCTCACTGTGATACTTTTCAATGCAATTACAATATGCACTTTTATAGTGTACTTTCATCAGAAAATGGCCGATAAGTTCCTTGCATACCATTCAAAAAGTGTATTTAATAAATCTGAAACTAGGGCACAGGAAGGTATAAGACAAAGAGCCCGTTAAGAACAATTAGGTTATCTTTAGAATATCATTGCATATGTGATCCGAAGTAGGACAGACTTAATTAAAATGAGTTCTAAAATTACATTTTTCCGCATATATTAAAAAAATAAATAAATTAATAAGTGCTTTCAACCTCATAGGTAATAGGCTATTTGGCCCTCCTCCCCATATACTTACTGTATTTAGCTATATCTGTGTATTTATTCGTTGCGATACCTGTAAATGTGTAGATGTTACAAATATTTAGTAAATATTGAGTAATTTCATTAGAAAATAGCTGACTGACTTCAAGCTTACCACTCAAAACGGCCTAAGAGCAAGAGGGTAAGCACTGACATCTGAAAGTGAAAACCTAAACATGGGCGACCTGTTGGCAAAGATTTAATTAATTTTGTGTTGTAATAGCAAAATATGAACCGAGAGATCTTTTACGAGCCGGCATTGAACTACTTGGAGTGTCACGGAATTTCGTCGTTATTTAAAAATCTAACTTCCACTTCCGGGGTTCGAACCCGTAATTTTGGGGTTATGTTGCGGACACTCTACCACTGACCCACCGAGGAAACTCACAAGAGTTAATCATTAGTTACAGTAATGTGATTGGACATAATCGTAAAAGAAAACCACCATTACCGAATTACTGAACGCCATGCCACGATGCGACGGCTCACTGCTACCGCTCCACCTTGGGCAGAGAAGCAACTCGAGCGTCAAAGCAGATTTACTCTTACAGCACACTGTTAGCACGCTAAATTAACACACATTGCAAGCTCTAACTTTGCGGCCCAACGTCCAGGGAAGGACAGGGGACAACGATGTGACTGAAGAATCGCACGGAATAAGCCCACACAAGACGTTTCTAGTTGATGCCCTTTGAGGCTTATTCTAAGCTATGTAACAATGTATTTATAATAATAATAATATTAATAATAACAATAATATGGGTGGTACGACCCTTTCAACTGTTGTGGTTTTAAAGACGCTGGAGTGCGAGCATTTTTTTTCCCAGGAAGGGGATCTTAAACGTACTAGTAGCTCTAGTGACACGAGGTTGTTGTATTTGAACACTGAGCCACTCAGCCCGACGCATTGTATGCATAAATAGGGCAACTAACCTGAGTGGAGTAGCGCGTTAACCGCCTTGAAATGAACTTCAAATTAAATGGAAGGTGATTGGAGAAACACAAAGCCCATAGTCTGGATTCCAGATGTTTCTGTGAATAAATAAACTATAAATTACACGTAGATCGAGTCATGGAATTGTGAAGGGCCTACATATCACATTGAAGAGTATCGATGATCCGTTTTATCAACTTGAAATATCGTGGTCTTCAGCCCTGTGTACTTGTGTTTGGTATATTTAACCTGTGGTTTTTGTATTAGTGTGTAGTAGTGTTCGCCTGGAGTTGGAGTGAAAAACCACAGACAATTGGTTTAGAAAGGCTGAGGGTATGATTGAACCCACCTCTCTTTTAGTTGTCCTCATGGGGTTGAATAAACGCCGTTAATCTTGCCAGGATTTAAATATTCATTGCCATAGTCGGGAATCTACCCAAGGCTGTTACAATAGGAATCTATTACGACTGTGTCGACACAATGCATGAATGATCCATGAAGCAGTAAAATCAATGAAAAGTATACTGCATCGTGCAATTTACAGTAAATAACGTTATTCTATACAACATATTGTACCCTTCAATGGTTCCTAGGATGCCGACTCTAGCTCGGGGTAATGGTCTGTTCGGTGTGGCTCTAACTTAATTTAAACACCCTAGGGATATCGTCAAGGATCACAGGAGGCTTAACTTAAAATCAGTATGTCAGAGAAATCCTAATATAAAATAATTTATTCACAAAACAGCATCTCCCACTTGCTCCCATCCACAGACAGTAAAACAACAAAAATATACTCCCTTAAATTATTCTGAACACAAGCTAAGATTCTAATCAACAAATCAAATTGTAAAAGATAAATTATAATCACACTGGCTGAAACCAGGAAAAGAAAATAATCTAATTCAATGCAGTCCACTGCTTCAAGTTCAAAAATCAAATGTCAACAGACTTAATTCATCAAACTATGGTCTGAATAGCCCAGCCATTCTGTCAAAAAATGCGCACTCATGTTTACAATTGCAAAATTGCATTTGGGGTTCGGGCAGGCTTTCTCGTACAATCATCATTCTTCCTCACAAGAGTCCAATGATGAAGGCAATAGGCTTATTCTAGGCCACAGGCATGTGTGCACGTTCTAGCTTATAAAAACAATTAACTCACTCAGAGCTATAACTCTGCTAATTACAGTAAACCAAAACAAGTCAAAATACATGAAGCATCAAATAAACACACTTCGGTGGCCGATGCCCAGTTACTTTTAATAAACAAACAAATATAATGAATGCACTCAAAATGATATTACAAGACATGACATCGCTTCCTGAAGCGGTACAAAAGAAAGAAACAAACCCTGGGAAGTTCGACTACCTTCCCTCACAAAAGAAAACAATACCATTCAACGTGGTTTCCCGACCTGGTGACAGACACCCTCACACCATAATAAACCAGCTGGGCAAGCAACGACCTTCGCTGCTCCTTTCAGAATTCAGACGGCTGACCACAATCTTTATACCTGCTTTCCGTATGACTGCCTTGGGCTCGAGCTGTACAGTTACCTTTCCGACGGAGCTATAGTGCACTCTCATCAGACAATTAATTCAATCATTTCACTTACCAATTATATCATCGTAGATTCGCGGGAATTTCGCCTCCGCCATTAATTCACTTACCATTTATATCATCGTAGAACACGGGAATACCACTTCCGTCTTTAATTTCAGCTCAACCAAGGATCAACTCTCAACCTTCTCTGAATATTATATTGTCATCCAGCCATTCCATCTTACCTTTCTTTACCTTGGTGTGGTCTTCAATACCTTACTTACTGTTCACCTAATTTCAGTGTCATTACTGGTCTTTGTCACAATGTCAAGCTATCACCCCCATACTAGCTTTTACGTTATGGTCGTGCGTAAGCACTATCAACCCAATTATTCCCTTAAATGTGCATTCAGCAAAGTTACTGAAACCCTCAAACAAAACACAATTAAACAAGATTTGATGCTCATATACGAATCTTACATTATAAAAAACACAAAAAATCATAAATGACAAATATACACACAAATTTACACAAAACATGCCTGCTGTGCCCAAAATACCTATTTTATCATAATTGCTTATGATCGAGATAAACTTATCCGACTCCCATGATGGGATGCACTATGGCAAACATGCCCCATGCAATATCTACTTATCTCGTATACATCATGTTGGTGATGATCTGGTCCTTGATATCAGCCTTCTGGATCAATTGGTTCATCTTGCAAGGAGGAGAATTTTACACACGGTTTCCAAAAAAAAAATCACCAAAGCAAAGGTCCACTGTGAATTATTATTATTATTATTATTATTACAATGCACGGTTCTCGCGCGTGTAGCTCCTACTTCCTAAAGCCATCATCAACCTACTCAATTCAGCTGATAGTTCATAGCTTCCTATCTCACTGACTTTGATGCTAATAGCACGTGTGGCTATCTCTACCATATAACTGTTTCGTACTGTCATCGGTATGCACACTCGCGGTACTGTTCCGATTCGCACTCGCGAATACTTGACGATATTCAAATGTCCCAAGATAGAACTGCTTATCCTTATAACATTTTCTTAATTTCAGAACGCGGCGATCGTGGGCTCGCGCCTCTGCGATGCTCAAAGTAGAACTGTAGAACTTGTAAAATTTGTTAATATCATAACGCGACGATCGTGGGCTCACGCCTCTGCAGCTCCCAAAGTAGAACTGTATTCGCTGCGTCTCCAGCTATTATTTATATGATTTGTCGAAGGAGTACTCGGAGTGGGGAGCTTTTAGAATTTTATTCTATAATAACACTCGCGTGAATATGTAAATCAGCTCATTCGAACGTCCTCATTTTCAATGTCTCATGGCTTCTTTTAATCCAAAATCCGATCGCTGGATCCTTAGATAATGAGCTCCGTAATTCCCTTCATTGTTCCTTAATTTCGGCGGGATTCGGTCGCGTCTCGCGTCCCTCGCTGCTATTGGTAGTTTCAAATCCGCCCCCTAATTTCGTTTTAATTCTGGCAAAAATCACAGAATGACTCAATTCAAATTTTGAAAATACTTCTGAGAGGCTGGGATTGTCCCCTATACGATGGTGTAATTCCTGTTTCTGCATTTTAATTACTGCTCCAATTTCTCTCAAATGGGCGGGGTTTATCTAGTAAGTGATCGTTGAAATTTTCGTATTTACCCGCTTGGTTGAATGACCGTTTCGCGTTGTCTAAGCCCATGAGGTTACCAGATGTTTGCCGATCTCCTCCTCTCTCCATTGTCCACGCTCGGTGAAAGTTATAGAAAAAGCACGTACGGGTCTTCCTTTGTTGCCCTCTGGTCTACAGGCAACGTCTTTCTCACATCAGCTTTGAAACATGAATAAAATCTTGTTGAAATAAATATGTAGAATTTATGCAATCACAGATGCATAAAGGTTACAATATGTTTTTTAAAGATCGATAGGAGTCGGCATCTGGTATATTCAGCATTCCAATATATTCAATACACTTCGTTACACTGGCTTCCAGGAAAATATCACATGGTAAGCCCTCACCTTCTTGTCGGCGTCGCGTGAGACCATACGGACGGCTGCGAGCTGTCCTCACTACCTGAATGGGTCTCTGTCTCTTATTCAGTCACTAGGCTATATATTACAGTATTCAAAGCGGTTAAAAACCTCAAATATTAACAACACTAAATTGCAACCGAAGAAAATTATCGTTGCTTTATATTGAAATGGTCGAAAGTTTGATATGTGTAGTAAAATATAAGTTTTAATTAATCTTTATTATTTAATTTAAGTTTAATTCATAAGAAAATTACAGTGGAAATAAAGTAAGAAAATTCGAAGTGAAGTACATTGTGTTTTGCTCGCAGTTTTGCAAGCGAGTATGTCACTAACTCAATCAGAGTCGAAATAGTGATCCATGATAGTAATCAACGATCTCCGTTATGATAATCAAGGGTTAATCACTGCAGGACAAGCATGTTTCGTTGTCTGCATGGTTGAAGATTAGCTCAAATACAGAACTGCGCGTTACACTGAGTTATTGCTAGCGATGTAGCTGACACACTTGATACAGATATAGCCTACTGTAGTGCAACAACGTCGTTGTTACAAAGAAATCCTGGAACTAAACCTCTTCATAGGATTTATTACTTATGGCACAATGCAGAAGGTTCGTTGGTTGCCAAATGCGGATGTCCAAAAGATAGTTGAGATTCTATTCTTTGCGGGATTTTTAAGCTTCATTTCCTACTGCTGTGCCTTTGAGTGAAGCTATGTTCTTGAAGAACATCGAATTGTTGATGATGATGATAATTTTTGTTTTAAGGGGCCTACCATCGAGGTTATCGGCCCCTAATGAAATGAAATGGCGTGAAATGAAAGGATGAAGATTAAAAAAAAAAAGCTCACTGTCCTGGAAGAAACGAAAATGGTGTTTATAAAACAGTCAGTGAGCCCCAAAAATTATGCCTTATTTGAATAAAAATAGTAAATGGGGGTGGTAAAAACAATAAAACAAATAAGGCATAGTAAACAATAAAATAGATGAACATAATAACAAACATATAACAGACTTAGCCTGAATTAAAAGTCTTAACTGACATTAAAACTTGAAAAAATAACCACTCTCCCTCATGAACTGGATGACGAGGTCTGTTGACGGCCCGTCATCACGGAGAATAAGTGACAGGGTGTTAAGCAGTTTAAGAGTCCTTCGCAGATCGGCCAGATCCACACACTCCAAGAGAATGTGTGCCACGGTTAGGTGGGCGCCGCAAGTACACACAGAGGGGTCTTCTCTCTTTAGCAAATGGTAGTGCGTAGCAATCCCATGGCCGATTCGGAGTCGACAGAGTACCACAGCTTCCTTCCGAACAGATCGGAAGGAAGATTTCCACACCTTCGTTGTCTCCTTGATGCCCCTCAGGTTGTTGGGTGGAGGCGTGGCACGCCACGCTTCCTCCCAATGCGACAGGATCGAATGCCGCAACTGAGAGCGCACATCACTAGCAGGCACCTTATACGGTAGCGAGGGCAGTGCGACTGCCTCTCTCGCCGCCTGATTAGCAAGCTCGTTTCCCGCAATACCCATGTGGCTAGGAAGCCACACAAAGGTCACCCCGGTTTCAGCGTTACACGCACTGACGAGCAGGTCGTGCACACGCTGGACCAACGGGTGCTTCGGGAAACACACATCGATCGATTGCAGCGCACAAAGAGAGTCAGTACACACAAGAAAGTGCTGGTGATCGTCTGATAACGTGTACCGCAGAGCATCTACGATGGCATAGAGCTCCGCTGTGTACACGCCACAGGCCTCGGGAAGTGGAAAGAGAAACCGACGATCCTCAACCACAAATGGACAGCCTACTTTCTCGTTTACCCTCGAACCGTCCGTGAATAGAAGCCCTGATCCCGGATACCGGCTCACCACGGACTGGAACAGCCTCCGATGGACGGAGGAGTCCGTGACCGACTTGGGGCCGGTATGCAGATCCAGGATGATATCAGGGCGAGAGACCATCCACGGAGGGGCCTTGCTATGTACTCGGACGATACAGGAGACAGAAGGAAATCGGAACTGACGGTATAAGTCATCGAAGCGAATCCCCGCCGGCCGAGTGCCTCGGGTAAGCGCATCATACAGCCGGCGATTCGGATTGGTAAACAAACATGGATAGCTTGGATGAAGTGGCATCTGTCGAATGGTTGCAGCATAGGTCAGCAGTACTTGTTGGCGCCTCAGGTGTAAAGGAGGTACGCCAGCCTCTGCGAGCAAGCTGACGACTGGGCTCGTCCGAAAGGCACCCGTCGCCAGCCTCACACCGCCGTGGTGGACACTGTCCAGTTTAACAAGCACTGACTTACGGGCCGAACCATATGCTACACTGCCATAATCTAATCTAGATAAAATCAGTGCCTTATAAAAATGAAGGAGCACCACGCGGTCCGCCCCCCCCCCCCCGATGTGCCGCTAAGAAACCGCAACATGTTGAGTTTCTTAGCACAGGCAGTTTTCAAAAACTGCACGTGTGGTTCCCACGTCAATTTCTGATCGAAAAGGAGCCCAAGGAACCGGTACGTAGCAACAACAGGCAAAGCTACATCGTCCAGATAAAGCTCAGGATCAGGATGGAGAGTGCGCTGTCGGCAGAAATGGACAACTGAGGTCTTAGCGGTTGAGAACCGAAAGCCATGCTCTAGTGTCCAGCGTTCCACTCTCCGAATAGCTTGTTGTAGTTGCCGTTCAGCGACCGCCATCTTTTGCGCACTATAATGTAGAGCGAAGTCGTTCACATATAGCGACGGTACCACTGCTGGACCAGCAGCAGCGACTATACCGTTTATGGCAATCGCAAATAATGTTACGCTAAGCACCGATCCCTGTGGGACTCCATTTTCCTGTATATGATATTGCGAATATGTCCCCCCTATTCGGACACGGAATAGGCGAAGGGACAGAAAATTCGCAATAAAAACCGGCAAGTTACCTCGGAATTTCCATAGATGCAGGGTAGAGAGGATGCCGTAACGCCAAGTGGTGTCATAGGCCTTCTCGAGGTCAAAGAAAACGGCGACTAGGTGCCGTCTCCGGAGAAAAGCGCCCTGTATGGTGGTCTCCAGGCGTACCAGATGGTCGTTGACACACCGAGACGCCCTGCAACCACACTGGTATTCAGACAGGAGTCCTTGTTTCTCCAGGACCCACACCAGGCGCCGATTGACCATCCTCTCAAAGAGCTTGCACAGACCGTTTGTGAGACAAATAGGTCTGTAACTCCCTGTCAAATTGGGATCCTTATCGGGCTTCAGGATAGGTATAATGATACCTTCCTGCCAGTGCACTGGAAACACACCTTCCAACCAGATACGATTAAACACCTTGAGCAAATAACGAATGTTCTCATCGTTAAGGTGTTTAAGCATCTGGTTGTGAATATTATCCGGGCCGGGAGACGTTGTACTCCTCCGAAGCGCGGGAAGCACAACTGAGCTGGAAACGTTCTGCCTCGCGCCTCAGTGCCACGAAGGCAGGATCATTGTTATCAGAACCGGATATATCCGCAAAATAAGATGCGAGATGGTTTGCAACGCGGTAAGGATCTGTAACCAACTCATTATCAATGGAAATTCCCGGTACAGTAGAAGATGTCTGAATGCCCGAAATGCGTCGTAGTTTAGTCCAACTTGAGAGGAGGGGGTATGTGCCGCGATAGACGACACATACCGTTCCCATGATTCTTTCTTACTCTGGCGGATAAGAAACCGTCCCTTGGCACGAAATTTCTTAAACGCCACCAAATTGGCCATGGTTGGACGCCGACTGTAGTGCTTATGAGCTCGACGATGGTCTCTTATTGCCGTTGCAATATCCTCTGTCCACCAAGGGACGAGTTTGCGACGAGGAGTCCCAGAAAAGGATGGAATGGACTCTTCGGCGGCAGCAAGAAGCACATCGGTGAAGTGCTGTACCTCGTCATCGACGCTCCGGCAACCAAGATCAACGATCACAGCTCGTTCTTGAAACGAGGGTCAATCTGCCCGCCTAAGTACCCAACGACTGGGAAACTCCACGGGCTTCTGGTTCAGAAGTGTGAGAACGATCGGGAAATGGTCACTGTCACAGAGGTCGTCGTGTACATACCAACCAAATAGGGGACCAGCGCACGGCTACACACACTCAAGTCAATGTGTGAGTACGTGTCGTGCGCTAAGCTAAAATGTGTAGCTTCCCCTGTATTTAATAGAGATAAATCCAACCCTTGAATTATGCCCTCCACGTCCCTTCCTCTGGGGCAGGAAGATGGTGATCCTCATTGGGGTTGATGCGAGTTGAAATCACCCACGATTAGGAAAGGGTCTGGAAGTTGATCAACAATATCAAAGATGTCATTAATATGAAGTGGCTGGTTCGGTGGAAGGTACACGTTACAAACAGTTGTCATAGCAGGCAAGGACACGCGAACTGCAATAGCTTCCAAAGGAGTGGTGAGTGGAAACTCTTCACTATAGCAGTCATAGTGAACGAAGGTACAAACGCTCCCGGAAGCCCGGGCGGCGTCTTGTCGCTCTTTAGAGTATAGTCGGAAACCTCTTAGAACAGTCTCGTGATCAGGTCTGAGGTTTGTTTCCTGTAGGCAGACTATACCCGCTGCGTATTGTGCAATGAGCTGACGGAGCTCTGTCAAATGCCTGTCATAACTGTTACAATTCCACTGTAACAGTGCCATAGTGTGAACGTATAAACTAGGGAATAAGTTGGAGCAGCAAGCTACAACTTAACCTCTGGAGGATCATTACCCCCTACGTCGACTATAATCTCCATGTCCTCAGGCGAGGTCGTGGAGTGAATCAACTCAGCGGAAGATTTCCTAGACGCAGTTCGGCGGCGGGGGGATCTCCGTGGGGAGTGCGCAGATCTGGGGACCAAAACGTCCCCAGGTGCAGAAGTATCCGCAGCTGGTGGGGCGGATGGCTTCCCCTTGTTTGGAGGAGAAAGGGAATGCGTAGTGCGGGCTCCCTTCTTCCCCGCCTCTTTAAGATATTTAGAAGGGTCAGGAGACGAATTCCTGACCCTGGTCGACGATGCCGCCTCCGCCGGCTTCGGCGCGGCTTTCGCCTAGTGAGGAGTAAGTCTTCAACATCCTCCCCTGCTGTGCGGGCGGAGCAGCCTTCGCTCGCACAGCCTTCTTTTGGGCCGAAGGTGGGGTTGAAGTCACCTTCGGGCTCTCTTACTGATTCTGGGGTGTAGATAGAGATGTAGAAGGTGGTGGTACATTGGAAGGTTTCACAGCTGAGACAAAAGATGAGGTAGCCGGGACCAAATTTGGTATTATAGCTCTATAATCAATCTTTGGAGAAGGAGAAATCGTGGCATGGTACTTCTTGCGGGCCTCCTGGTAGGTGAGACCATCCAGGGTTTTGATCTCCTGGATTTTCTTCTCACTCAGGAAGACAGGACAGTTCCTGTCCTGAGGAGAATTAAATCCAGGGCAATTAGTGCACTGATATGGTGTCGTGCACTCTTCCGCTTCGTGTGGTACCTTACCGCATGTTCCGCAGATTGCAGAGCTCGAGCATCGGGATAACATGTGCCCGAACTTCTGACACTTATAACACCTCATTGGTGGAGGGATATAAGGCCGTACGTCACAACGGTAACTTGTAACCTTGACTTTCTCCGGGAGCACCGAAAGCTCAAAGGAAATAATGAAAGTACCAGTATCCACGATTTGACCATTGACCTTGCGCGTAATGCGCCGGACATCAGTCACGTGACGGTGCTGCATATCCTCCTTGAGCTCCTCGTCAGTGTTCAGAATCAGGTCCCGGTGGAAAATAACTCCTCGGACCAGATTCAGAGACGTGTGCTTTTCCACTTTGACAGGGATATCGCCAAAGTGGTCACATTTCAGAAGTTGTTCAACTTGCTCACCAGTCCTAGTCTTGAGCAATAAGCTACCGTTCCTCATCTTTTGTACTTTCTCAAGCTCACCATAAACACCATCTATGTGGCGAGAAGACAAAATACTCTTTACCAGCTTGAAATCACCCCCATCAGTTCTGGTAGCTACCAGAAACTTGGGGGTGTTAGCACCCAGATTTTCACGCACAGATTATTCCCAAGGGGCTGATCCCCGTAGGGAATCAAATGTTAAAGACTTGGGTGTAGGACCACCCTGTTTGGGGATTTTTCTTTTAGAACCCATGGCCATATCATCCTCCCCGAATGCCACCGACATCCGATCACGGGCCGTCACAGTAGGCGCTACCCAGACAGGGCAAGGCCCGCCTAGCTTGGAAGGCATTGCCCGGGGGTCCGATGTTTTACAATGCCGTATCGGCATGTACCCCTTGGCATATACTGGATTTTACAGCTCTGACAGTCGGCTGTGCGGGGTCCTGCGTAGTCAGGCGGATACTACTGCACGGGTACATGGCGCACCCACCTGTCGGCGCGGCCAAGACCGGACAGGCTTTCGAGCGTAGTCGCAAGCGTAAGTGGCCCATCCCCTAACAGCAGGCACATAAGGTAATTTTGGTTGCCAGACCCTGAAAGCATTAACGGAAAGAAGTGCGATATAACCTAATGAGAGTTATTATACCGCACGGATATATGTCTATTAGAGCTGACTGTCAAACCCACGAAAGGGGACCGATCCGAGAAACCCTTTTAGTCGCCTTTTACGACTGGCAGGGATTACCGTGGATGTATTCGCTTCCTCCCACCCACTGGGGGTCCAATTCACAAACCATCGCGGAGTCCTTAAAGTATAGCCAAGGTCCCCCATTTAGTCGCCTCTTACGACAGGCAGGGGATACCGTGGGTGTATTCTAACCCCCCCCCCCACAGGGGGAAACATCGAATTGTACAAGACTGTCGAAACAATACTTGGAAACGCTATTTTAAAATTATTGGCCTACATTTCAGAAGAGTTTGTTGCCCCGATAGGAGAAATGAATTCATTAATGAGGACACTTCAATGAGACTGACTGTCGATCTGGATAGGTTGTTATTTAATGTAATCTACAAGCCGAGATCTTTCAGTACACTTGGCCTTTACTTAAATTGGATCCGGTCTTACACTGGGAAGCGCATCAGATCCATCAATTACCGTTAATTAGCAATATGGTAGAACGCTGAGTCAAGGAATACAAGCTACTGCACACCCAAGAGGAACAACAAAAACAAATTGGTGTGACATTTGCCAGCAATCACTGAAAGAGTTATTCAAACTCTGTGAAAATGACACTTGCCACAAAGAATCAACAGCCCGATGTTTTGATATTGTTCTGTTCTATCAACTGACAACATAGCTTGAATAATATTAAATCTAAGTGTTGTACTGTATTGAATTGTTTAAAATGAAGATAAAATGCTCAAATTTGACAGCAACCTCAGAATTCCTGCTTAATTGTCCAAACTGCTTAAATAATACGGTTTAAATGATAAGAACACGATACATTTGCGGCCTTGTTTGCTATAAAACTTACGATTCACCAATTTTAATAATCTCCATAGTAGGTACAGGGGGCTCAGCAGTGAAGCTGTTTGCCTCTCACCGGGTTCGGTTTCCGGTCAATGCCCGTGAGATTTTCGAAGTGAAAGGCTATGTCCTGTGGTTCGGATTCCACGTAAAAAGGAGGTCCCGTGGCTCATGATCGCGAGATTAACGGTCACGTTTAACTACAAGCTTCCTTCCTACTGTACGTAGGCCTATTTTGTATGTACATACTGTATGGTTGGCTACGTTGTGCAGAGGTAAGGTTCAGACCTATTGTGCTCAAGGTTGCGGGATCGAATTCCGGCAAAGTTAGTTTGCATTTGAGAGCGCTTAAATTAAATGTGAGAGATCCGTGTCAGTAGATTTTCTGGCACTTTGAAAATGCCCTTCATGCTGGAAGTCTGGCACCTCGGCGTCTCTAAAGCTGCAGTAGTTAAAGGTAAGTTAACTTCATAAATTACATTATTATTACCATTATTATTATTAATAATGTTTTATTGGTGGTCCGTTTTATTAGATTAAAAAAGATGCACACTTTAATATGTTGAAGAATGTACATTGGCTTGTTGAATACGACAACCTATTCGTAATATTATCTAACAAAACAGTGACGGAATACGTTAAGATATATCATGTGGTCAAGTTCCGAGAATTGTTGACAAGCAGATAAATTAACCGAAATTTGTGTATGTACTTAGGCATGTAATATACACACTGTGTTATCCTCTATAAGCGTGTTGCGAAAGTCTGTTAAACTTGCGAAAGGGTCCACGAATCTTTCAACATTTCAGATGTCACTCCGTGCAAGAAGTCGTTGAAGACAATCTCAAAATTGACGACATTCGGAGGAACATGTAGCTGATAGCATTGTCTATTGAGGAGATTTAGCGGCGGGGAAGGTGACATAGACGTACTTAAAATGTATAAATCGGAGGGGCGACTAATTACTAAGTGAGAGATACTGCAGATAAAAATCCTCCCAGAATCCATGTTCGCTACGACATGACAGCGAGCGGTGGTGGGATTGAGAATACTAGTGCATGCTAATTATGTTAAAAGCCGATTTTGAACTGGGAACTAATACCGGCAGTAAGTCAGGGCTTTGGTTGTACTGTACGCAAGCCTCGCATATCCAATTACTCAAAGGGGAGGGGGAGGGGGGGGGGGGGCAGAGGTGGCCGCTATGATTGTGCCATACACAGCACAATCGCCAATTAAATCAGTTAGATATAATGGTGTTTCTTACTCATGTTTTACAGTCTTTTAGTAAGGGAAATTGATGAAAATTAGTGAAATAGGCTAATCTTCTGCGAATGCGCCTTCATTACCTGCGTTTACCCCACAATGTAGCTGTGCTCGTTAGGTCTCACTGGGAGCTTGAAGTTTCAAATCCTGGCGCTGACATTTGGCCACCCTGAGTGTGGATTCTTCTGAGGTTTTCCGCACTCCCTCCAGGTGAATGCCGGGATGGTACTTTATTTCAAGTCACGGGGCATCGACCCCTCTAGACCATAATAATTACATTTACACTTTTACAGTCACCACAGAATCACATGTTATCAGGAAAATTCAACTCAGGCTATCAAGTATATGATCAAGATATTCCAAGCCCTAAAATGATTCCGCAACAACTACAACAACAATAACAACAACATCGTTCATGCGTTTCGTTGTGTTTCCTTTATTTAAGGGCCGGCCCCATGGTGTTCGGGTAGCGCGGCTGCCTCTCACCCGGAGGCCCCGGGTTCGATTCCCGGCTCCGTCAGGGATTTTAAAAACTAATGTGAGGGCTGGAACGGGGTGCACCCAGCCTCGTGAGGTTAATTGAGTAGCTGTCTAACAGTGAGGCAGCGCCCCGGTCATGATAACCAAGATTAACGGCCGAGGGGACCCGATGAGCTGACCACGCGTCACCCCAATATCTGCAGGCCAAATGACTGGGCAGCGGTTGCTCGGTAGGCCTAGGCCCTTCATGGGCTGTAGTGCCAGGGGTTATTTAATATTATTCCGTTATTTAAGTGCTAGGGACGTTTTGGTTTCTGTTACAACGCCTGCGTGTGCGAGATCTGTTTGATAACCAGTATACCTAGGTATAACCAGAAATAATATCATAAGTTGGTTGAAGTTATAGAATGCAAAATAATACATTTGACCTGATAGCAAAATATTTGTTGATATCCGTATTGATAGTTGAATTCTATGGTTTAAAATATACGCCAATCGATACTTGAATTAATTGGGCTGAGGAAGACCTCAAATTCAGGCCGAAACATGTACCGAACTAGTCGAACCTGCCCTAACGGACACCCTTATTCAGCGGACACCTGCCTATACGGACATTTTTCCTTGGAACCGATATTATTTTACATAAGACATCTGTTAAATTAGACTCATTTCAGCGGACACCTTGAAGTCCGGACAGCGGACATCGCCATCTGTCCCGTCCACTTGACTTCAGCGGACACTTCACACGCTGCAGGACATTTTTTACACCGGACCATGTCATCCTTTCTTTTAAAACCATTCTGCAGACATACGGAAATCCCTCTTGAATGTCTATACTATTTCGAGTCAAAGGAGAGAGAGAGAGAGAGAGAGTGAAATGCAGGCTACATCGCAACGCTGTAGTAGCTGTGAAGTTAATTCCTCTGTACATTCCTCTTTCCAAACCTTTCGTTATGTTTTTCTACCTACTGGTGTACATTCCGAGAATTCTAATTGTCCAGGATTGCTGCCAGTGACTGTTTACTGACGAGTTACCTGGGGATTTTCTTCCCTGCTTGCATCATTCTATTCATAACACAGATTGCCACCGATAAGGTCGAGCTCAGGTAGTCAACTTGAGAAGGAAAAGACTTGCAGTACATGAGCTAATTAGTGAGACAGAAATACCGTAGCATTTCAGTCGTCAAGTAAACATGAGCAACAAGAGACGAACGTGTTTCGACCTCGAAACAAGAAGAAATGTGATTGTTCGATTATTTTTACAAACTTGTTTCAGCGGACACCTCTCGTAACGGACATTTTCTCTCGGAACCGACGGTGCCCGCAGAAGGGAGGTTCGACTGTATAATACTTTATATAATACTAGCGGACCCATGCGAGATATCTCGCATGTTCCTAAGTCACACTTTCCCCAATAGGTTTATAATAAGAGTCTTAAGGAGAAAGGTTGTTATGTTTTTATTTGAACCAAATGATTATAGAACACTATTTACGTTTCAGGCGTCCCTATGGCCAGAATGCGAACTGAACAGCAATGATGTCACGTATTTTCCTACACCAACAGTATTTGCAAATCGGACACTTTTTACAAAAATTGATATTTATGAAATTAGAATGCAATTCGTCACTGCAAATGTCATTTGTGTGCTGAGTCCATTGATTGATAGCGTAGCCGTAACACTCACCGGTTATTCGATATTTATGAAATTATACGATTTGAGTACTCATTCCTTTAAATTACTGTTTCTGAAATCCATGTAAAATAATAAAGGAAAGACATCAGAATGTTAAAATGACATCAAACAGGCGTCACACCGGCCAAAATGTGAAGTGGACAACAATTATGGAGCGAATCTTCCTGCAGCAACAGTATCTGCAATTCGCACACTTCGTACAGTTTTTTAAGTTATTTTTTAAAGAAATTATAGATATTTATGAAATTAGAGTGCAATGCGTCACTGGTAATGTATATTCTCTTTCATTTGAATGCTCATTTTTCACGATCGGTCGCTTGTGAACGCCGCAGGAAGGATCTATACTACTGAAATAATATATACTAGCGGACCCGTACGAGAAACCTCGCATGTTCATTAACCACACTTTCCCCAATAGGTATACAGAGTGAACAAAAAATGCCGCACTTGGAGGTCGGCATGCGATTCCTCATCCAATTGCAAGACAAAAGTTTCAATAGCAAAATCGGATCGGGTGCTGTTTGAAAACACAAGTATGAAAACGAGAAGCTGGCAACACTGTCACATGCTTCAGTGCATCGGAATGTATAGAGAAATGTCCAGCAGAGCGCCGAGGTTCTGCGGCCTGCTTTTGGCCACGCTGCATGCAGTTACAGCGTTGCCGGAGGCTCGTTTCTTAACAGGCATTTCTGTTAAACCTCTTGGCGGGACTAGGTTTTGCAACAAACTTTTGTCGTGAATTTCAACGAGGAACCGCATGCCGACCTCCAAGTGTGGCATTTTTTTGTTCACCCTGTATAATGAGACATTTAAGGAGAAAGGTTATGTTTTTATTTCAACCAAATGATTATAGAACACTATTTACATTTCAGGATACTGAAAGACCTCAGAATGTTAATATGACATGAAACAGGCGTCACAGCGGCCCGTGGACAGCAATTATGGAGCGTATTTTCCTACATCAACGGTGTTTGCAAATCGCACATTTCGTACAATTTTTTTAAAGTAATTTTTTAAAGAACATATAGATATTTATGAAATTATAGTGCCATAAGTCACTGTTAATGTATATTTTCTTTCATTTGAATGCTCATTTGTCACGATCGGTCGCTTGTAAGCGCCGCAGGAGGGATCTATACTACTGAAATAATATATATGATGATATATATTTTAATTCAAGTTTTGATCGACGTATATTTTAAACTTCAGAATTGGTGGAAGTTGCTTTGCTTCATGAGGTCAAATTTTGCTCCACTTGAAAAAAGAATATTCAAAGGATGGAATTGATGCGAACAAGCAATGCTAGCAACCCTAATGTGTTATCCTACGGTCTGTCTGTTAGGTAGTCAGCCCGAAGGCTGGTTGGATCCTCTAAAAGCACCGACGTTAGGTTATGTGGGTAGATACCCACAAAAACCCAAGGCAGCACTATAATGGGGCGTAATAGGCAAGATGAGGAGTGAGGTAGTTTGTCATTGCTTTCCTCACTGAGTCAGAACAGCAGTACTAACACTATGAGTAGAACCTTTCACAGCATCCACAGGCACTGACTGTGCCCTGAATGTCATTACTAAGCACCACCCATACCTCAGTAGCTTCCATATAATCACAGCCATGAGTGTGACTGAGACATCGGTGGAAAGCCACATTTTACTCTAGCCTGTGCCAACAGACAAATGCAAATGTACTGCATTCATCAAGAGATGGCAAACATGCCATGTTATCCTACAAGGGACGTTATTTCGACAGAGTTACAACAGCTGCATTGATATCAAAGAAACAATTTGAGCAGAGGCAAGCTGGACACCCCATGGAACAAAGTGACCTTATTTCACGGTAGTGCGGATGACTAATTGTTTTGCGCCAATTATTAAGATCTATATTACTCCATGTGAGATTTGTGCTAGACAAAGCGGAGACAGACAGGTTCTTTTCCGGGTACTCCGGTTTTCCCTGTCACACATTTCATTCCAGCAACACTCTCCACTGCCATTTCATTTCATCTGTCATTCATTCAATCATTGCCCCAGGGGAGTGCGACAGGCTTTGGCAGCCGGCACAGTTCATATCCTTGCCGCTAGATGGGGGCTTCATTCATTCCATTCCCTGACCCAGTCGGTCGGCTGGAAGCAGGCTGTGGATTTTCATTTTCATTAACATCTATATTATATTGGAAGCTTTTCAGTTGGTCAACACGAGTGCACCGATTAGATTGGGTGGGGAGTTACAATTAATTTCCTAGTGCCTGAAATAAAAGATCTTAGATCTATTTCGGTGATTCCTAACGTTTGTAGTGAATCCCCTTCCTCATTATGTCTTTTGAACGTGAGCTAGGGTATTAGGCACTCCACAGTGTTTGCAGCATATAGAGTCCTGGCTACGCCCATGGAGGTCTCACACAAGAGCAACCTTTGCTTCCACCTATTTGTGCTAGGCTACTCCCTTTCATGTCTACTTATGGATTAGTCGATCTCTATAAAATATGGTGATTAGATAGTTTCTGTACTGTCGCAATCAACCTGCAAGTTCATTTTGAGTTTTCCATAGATCCGTGCCGGCTATTTATATTCCCTTGGTTCCTAACTAGTAAATCACCGTCTTCATCGTTATCACCATCTTAATCCTAATCACCATCCTGACAACCTCCTTCGTTGTACAAACACAAATTACGCACTATGTCACCATGCCTTCAAGCAATTCTTGCACTCTCTGTATAAATGTGTGGCACAGTCTCCCTACATGATGATTACTATACTTTGGAAGTTCATTCACTGAAAATTCCAAAATTAGCTTCGAGGTTTTCCTATACCCAGAAATTAAAATGCAATGAAAATCAAATGTCATAAATACGATATGAGGATTACATATACATATGCAATTGGATTAACTCATGAGGGCTACTTTTAGCATAGGCCTTTGAGAATATTTTACGGAAGGTATTCTAACAAAATGTTCGAATTGTAGAATAAGAATGTAGAAAATAGTAAACTCGTGCCCAGTGGCCTGGTGCAAGTCCTCGAAATGAACACCGCTTGGACGACTTACGTATCATCGATACCATTTCAGTACCTCAAACCGAAATTAAATTTCTTGGAAGGGCAGGGAATCAAACCCTGACCACCGGGGCGACAGCCAAGAATGTTAGCCGCTGCACCTCAAGGTGGTCTCTTCCATTGTCAGCGCAATCAATTGCATGGTACCATGTAATTTCTTCATTGCACGAACTATAATAGTATACATTTCTTAGGAAATTTGGCATTTCATAGCCCGTGGTAAGTTAGGAAGACGGTTCGCATACCATAACCCTAGAGCAGAATAATTCCAAAAACAAACAAACAAACAAATCAGCTTTCAGCACTCCACCGAAAGAAATACCGACAAGCTGGTGGAAAGACAGACAACATATTTTGTGATTTTCAGAGCAAAATTGTTTTACAATTAATAGCAATCTTGGAGTGGCTGTGTTTGGTCTTTCGAGTTCGGAGTAGTCTGACTATGCACGTTAACGTATTTAGCTACCTTAGCTGGTTTGTGACATTAGGCCAACAAATTTAAAAAAATGTATTTTAACTCTCCCGATTCCATACCGGACCCTGTTTGTTACTGTCACATGCACGATTACCAATATGCCTGATTCCATTTTTAGCCTACTTTTCACATTCTGCAAAAATGCGGAAAATGTAGACTTATGAGATCGGGCAAATGTGTGTCTGTCTGTCTGTCCGTCTGTCTGTCTCTCTGTCCTTCTGTCTGTCTGTCTGTGTGTGTCCCCCCCCTATCAACTCCTAAACGGCTACAGCAATCAAAACAAAATTTGGTGGGAGTAAAGATCTATACCTGAATATCTCACGGCCATATTTGAAAATGATGTCAGTGCTACCAACTGCTGAAAAATCGCAATTGGAATTTGAGCTCCATGTTGGATATCTTGGAAGGTATACATGGGAGTTATTTCAAAATTGGCACATGCATAGATAATAATATTGCAGTTTAATTTCCAGGAGGCCATACATGGCAGTGTTACCAAAATGATTATAAGCCTGCTGATAGGTCCAAATTTTAAATACATATAACTTCTACACTATCAATTGGATTTCAACCAAATTTCGTATGTGGTATGTGTACATAAACAGATATGACTGAGCGTATTCTTAAGAGCCACCACGGCTGCCAACTGTTAATAAATGCTCTCAATTTATTTTATCCAAATACCATTATATCAGAAAGTATGCAAGCCGACAGCTTTAAACTATGCACACGTATAGTACCTGGCATTCTAGATTAATTTGGAGTATCTTATATACGTCAGTGCTACCAACATGATTCTAAGCCTGCTGAGAGGTCCAACTTTAAATACATGTAACTTCTATACTATTATTTGGATTTCAACAAGATTTCGTGTGTGATATGTGTACCATAACAGATATGACTATGCCGATTCTTAAGAGCAACCAGGGCTGCCAATTGTTAATAAATACTGTCTGTATTTTTGTTAGCCTAATATCAATATATCAGAAAGTATGCCAGCCAATAGCTCTAAACTTTGCACACGTATAGTAGCCTGGCATTCTAGATTAATTTGGAGTAACTAATATAGGCCTACGCCAGTGCTGCCAACATGATTCTAAGCCTGCTGATAGGTCCAATTTTAAAATACATGTTACTTCTATACTAACAAATGGATTTCATCCAAAATTGGTACAACACGAGATCATAATATTTCAGATTATTTCTGACCAACACATGCATGACATTTTTGCCAACATAATTTTACGCGCGCTGATAAATCAAGGTCTAACTGCATGTAACGTGCATGCTATCCATTGGACTTCAACCAAATTTTGTATTCTGTACCTTAAGAGATTCAACTAACAATAGCCTATATTCAGTCACCAGGGCTGCCAACTGTACTGCTCTTTTAGGCTACATTATATAAGGTATATTTCGAACTAATTAGGAATTTCGATATTACCAACTTAATTTCGTCATTATTCTAGATAGGTCTATATAGATTGGCAAGAATCTTAAATTTCAAGAAAAGTAGGCTCTTTAGTTCGTCACGGAACTTCTTGTTAGGATTATTATATCCCGCTGCCCCTGCTGCATCACCCAAAAAGTATGCAATTTCCTGTATCCTTGTTGCAGATCTGGTTCATGTACGACCAAATATCATGTTTTAATGTGTGACTCTCCCACTAAGCTATTTTTGTCCTCCCCAAGCATAAAAGACGTTATGGGCACGGCAGACCACACGCATATGACAAAATGTTGCCCCTAGTGCGCCCAGTGTCCGGGCTCTGCGCTCAGCACTAATAAGGTGGGTTGACACGGAGTCGTAAAGCGGGCGAGAGCACTACTAGTTTTGAGCATGCGTCACGACTTGCTTATTCAACTAAATAACCCACGACCTTGTTCCGTTCATACGGACGAAGTGTTCTCGCTGGTCGTAAGTTTCTCGCTCGTTGTCCAAACATCAAACTCTGTCTCCGTTGCAAGTTTTGATTGTATGGACTCCAGCTTTTCAATTGCTTCCGATATGTGCGAAGGTGGCATATATCTATCTTGAAGACGTCTCTTTTTTATGCAGTGGCCTTATGTGAATGAAGGCCTTTGAAACTGTCATCTGTCTTCTTTTCATTTGACGAGCTTCCTGCTGGAGGGTCATCAATATAAGAACTGTCGGTTTCTTCTGGCCGTTTGACGTTGTGCCGTTTTGCACTGTCAAATCCAGATTAGATTCCGTTTCATTCATTTTTAGCCTATTTTCATTTTATGAAAAAAAAAAAAAAAGGCTTATGAGATCACCTTTTGTCCGTGTGTGTATGTGTGTGCGTATGTGTGTGTGGTGTGTGTGTGGTGTGTGTCCCTGATAACTTTTAACGGCTGGAGCGATTTCAATGAAACTCGGTAAGGTCATAGAACCATCTTGGCCGACCCCGACCGTGCCCTTCAAATCTTATTACGTCTCATCAATCCAACATGGCGGCTGTGTGAAACTTTTAACCAGCGTTCAATATCTCCGAAACTATTATCGAAATCACCCTAAAATTTTGTACGGGGATAAAAGGCACTACTAGAAGTTCACTTATGAGACTTCCAAAAAACCTGGTAACTACAAAACCAACATGGCGGCCAAGCAAAGTTGAGTTCCTTAAATAGCTTTTTCTCGCGATTTAACCATTCAAACGTAATGAAACGTGGCACAGTAAATGATTATACAAATTGTAATGCACTGGCATCTAATTTTGTTCAATTGTATACATAACCTCAAGATGGCGGCTGTGCGAAATATATCACTGGCATTCTATAACGCCGAAACTATTACCGAGATCACCCTGGAATGTTGTACAGTGATAAAGGGCACTACTACAAGTTTATCTATGTAACTTTCAAAAATATGTATAGTACAAAACGAACATGGCGGCCAAGCGAAGTTGAAACATTTTAATAGACTATTCTCGCGATTTAACCATCTAAGCGCAGTGAAATGTGTTACAGTAAATGATTATACATATTGTAATGCACTGGCATCTAATTTTGTTCAATTGTTTATATAACCGCAAGATGGTGGCTGTGCGAAATATTTCACTGGCATTCTATAACGCCGAAACTATTACTGATATTACCCTGAAATGTTGTACAGTGATAAAGGGTACTACTACAAGTTTATCTATGTAACTTTCAAAACTCTGTAAAGTACAAAACGAACATGGCAGCCAAGCGATGTTGAAACATTTTAATAAACTTTTCTCGCGATTTAACCATCTGAGCGCAGTGAAATAAGGTACAGTAAATGTTCATACATATTGTAATGCACTGGCATCTAATTTAGTTCAATTGTTTACATAACGTCAGGATGGCGGCTTTGCGAAACTTAAAAAAAAAGTCTTTTTTGGTTATCATGCGATCGAAGTGAATGTTTGAATAAAGAAGCTACGCAATAATTTTCCTTTAATGGTATATAACTCTATGGCCTATAGAAATAACGATCCAACATGGCGACCATCCGAAATATTTAGCTGGTTCTCAATATCTACGAATCTATTAAGTTACAGCAAATCAAACAGAATTTTCTTTATGTTCATAGGGGCTATGAACATAAGTTCACCTATAGGACTTTCAAAATTGGTGAACACATATCCAACAGGGCGGCGACGCGAAGTATAAATATTTAAATGGACGTTTCTCGTGATTTAACCATCTGAGTACAGTGAAGCATTTTACGGTAAATGCTTATACAAATGTTAATCCACTGGCATCTCATTTATTTCAATTGTTTTCATAACCACAAGATGGCAGCTGTGCGAAATTTAAAAATCTCGTTTTTATTTTTTGTGTACTAATCATGCGATTGAAGTTTGAATACCACATGTACACAATAATTTTCGTGTAATAGTACATAAATACAAATCCAACATGGCGACCAACTGAAATATTTAGACGGTTCTCAATATCTACGAATCTAATACAACAATCAAACTGAAATTTTGTATGTTGATAGAGGCAATTAACATAAGTAGGATATATGAAATTAGGCTGTATAGTTCTTCACGGAACTACTTGTTTAGCCTATTTTCATTTATGAAAAAAAATAGGCTTATGAGATCAGCTTCTGACCGTGTGTCTGTCTGAGTGTGTGTGTGTGTGTGCGCGCGCGCGCGTGTGTGTGTGCTTATGTCTGTGATTCGTATGTGTGTCCCCCCCCCTAATAAAATCTAAACGGCTGAAGCGATTTCAATGAAACTCAGTACGTTCATAGCATTATTCCGGACGACCCAGACCGTGCCCTTCAAATTTTGTTATGTATCACCAATCCAACATGGCGGCTGTGCGAAATATTTCACCAGCATTCAATATCTCCGAAACAGATATCACGCTGGAATTTTGTACGGTGATAAAGATAACTACTAGAAGTTCAGCTATGTGACTTTTGAAAACCTGGTATCTACAAAACCATCATGGCAGCCAAGCGGAGTTGCAACTTTTAAATAGACGTTTCTCGCGATTTAACCAACCAAACGCAATGAAACATGGTACAGCATATTTTCATACACATTGTAAAGCACCGACATCTAACTTCGTTCAATTGTTTACATAACCTCAAGATGGCGGCTGTGCGCAATATTTCACCGGCATTCTATATCTCTGAAACTATTACCGGTACGCCCCTGAAATTTTGTACGGAGATAAAGGGCACTACTGGAAGGTCATCTATGAGACTTTCAAAAACCGGTTAACTACAAAACGAACATGGCGGCCAAGTGACGTTGAAAATTTAATTAAACTTTTCTCGCGATTTAATGATCCAAACGCAATAAAACTTGGTACAGAAAATGTATGTACACATTGTAATGCAGTGGTGTATAATTTAGTTCAATTGTTTACATAACCTCAAGATGGCGTCTGTGCGATTTTAAAATTAAGTTTTTATTTCTTGTGTCATAATCATGCGATCAAAGTGAAAGTTTGAATAATGAAGCTACGCAATAATTTTCCTGTAATGGTACATGACTCTGTGGCCTACACATATAACAATCCAACATGACGACCGTCCGAAATATTTAGACAGTTCTCAATATTGTTACGGCTGTGAGTTTGTTTCATCGCTCGCCGCATGAGTCACAACTGCCCCAGGGCTGGGCTGTGCACTGCCTCAGTGTATTGCGTGCGCCTTATGCAACAGGACTACTAGGACAAAGGGATGGTCCAGAATATTCGTGACCCAGCCAGCGATGGAAACCTCGAGAAGCCGTGAACCCTGGATGGGTCTAGAAGCATTTATTGAGTCACCAGCCTGCTATAAAAGAGTGACCTGTCAAGCAGTGTGTGTGTGTTTTTCGAGCTAGTGCGAGCGTTTATCCTGAGCGACAGAAGTGTGGTGACTTGCGAAACCCCTAGTGAAGCCGATTCTCTTGACAGCGAGGGAGTGAGAAGCATACAGGAGACTGCCTGTGTTTTGAGCGAGTGTGATTTCACTGAACGACAGAGGTATTGTGGCGAAGTGCCGTGCGAGTTACGAAATCCAGTGACATTGTTTCCCAGCTCGTGGACAGTGAAGCAGCGTGTAGCAGGTTATCGTAAGTAACTGTAGTTTGTGTACATAAGGAAGAGGTGTAGGTAGTTTCTGTCAAGGCCACCGGACTCATTAGGACGGATTAACTTCTGTGGTTTGTTGACAAGTGAAAGGGGGCAAGAGCTCTCCATAAGGAAGAGACTTGAGGAAACTGGAGTAAGGTTCTAATTGCTTGTATTTGCTGATGAGTAGTGTATCTTTCTGGCCGCAATAAAGTTAATTACTTCTTTAAAGGAACAATCTGTGTTGTGCTTCAACCCACCGTAATCCAGTTAACAAAAGTGTCACTAGGAGGGTGGCACGTAAAAACTGGTGTCAGAAGCTGGATTACGAACTCAAGCACAAGCACAACACTTGACGGTCCTGGTTTCAAAACCCGAGCAGGTCATTTCTCTCTAATTTTCCTGTGAGTACATGCCCTTTACAAGACAAACAACCAAAATGGAAGCGCAATTTGCAGCATTGCTAGAAAAGTTAAGTGGCATGGAAGCCAAGATGGAAGACGGCCAGAAGAAATTAGCCAAGGACCTGAAGGATGACGTGAAGAAGATGGAAGACGGCCAGAAGAAGATGGAGGACGGCCAGAAGAAGTTAGCAGAGGACCTGAAGGACGGCCAGAATAAGTTAGCAGAGGACCTAACCGCCAAATTTTAGGATGGCCAGAAAAATCTGGAAGAGTGTCTGCTGACGAAATTAGAGGAGAGCCAAAGGAAATTAGAACAGGGCTTACGTGAGGAAGTCGCAGCAGTGGAAAAGAAGTTCGACGCCTTACAAGTGGAAGTTGCCGAGCTGCGCCAACGCCCGCTGATGGGGGTGGAGGAGAAATTCAACGCCTTACAATGGGAAGTTGCCGAGCTGCGCCTACGCCCACTGACGGGGGTGGAAGAGAAATTCAACGCTCTACAAGAGGAAGTTGCCGAGCTGTGCCAACGCCCGCCCACCGTTACACCGGGAATATCAGGAACGGGACATAGCAGGGTGACGCCCCCAACCTTCGACGGAAAGGTCCCGTGGAGCACCTACTTACGTCAGTTCGAGGCGGCCTGTTCCATAAATAACTGGAACAACACAGAAAAAGGCTACAGCTCTCATTGTAGCGCTGAGAGGTGACGCCCTTAACGTCCTTCAGGCCATCACGACTGGATCCCAGGACTACGCTTCACTGATCGCCCATATCGAGTCCCGATATGGTGATAGCCATCTTCAGCAGGCCTACCAGATGCAGCTCCGGACCCGGGTGAAGAAGAACGCGGAAACCCTGCAGGAGTTCGAGATGGACATCACACGCCTCGTAAGGCTCGCCTATCCAACAGCGCCGGCCGACTTCCTGGAACAGATTGCGACGCAGACCTTCACCGACGGGCTACGGGACTCGGACACTCAACAGGCGCTGCGACTCGCGCGCAATAAGACCCTGGCAGATGCGCTGAGCCGCGCACTTGAATTCTAGACGGCAAAACAGGTATCTAAAATGCACGCGTGGGTGCGTCAAGTGGACGTCGACGAACCAGCAAAAACCAACGAGACCAAACCCCTGGTCGACGAATTGATGGAGGCGCTAAGCCGTTTCTTCGATAGTCGCGGCACTACCAGCAACGACACAGCCGGAAGACAGCCGGAGAGGCGGATGAGGACTACCGACCTGCTGGGCCTGCGGTAAGAAAGGCCACCTGAGCAAGGAGTACGGTGATCGCCGCCGCCGAGGGTATCCGACGGGAAATCAATCGTCCGAAAACCGCGTGGCCCAGGGAAACGAGTATTAGCCAGCCTTGGGGGGCAAAGGTTGGCTTGTGACAGTCGTCTAGCTCCGACAGTCCAAGTGCGTGTGACGAAGTTACGGAGGGACAATAGCAGCCTGATGGTCGACGGAGTCGTCAACGGAGTGAGCTGGCCCATGCTGATCGACACGGGAGCGTCGAGGACCATCGTCAATCCCACCGTGATCCCGAAGTGGAGAGTGCAACCCACACAAAGGAACCTCCAGCTAATAACCGCGACCGGAGAGACCGCACCGGTACATGGCGAAGCATCACTGGAGCTCGTCATTGGTCGCCGGGCGGTGAAGCATCCAGTGCTTGTGGCTGACATATCAAACGAAGTGATCATCGGACTGGACTTCCTGGACCAGAACAACATCATCTTGGACCTGAGTACCAACACTCTGCACTTCGGAGGTAAGGAACTTGCTTTGCAACCAGCACACGAGGCCGTCACCGCACGACGAGTAAGGCTGAGAGAGGACGTCATCGTTCCCGCCAGGACAGAGGTCAACGCCGCCGTAATTGTCGACGGAACTGCTGAGGGAGTGGTGGCTGTCATCGAGCCAAAATATGAGGACATCCAGACAAAAGGATTGCTAGTTGCCAAGACCCTCATCAACACGACGTCTCGGCCGTACGTCCGCCTGTCCAACCTGAACGACTACGACATTACGGTTCACCGGGAGACCAACCTAGGAGTCTGTGAGCCCGTTACCTGGATTACCCGCATCACAGATACGACGGACGGACACCTGCAGACGGACAACCTAAGAAGACGCGCACTGCCAGAAGAACTACAGAAGCTGTACCAAGGATCCCAGGACCATTTAGACGAGGAACAATCACGCCAACTTCAGGACCTGCTACGCGAATTCCAGGACGTCTTCTCCGTGGGGAGCAAAGACTTCGGCAGGACAAGCTTGGTCCAGCACAGAATCGACGTTGGGGACAGCGCACCGATTAGGGCCCCATTCCGACGTGTCCCGCTCGCCAAGCAAGCCGAAGTCGACCGGATGGTAGAAGAGATGAAGGAGCAAGGGGTGATCGAGCCATCACATAGTCCTTGGAGTTCTCCGGTCGTGCTTGTGAAGAAGAAAGATGGTTCCACCAGGTTCTGCGTGTACTACAGGTGGGTGAACGACGTCACGAAGAAGGACAGCTACCCTCTACCCCGGACCGACGACACGCTGGACACCATATCAGGATCAAGATGGTTCTCCACCTTGGATTTGAAGAGTGGCTACTGGCAGGTGGATGTCCACCCTAAGGACCGCAAGAAAACGGCGGTCTCTGTGGACAGCGGGCTCTGGCAGTTCACCATCATGCCATTCGGTCTGTGCAACGCCCCTGCGATCTTCGAAAGTCTAATGGAATCCATCCTGAGGGGACTACACTGGACGACCTGCCTGGTCTACCTAGACGACGTCATCGTTCTGGGAAAAAGCTTCGAGGAGCACTACAGCAACCTGAAGGAGATCTTGATGAAGCTACGGGCTGCCCAGCTGAAGTTGAGCCCCAAGAAGTGTCAGCTCTTCCAGAAGCAGGTCCAGTACCTTGGGCATATTGTCTCCGAGGAAGGGGTGCACACCGAGCCAGAAAAGACCGCAGCTGTGAGGGATTGGCCAGTTCCGAAGGACAAGTCCCAACTACGAAGCTTCCTGGGACTCTGCACTTATTACCGTCGCTTCGTGAGAGGATTCGCCGACATCGCCAAACCACTGCATCGACTGACTGAGAAGGACCAACTCTTCACATGGACAGCAGAATGCCACAGTGCCTTCGAACAACTCAAGCAGGCTCTGTGCACCGCGCCTATTATGGCTTCCCCCAGACCTGGAACAAGGTTCATCGTCGATACCGATGCCAGCGACTTTGGTATAGGAGGAATCCTGTCGCAAATAGTGGACGGCGAGGAGAGAGTAGTGGCCTACTTCAGCAAAGCCTTGTCAAAGCCAGAGAGGAACTACTGCGTCACCAGGAAGGAACTGCTCGCCCTCGTGAAGACCATCGAACACTTCCACAAGTACCTGTACGGGCAAGAATTTCTCATCAGGACCGACCATTCATCCCTGCGGTGGCTCCTGAACTTCAAACAGCCTGAGGGTCAACTCGCACGGTGGTTAGAGAGGCTTCAACAGTACAACTTCGAGATCCAGCACAGGAAAGGCCAACTGCATTCTAATGCCGACGCCCTGTCACGAAGACCGTGCCCGAAGACAGCACCTTCTGTACTAGGAGGGAGGAGAACACCGGGATACAGTGCCGACGGACTACTATGGAACTTCAAGGGAACTGGAGCCGCGAATCTTTCACGCGGCACAAGCAGAAGATGATGACCTGGGACTGATAGCCGAATGGGAGAGGGCCTGTGTCCCCAGACCCGGGTGAAACATTGTGAGTGACTGCAGCTCAAAGTTTAAGTCCTACTGGGCGCAGTGGGACTCGCTGATTGTAAGGGATGGCCTCATCTGCCGCGCCTGGGAGAGCACCGACGGGAAGACATCTCAGGAACAACTCGTCGTTCCAAAGGCTATGACGGAGGAAGTCCTGAAGGAAGTTCATGGAGGATCATCTGGTGGACACCTAGGGATAAAGAAGACCCCGGAGAAGCTGAGAGAGCGGTTCTACTGGATCGGATGCCGAACAGACGTGGAGAACCACTGCGCGAGGTGCCACGATTGCGCAGCCAGCAAGGGCCCAGGACGAAGACGACGGGGTCCACTGAAGACCTACAACGTGGGCGGCCCCATGGAGAGAGTGGCCATCGATATTGCTGGGCCATTCCCGTTAAGCGAGGCAGGGAACCGCTACATATTAGTCGTCAGCGACTACTTTACCAAATGGCCGGAGGCGTATGCGCTCCCTAACCAAGAAGCCGCGACGATCGCAGAGACCCTGGTGAAGGAATTCGTCAGCCGGTACGGAGTACCCCTGGAGCTGCACTCCGACCAAGGGAGAAACTTCGAGTCGCAGGTGTTCCAGAACCTATGCCAGCTGCTGGGAATCCGGAAAACAAGGACAACGCCGCTACATCCTCAGTCCGACGGGATGGTAGAGCGATTCAATCGCACCATCGAGAACCATCTCCGAATAGTTGTCAGCGAGCACCAGAGGATTGGGACAAACATCTTCCACTATTTCTCCTGGCCTACCGCGCCGCCGTGCATGAAGCCACCGGGTGCACACCAGCCCGGGCCATGTTTGGGAGGGAGCTCCATCTACCTGTCGATCTTGCCTTCGGCCGACCTGGGGATGATCCGGTCCCGGTAAGCCAGTATTGTCAAGAACTGGTCGACCAACTTGAGGACGTGCACGCGTTCGCGAGGAGGAAACTGCGGATCGAGACCGACCGAATGAAGACCCGATACGACCAACAGACGGATGCCGGCGGATTCCACGAGGACGACCTGGTCTCGCTCTTCAACCCATCACGGAAGAAAGGCCTGTCACCCAAACTGCAGAAGTCCTGGGAGGGCCCGTACCGAGTCGTGAAACGGATCAACGATGTCGTCTACAGGATCCAGCGGAGCCCGAGGGCGAAGATGAGGATCGTGCATCTAGATCGCCTGGCAGCCTACGGAGGGATACAAACGGACCAATGATTGATCGGGACGATCAGCCTTTTAGGAAGGGGGTGGTGTTACGGCTGTGAGTTTGTTTCATCGCTCGCCGCATGAGTCACAACTGCCCCAGGGCTGGGCTGTGCTCTGCCTCAGTGTATTGCGTGCGCCTTATGCAACAGGACTACTAGGACAAAGGGATGGTCCAGAATATTCGTGACCCAGCCAGCGATGGAAACCTCGAGAAGCCGTGAACCCTGGATGGGTCTAGAAGCATTTATTGAGTCACCGGCCTGCTATATAAGAGCGACCTGTCAAGCAGTGTGTGTGGTATTTTCGAGCTAGTGCGAGCGTTTATCCTGAGCGACAGAAGTGTGGTGACTTGCGAAACCCCTAGTGAAGCCGGTTCTCTTGACAGCGAGGGAGTGAGAAGCATACAGGAGACTGCCTGTGTTTTTAGGGAGTGTGATTTCACTGAGCGACAGAGGTATTGTGGCGAAGCGCCGTGCGAGTTACGAAATCCAGTGACATTGTTTCCCAGCTCGTGGACAGCGAAGCAGCGTGTAGCAGGTTATCGTAAGTAACTGTAGTTTGTGTACACAAGGAAGAGGTGCAGGTAGTTTCTGTCAAGGCCACCGGACTCATTAGGACGGATTAACTTCTGTGGTTTGTTGACAAGTGAAAGGGGACAAGAGCTCTCCATAAGGAAGAGACTTGAGGAAACTGGAGTAAGGTTCTAATTGCTTGTATTTGCTGACGAGTAGTGTATATTTCTGGCCGCAATAAAGTTAATTACTTCTTTAAAGGAACAATCTGTGTTGTGCTTCAACCCACCGTAATCCAGTTAACAAAAGTGTCACAAGGGGGGGGGGGGGGGTGGCACGTAACAATATATACGAATCTATTACAGCAATTAAACTGAATTTAAATTACTATATGTTCATAGGGTCTATGGAGCTAAGTTCACCTATAGGACTTTCAATAACCCGGTGAACACAAATCGAACATGGCGGCGACGCGAAGTATAAATATTTAAATGGACGTTTCTCGCGATTTAACCATCCGAGTGCAATGAAGCTTTTTACGGTAAATGCTTATACAATAGTTAATCCACTGGCATCTCATTTATTACAATTGTTTTCATAACCACAAAATGGCAGCAGTGCGAAATTTAAAAATCTATTTTTTATTTCTTGTGTACTAATCATGTGATTGAAGTTTGAATACCACATGTACACAATAATCTTCGTGTAATAGTACATAAATACAAATCTAACATGGCGACCATCTGAAATATTTAGACGGTTCTCAATATCTACGAATCTATTACAACAATCAAATTGAAATTTTGTATGTTGATAGAGGCAATTAACATAAGTAGGATATATGAAATTAGGCTGTATAGTTCTTCACGGAACTACTTGTTTAGCCTATTTTCATTTATGAAAAACATAGCTTATGAGATCACCTCTTGACCGTGTGTCTGTGTGTGTGTGAGTGCGTATGTGTGGATTCGTGTGTGTGTCCCCCCTTAATACAATCTAAACAGCTGAAGCGATTTCAATGAAACTCGGTACGTTCATAGCATTATTCCGGACGACCCCGACTGTGCCCTTCAAATTTTGTTACGTCTCACCAATCCAACATTGCGGCTGTGCGAAATATTTCACCAGCATTCAATATCTCCGAAACTATTACCGATATCACCCTGGGATTTTTTGCGGTGATAAAGAGAACTACTAGAAGTTGAGCTATGTGACTTTTGAAAACCTGGTAACTACAAAACCAACATGGCGGCCAAGCGGATTTGAAAATTTAAATAGACGTTTCTCTCGATTTAACTAACCAAACGCAATGAAAATGGTACAGTATAATTTTATACACATTCTAATGCACCGACATCTAACTTCGTTCAATAGTTTACATAACCTCAAGATGGCGGCTGTACGAAATATTTCACCGACATTCTATATCTCTGAAATTATTACCGGTATCTACCTGAAATTTTGTACGGAGATAAAGGGCACTACTGGAAGTTCATCTATGAGACTTTCATTAACCATTTAACTTCAAAACGAAAATGGCAGCCAAGCCAATTTGTAAGTTTTAAATAGACTTTTCTCGTGATTTAATGATCCAAAAGCAATGAAACTTGGTACAGGAAATGTATATACACATTGATTGTAATGCACTGGTATCTAATTTAGTTCAATTGTTTACATAACCTCAAGATGGCGGATGTGCGAATTTTAAAATTAAGTTTCTATTATTTCTTGTGTCGTAATCATGCGATCAAAGTGAAAGTTTGAATAATGAACCTACGCAATAATTTTCCTTTAATTGTACATGACTCTATGGCCTACAAATATAACAATCCAACATGGCGACCGTCCGAAATATTTAGACAGTTCTCAATATATACGAATCTATTAAAGCAATCAAACTGAATTTTCTTGATGTTCATAGGGCCTATGAACCTAAGTACAGCTATAGGACTCTCAATAACCCGGTGAACACAAATCGAACATGGCGGTGACGCGAAGTATAGTACATATTTAAATGGACGTTTCTCGCGATTTAACCATCCGAGTGCAGTGAAGCTTTTTACGGTAAATGCTTATACAAATGTTAATCCACTGGCATCTCATTTATTTCAATTGTTTTCATAACCACAAGATGGCAGCAGTGCGAAATTTAAAAATCTCTTTTTTTATTTCTTGTGTACTAATCATGCGATTGAAGTTTGAATACCACACGTGCACAATAATCTTCATGTAATAGTACATAAATACAAATCCAACATGGCGACCATCTGAAATATTAAGACGGTTCTCAATATCTACGAATCTATTACAACAATCTAACTAAAATTTTGTATGTTGATAGAGGCAATTAACATGAGTAGGATATATGAAATTAGGCAGTATATCTCTTCACGGAACTACTTGTTTAGCCTATTTTCATTTATGAAAAAAATAGGCTTACGAGATCACCTCATGACCGAGTGTCTGTGTGTGTGTGTGTGTGTGTGTGTGTGTGTGTGTGTGAGTGCGTAAGTGTGGATTCGTGTCTGTGTCCCCACTTAATAAAATCTAAACGGCTTAAGCGATTTCAATCAAACTCGGTACGTTCATAGCACTATTCCGGACGACCCCGACCGTGCCCTTCAAGTTTCGTTACGTCTCACCAATCCAACAGTGCGGCTGTGCGAACTATTTCACCAGCATTCAATATCTCCGAAACTATTACCGATATCACCCTGGGATTTTTTACGGTGATAAAGAGAACTTCTAGAAGTTGAGCTATGTGACTTTTGAAAACCTGGTAACTACAAAACCTACATGGCGGCCAAGCGGATTTGCAAATTTAAATAGACGTTTCTCTCGATTTAACTAACCAAACGCAATGAAACTTGGTACAGTATATTTTTATACACATTGTAATGCAACGACATCTAACTTCGTTCAATAATTTACATAACCTCAAGATGGCGGCTATACGAAATATTTCACCGGCATTCTATATCACTGAAACTATTACCGGTATCTACCTGCAATTTTGTACGGAGATAAACGGCACTACTGGAAGTTCATCTATAAGAATTTCAAAAACCGTTTAACTTCAAAACGAACATGGCGGCCAAGCGAAATTGAAAGATTTAAATAGACTTTTCTCGTGATGTAATGATCCAAATGCAATGAAACTTGGTACAGCAAATGTATGTACACATTGTAATGCAGTGGTATATAATTTAGTTCAATTGTTTACATAACCTCAATATGGCGGCTGTGCGAATTTTATAATTAAGTGTCTATTTCTTGTGTAGTAATCATGCGATCAAAGTGAAAGTTTGTTCAGGGGCCGATAACCTAGATGTTAGGCCCCTTAAAACAACAATTATCATCATCATCATGAAAGTTTGAATAATGAACCTACGCAATAATTTTCCTTTAATTGTACATGACTCTATGGCCTACACACATAACAATCCAACATGGCGACCGCCCAAAATATTTAGACAATTCTCAATATCTACGAATCTATTACTGCAATCAAACTGAATTTTCTTGATGTTCATAGGGGCTATGAACATAAATTCACCCATAGGACTTTCAATACTCTCGCATTCCACCATGGTGTCTCTTTACACCGCTTTCTGTTGCTTGTTCTTCCACATACTGCCACTGCAGCTTCTATCATTGTGTTTTTGAATTGCTTCCATTCCTCTTCCCCTGTTTTAGGAATGTCTGTTGGCATCCTTTCCCTTATTATCTTCTGGAATTCTTCCTTGACTTCCTTTTCCTTGAGTTTCCGTACATTGATTCTCCTTTCCTGGTACTCTGTCCTCTTGCTATCCTTAACAACTCCCAGGTTCATTACAAGTATTATGTGGTCGCTATCTAAGGCCTCTGATGGTATTACCTTTATATCTCTGACACTTCTCTTCATTTCCCAGTCGTACAGCATGTAATCTACCAAAGATTTCTTTGTTAAATCACTGCTGTACCACGTTACCTTGTGGCTTTCTTTCTTCCGGAACCAGGAGTTGCCTACCACTAAACCGTTTCTCTTGCAAACATCCAGCAACTTTCTCCCTTCTTCATTCCTGCTACCCCATCCTTCTGCTCCCAATACATTTTCATATCCTTGCCTTTCACTTCCTACATGTGCATTCAAATCTCCCATGACAATGATGCTCTGACCATTCAACTGCTGTTGTAGCTCCTCCTCAAAGTCTTCCTTCTCTTGAGCTGTACATCCAACTTGAGGGGCATATACCTGGGCTATCTCCAGGCTTCTTCCCTTTACAGTTACTCTGATCTTCATGATCCTGTCACTTATTCCCTTTACCTCTTCCTTCATTCCATCTCTCACAACTACTCCTACTCCGCTGCTCCTTCCTTCACTGTTCCCACTCCAGTACAACCGGTACCCTTTCCTCAGTTCTCTGCGACCTTCTCCTTTCCATCTTGTTTCTGCCAAGCCCAGTACATCCAGTTTTCTTCTCTCCATCACATCTACAATCTCCTCCAATTTTCCTGTCAGTGTCTGTATGTTTAATGTCCCAACTCGTAGTCCATTAGCATATCCGGGTCGTCGTCGTTTGCATCCGTCCTTTCCGAGGCCTGTTCCTGGTTTGAAAGCAAATATGATATCCACTACTGGCTTGCTAGGCCTATCGTAGCTTCACCAGAGCCCCGTCAGCCGTCACTTTTCAGGGTTCCCATAGAGCCTTCACAGCTACCGTAGCGGTCCCGGGGCACACAAAGTCCCCACTGTACTTCACCCCTACAGGCAATCCCCTACTTCATGCCGTTGCCCGTCTCCCACCACGTGGAGGAGGGCTTGGACTTGTGGGAGACAAAGAGATTACGGAACGTGGCAGACAGGCAGAAGCATTTGGAGCTTAGTGTGGAATAAAGATGTCCCACAAAAAAGCAAGGAAGTGTTATACAGAAGCTACTATATCCCGATACTGACCTATGCTTCAGAAACGTGGACAATGAAGAAAAGAGATATAAGCAGAATACAGGCAGGTGAAATGAAGTTCCTGCGAAGTAGGATCGGAATAACAACAAGAGACAGGGTGAGGAATGAAAAGGTCAGGGAAATGGTGAAAGAGGAGCCCTTGCAAGGTAGGATTGAGACATCAAGACTGAGGTGGTATGGACACTTAAAGAGAATGGATGAGAAGAAGATTCCCAAGAGGATACATGAGATGCAGATGCAGAAGAAACGACCAAGGGGAAGACCAAGAGATAGATGGCTGAAAGGAGTGGAGGAATGTGTCAAGAAGAGAGGCGAGGACTGGACCAGAGTGACAGCGGAGAGGTGGAGGGAAGAAAGAACTAAGTGGCGAGGCTTATGTTCCAAACAGACCCAGCCTGGGGCTGGAAACTGTACAAGATGATGATGATGATGATGATGATGACTTTCAATAACCTGGTGATCACAAATCAAACATGGCGGCGTCGCGAAATATACATATTCACATGGACGTTTCTCGCAATTTAACCATCCGAGTGCCGTGAAACTTGGTACAGTAAATCCTTATACAAATGTTAATCCACTGGCATCTAATTTATTTCAATTGTTTCCATAACCACGAGATGGCAGCTGTGCGAAATTTTAAAATCTCGTTTTTTACTTCTTGTGTCTTAATCATGCGATTGAAGTTTGAATACTACATGTACACAATAATCTTCATGTAACCGTACATAGCTCTAAGACTTACATACATAAAAATCCAACATGGCGACCATCCGAATATTTAGTCGGTTCTCAATATCAACGAATCTATTACAGCAATCAAACTGAAATTTTGTATGTTGATAGTGGCAATTAACATAAGTAGGATATACGATAATAGGCTTTAGTTCTTCACGGAACTACCTTTTTATTTCCTGATAATAGGAAGTTCTAATAGGTTTATTTTCTATGCCACTTCACGAATCCCGAAACCATCAATGTTCATTTCACTGCATATTTCTTGCAATGCCTGCGTCCCTAGCATCTCGATTCTTGTATGCTTCCGAATTTATTTTCCACAAACATTCCTTTCGCGGTACAACTCGACAAACTTCATCACCTGGACACTACTCATTTTATATACAGACATGTTGTCATCCCTTCGTCAAAAAACACGACTGAAGCGGTCGTGCTTACTCCAACCAGTCGGAGATTTCATGCCCCACATTTTCGAGGGCGGGCACGACTCCCAATCCCACTAACACTGGTTCACACGAGGTCGTGTCCACGAACGGCCGACCGATCGGTAGTGCTATCGCTCGCCTTACGACTCCGTGTGAATCCGCCTTTACTTACTGCAGTACCCGGTCAAATGGACAGTGCTTGTGCGACTAATAATCGCTGCAGTGCTAGTGTGCTGTCGTGCTGCACTGCTCAGAAATGGGCAGTGTATGGCTGCGCTTCGCCGGCACGAGTAAATATCTCGCTAGCACTGCTCCACCTTGCCCATTGCACGGCCCTGCAATATATACCCTTTATGTTACCCTTCATAAGCCTGATGCGGAAGTCTGTTAATCTTGCAAAAGAGTCCACAAACCTTTGCACACTTCAAATACTGTATCACTTGATAAAACCCCAAAGTCCGTGTCACTACAGCCCATGAAGAGCCTAGGCCTACCAAGTGACCACTGCCCAGCCATTCGGCCGGCAGATCATGGGGTGACGCGTGGTTAGTGCGTTGGGTCCCCTCGAACGTTTATCTTGGTCTCTGTGACCGGGACGCTGCCTCACTGTCAGGCAGCTACTCAGATGTCTTCGCGAGGCTGAGTGCACTCCGTTCCAGCCCTCAATTCAGTTTTTAAAATCTCTGACGGCGCCGGGAATCGAACCCCAACACCACGGGGTGATGTTAAGAAGGAAGAGAGCTTGCAGTTTTACGTGACCGTTAATCCAGCGATCATGTGCCCCTGGCATCCAAACCACTGGACGTGATAAAAGACAATAATAAGATACAATCTCAAAATTGAATACAAAATGGAAAAAAAGAAACAAAAATATAATTGTCTAAAAATCCGACTCGTGACTTCTGTAGCTTAATAATGTAAATACATGAGGAGTGCCTTATTAAGTGTATACATAATTCATGTAATACATTTCAGGCAATAGGGAATTAATTCCAATTCCCCGCCCATTCTAATTTGGGCACACTCACGTTGACCGACTGAAGAGCTCATAATAATAAATTAGTTAGGCAACACTGAAAAATGGCTTCTAATATTTCAATAGGATAAATATTCCCGAACTTGGGATAAGATAATTATAATAATAATGAATGAAAATCCACAGCCTGCTTCCAGTCTCCGACCGGGTCAGGAATGGAATGAATGAAGCCCCCATCTAGCGGCGAGGATATGAACTGTGCCGGCTGCCGAGGCCTGACGCACTCCTCTGGGGCAATGATTAAATGAACGACAGATGAAATGAAATGATAGTGGAGAGTGTTGCTGGAATGAAATGTTGACAGGGAAAACCGGAGTACCCGGAGAAAAACCTGTCTGCCTCCGTTTTGTCCAGCACAGATCTCACATGGAGTGTATAATAATAATAATAATTATTATTATTTTTGGGGGTAATGTAACAAATAATGGAAAATATCCAGAAGTATACAGCACTCGACTTTGTAGCCACAAAGTAGAGATGTGACGTCCTAGTTCTCTTATGGAGCATGTCTTGTCCACTAGTAGGGCAAAGAACAGGCACTTCGTAGAGGTGAATCGACAAGTTGTTGACAGATGCGTGAGCTGCAGTAGTGGAACTTGTCCCTGCACGGTTCAGAGGAGCACTGCCCACAGCCAACCATAGGCTACTGCTTTAACAAGCTTAATGTTGCTGCTGTTTCATTTGAGGGGCTTGGGCATCGTGTACTTGGGTAACCTGTGCTATTGTGATATATGTAGTAGGTTGTGTACTTGTAAATAACGTGAGTATTGGGAAGGAGGCGGCCGTGGCCTTAAGTTAGGAACCATCCCGACGTTTTCCTGGAAGATAAGTGAAAAACCACGGAAAACCTCTTCCAGGATGGCTGAGGTGGGAATCGAATCCATCTCTTCTGAGTTTTGCCTCACGAGTTTGAGTGAACCTCGTTCGAGCCCTCAGACCAGAATTTAATTTCTTGGTAGAGCTGGGAATCGAACCCGGACATCAGGAGTGACAGCCGAAAATGCTAGCCACTGCGCCATGATTTGGACTGCTTTTTTAAAAATCAGGAAACCAACTGCAGTGAATAGCTGTCCGGAGAGAGATTTGAGCGAATCTAATTTGGTCAACGGAATATCACGTCCAGTTAGTTTGGATTCGAGTGGTTCATGATCGCTGAATTAAAGGTCACGCAAAACTACAAGCTTTCTTCCTTCATGACATCACTGATTGTGACATTGCCTGAATAAGGACGGAATTGCGCTACTTCAGAAGTCGCTCGACGATTTGAGTTGAAAAACAAGCTGATAACAACAAGCCAGACTATAACTGGGGCCTTATCAGTTCAAACCTTTCGGTTCGTCAACGCAAGTTTGCCCAATATGACTGGGTGGGGGTACAATACTGTAAAAATGTTGTAGTCTGATAATGAAACGCCTCATTTCATGAAAAACCTAGGCACTTCATGAAAAGCCGGCAGATGATGTAAAAAGGGATAGTTGCACTATATGACGCGTATCTTCATGAAGTGACGGACCGATTTAGACAGATGGTGTAAGAAATGATCTTGGCCATCATCCACGCGTAGTTGGGTGTGCGTTGAACTAGTCTGATAACCTGCATTGCTGTGATGAGTGTAGTAGTAACTGTATCAGGGTCAGGGATGGGGTAGGTGGCCCAGGACTTAGAAGTAAGATACTATCCCGACATTTGCCTGGAGGGAGTGGGGAAAAACCCTGGGAAAACACACTCAGGATAGGCGCTGTCAGCGCCGGAATTCGAACATGCGATCTTCGGACTTGCTGCAGGTGCCCCCGTGGCCGTGGTGCAAGATTTAAAGTGTGTAGTGAAATGGCGATATTTCTTGTTTATTTGCTACTACATGACAGTATTCGAATAGGCTACGACATTCCACTCGTGTAAATATTTTATTTAATAAAGTTATATGGGTTGAAAGTTATATTCATATTCATATATATAAGCAAGACATATTTAAACAATCATTGTTATTATTATTATTAGTATTATTACTTTAATTCATTCTACAATCCCTATGATGATTAAAACGTACAGTTGGTGGAGACATTTCTTGTGGGGTTGTCAGCTAATTACATCAATAGCCTAAATACATCCAGGCATGGTTTCAAAGGTACTGTAGCAGCCTCATCCTGTTAATTTATTCAATGCCGATGCTCTCTTTCTAGCTTAAGATTAATGCAACAGTCGTGCGCTCCATCATATTGATTGGCCTCCAAACCCACTTGACAAATATCCCAACATATACATTTAGAGCTCTACTATATATCATAATGAATCAATGACCTCAGAACCTTAAGAGAAGGCCATTTTGAACCTTAAGAGAAGGCCATTTTGCAAACACCGTGGTATAATGTAGTTGAAGTATCCCTGAACAAAGTCAGAATTGATAATATCCCAATCGTTGTCCAACCTCTGTAGTACTGTATAAGGGGAAAGTATTTGATTTAAGACAAGAAAATGAATTAACGCATGGGAGGATACACCGATATATCAACGTTCTGCAGAGGAATGAATGTGTTGTGTTCATACAGTGCATAGCTGTTCCCATACGCTAATTGTATTACCAACGAAATCTATTCAACTCAGCAAGAGTTTGTAATAACACAGATTTTAACATATATAATTCCGAGGGCTATCATGTCAAAACACTAGTAATTGACAATGTAAACAGAAATCAGTGTGACACAGTAAGAAATAAAAGAAGTACTGTGAACACAGCCCATTTCCACATATTCTAGAAGTATATCACACCAAAAAATCCTGGTTAATTAAATAGATTTTGCACAGAATGACCTACAGGTTTTTTGGTTTATGAACTACACTGTGATGAAATATAGGGTAACAATCCCAAACTCATAACTCAATATTCAATCATAGCCATTTTAGACAACAAACATAATACAATTGAACATTTCAAGATAGTTATGTACCATTAGATGAAGATTATTGCGTAGGTTTATTATTCAATCGTTTACTTCAATCGCATGATTAGGACACAAAAGATAAAAACTCAATTTTTTTTATATTCGCCATCTTGGTTTTATGAAAAAAAATATGAATTGAATTAGATACCAGTATATTAAATATTGTATAATCATTTATCGTACCATGTTTAACTGTGCTCCGCTCATTAAATCTCGAGAAAATGACATTTAAATATTTTAAATTCGCTTGTCCGCCATGTTGGTTTTGTAATTACCATGTTTTCAAGCATCACATAGCTGAAAGTACCGCAGTATTCTCTATTACCATAAAAAAAGAAGGTTGTTACGAGTTATAGTTTGGAGATATACCGTAGAATGCCGGTGAAATATTTCATACAGCCGCCATGTTGGATTGGTGTAACGTATTTAAATTTGAAGGGCTGGAAAAATAGTACTATAACCTTACCGAGTTTCGTTAAAATCGCTCTAGCTGTTTATATTTTATACCGGCACTCACATACACATACACGCACGGACACGGACAAAAGGTGATCTCATAAGCCTATTTTTTCATAGGACGAAAAAGGCTAAAATGGGGTAAATGGACACTAGAGCTTGGCACGTCTTAATGCAAATCTGAAGATGCCTCACATTAACACACTGGAAATCCCGTGTCTGAAGACACATTGAAATGCTACAGTAAAATCCATCTTTCAGTGTTGTCTTTGTTTTCTATTAACATAATTGCTTTTCAGTCGGTCAACACGAATGTTACATGATGAGGTACTATCTACAATTAAATAAATAAAACACTAACGAAATACAGTATGTTGTTGTTGCTTATTTTAGCGGCTTTTGTGAAATCGTCATCATGTAGCCCCATGGGTGTGTGTGGAATTTGTGTGATAACCTGTATTATTGTGATGGATGAACTATTGTATGTCTTCGTAAATTGGGGGATATGATTTGGAAGGGGGTGGCCGTATAAGGTTTGAGGCAAAAATGTTTAATACTCTTCAGCTCTTATGAGTACAAGTACAAGTATTAGTACATTAAAAATGAGAAATTTCCTAAGGCTCCTCCACATAGTAGCCTTTGAAGTATAAGTATAGCGTAAGATCTTCCCCTGATATTTAACAGCTGTATAATACAGCACACTTTTAAAATGTATCGTGCAAGTAGATAAACGATATATTTGTTTCGTTTACACCGCATTTTGCACGCCACCTCTGCATGCCGCTCTGTTTATTAAACGCTCTGTGGGATTACCCCCTTGGGGTAGTGACCTGTTGTTGTTGGATTCCTGGTTTATGCGGTCACATTCCGTTTTATGGATTAGCCAATGGGGTAGCAGGTGTAAATTCTTTCGGAAGCAAGTACCTACGCAGTCTACTGGCATTGCCGTTTTTATTCTTGCCGTGTTAGGATCGTGAGTACTATGGAGTTAGAATTTGGTCGGACATCTAAGGGAAGGGAGTGCGTTTACCATAAAGGTTACGAATACCAAAAGTTAAAAATGGAGAAAAGTGGCGTTGTGACGTGGGTGTGTGTTTTCAAGTATTCGAAAAAGTGTTATTCATCAAAAATTCAGTCCAAAGATAACATTTTAACCCGTGGACCAAACAGTGAACATCAGTGTGGTGTACCTGATGTTGCCCGTATAAAGGTTCCGAAGCGCGTCCAAGGGGCGGTGAAGAGAGCACGCGAAGAAGATGCCAGCATTAGTCAAATTTACAACAATGCCTCGCCATCTCTTGATGAATACAGTACTTTTGCATTTGTCAGTTGGCACAGGCTAGAGTAAAAGGTGGCTTTTCACCGATGTCTCAGTCTCACTCATGGCTGTGATTGTATGGAAGCTACTGAGGTATGGGTGGTGCTTAGTAATGGCATTCGGGGCACAGTCAGTGCCTGTGAATGCTGTGAAAGGTTCAACTCATAGGGTTAGGACTACTGTTCTGACTCAGTGAGGAAAGCAATGGCAAACTACCTCACTTCTCTTCTTGCCTAGAACGCCTCAAAATAGCCTTGCCTTGGGTTTTTGTGGGTATCTACTCACATAACGTAACGGTGGTACTTTTTGAGGATCCAACCAGCCTTCGGGCTGACTACCTAACAGACATGGGTGACCTCCATGATAAAGGTATGTGTTCTTAGCATTCGTTTTAGTACCGGGTGAGTTAGCCGTGGTGGTTACGGCATGACTAATAGCAGTCGCTCACATCCGGGAGGCGGGAAGGTTCGAATCCCCCCGCCGGCAACCTTGAAGATGGTCTTCTGTGGTTTCCCATCTTCCTTCCAGGCAAATGCCGGGGTTGGTCCCTCACTATAGGCCACAGCCGCTACCTTCCAACTCCTCGCCCTTCCCTTCCAACTTTCCTCCCCAACGGTACTTGTAGCTCACCCATTGGGTGTCCGTCTCGAAGCAGCTACAAAACTGGCGAGCCGAACATGTCCTCGGACACTCCCGGCACTAAAAGCCATACGCTTAAAAAAAATATTTTTAGTAGTAGGGTACCACTGAGTGAATTTTGTAAACTCATTCAAAAACAACACATACGTAAATAATGTAGTTTCTTCTAGTTAAAATTTATTTATTTATTGATAATGCGTATTGATAATGCAGGCCTACGTACTCATCATATTTTACAATATCAAAATCTAATTAAAATTTATTTCATAATAATTTATGTTCATAAATTATTTGGAAACAAGTTTCATGCATTGGTTTTGTACTATCAATGTCAAAAGTGTGTTTTCTTAATTATAAGACATACGCGTGCAGAGCTGCTTTTCTACTCCAGGCGCGGATTGGAAGCATAACACTGCGTTATTAATATTTCTAAGCATTGGTGTTTTACTGTACTATGGTGCTTTATTAATGTATTTTGTTTACTCAGTGGGTATCCATGTTTACAACATTTTATAGATTTATAAAGCATACCCCTGGTTTTTTATTTGTTTTTCCAAACTCTGGCATGGATTTTGGATTTTTTAACCATACTTTTAAAATATTTTTTTCTATTTATGAAACAATTTTTATTTGTAAATAAAAAATACTTTATTCCGAGATTTCATTAAAATCGTTAGGCCAGTTTTCGTTTTCTTATATACATACATTGCTTGTTTTAGAGTATAGGATAGATGGTTTGTTTTCAGGTTAGGGCTTCGTTACCGAAATGCCTAGGACAGAGTCTATGATGAGGTCACTTTATCGACACAGGAGCAGTGCCCAGGGAAACACAAAGGAGGCGGAACACAGAGAAAATATAGTTTTTGATATCAATACGTTGACTTTGATTGACGGTTCGCCTTTCCTTTTGGCTGACGACGGAAATGAAGAAGAATTATTGTTTTTTGCGGCAGCAAAGGAAAAGAGAGCTTGAAATGTTTTAGCCATTTTTTTTAATGGAAGGTACTTCATGTCCGTATGTGCGCAGCACTTGCGTTTTTAAAGCCTGAAGATTGCTTGATGGATGGGAGGAGATACACTCTCAAGCTCAAGAAAGTCCCAAACTTAGCCAGTTTTTGACTACTTTGTTGACAACTGGCTAGATAACCAAGACATTGCAATCGAGATGTGGAACTGCCACCAAGCACGATACAGGACAACGAATGTGTTGAGGGCTGGATCAACCAACTCAACAATCTTGTCGGGAGAACTCACCCCAAATTAAAAGAGGTTGTCAAAGTGTTGAAGACGGAAGCTGAGAAGACAAACTGCGCATTTGTAAAGGTCGAGCTCAACAGTGAAGGAAAAAAAAAAAGGATACGAAAATATGTCAAACTGGACAGACGGATTGAGAACATTCAAAAAAGTTCGAAAATGAAAAGAAAAAAAAAAGGTTTCTGAAGGTTTTGTTATTATTTTGCCAGTCCACAGCCTGGATAAAGTGTGATACAAATCAGACTCGGCATTTATTTTATTTCGATGGAAATTACACTACATCACAATTATATTTTCGAGACCGTGTTAGTACTGAAGTACATAGACCGAGTGCTTTTCTTCACTCCAAAGGAGTATTATGTTAAGGTGCATTGGCACTGGTGCGGCTGTAACGATGATCGCTGAAGCCCATAGTCTTAGGGTGGGGATGTGTGTGGAACTGTCAGTCGAGATTATTTCTGAGTCTTTTAACAGGTAGCCGCGTCCAAGGGCTGTGGGGGTGTCAGTATTTTGGGCAGTGTGTGGAACTGTCATGTAATCCGTTGAGCTTCTGAAGTACACGTGGCAAGCTCTGTGTTCAATTTTCACCTAAGCCACGATATGAGTCATTCTCCGTGGGTTACTGCTTGCACTCAAGGCAAAAACTGGGGACATATCTAAAGTAAGGTCACTGTCACCTCCTTCCCAATTATAACCCCAATCACGGGTACATATACCAGTACAGACACCTCTGTGACCACCATGTGGTGTAGTGAGTAGCATACTTGATTGTCACACCACAGTTCGATTCCCGGCTGTGCCAGGAAATTTTATTCTGGTCTGAGGGCTGGAACGGGCTACACTCAGCCTTGTGAGGCAAGTGAAGGGTTCTATTATTACCTCAGACATCCTGGAAATGGTTTTCTGTAGTTTACCACTTCTACTCCAGGAAAATGCCCAGATGGTACCTAACTTAACGCCATGGCTGCTTTCTACCCAATTCCTACCTCAAATACAAATGCACACACTACTGTCTACCAAAATATTATGTGTACTCGAGTTTGATTGTTGTTTGTGAAGTAACCAATACACCTATATAAAATCCAATAACATCATCATTTTCGTCGTTGAATTTTACGTTAGATCATGTAGGTTTGGAATTTTTAATTTATATTTTAATATTTTTTATCCCAGTTGGAACACAAAAAGTGCCCGTTTTTAAGCGTGTTTCAACCATGCGTCACATTTAAAAATTATTTTCTCTCAAACCCGTCATCAGATCGAATCCAAATTTTAACACAATATATACATTGGAATGTTGTATAACTGGTTTATTAATTTTAAAATGTTGTGTGTCCAAGAAACAAAGTTGTTATCATTTGTGTAAGGTAACTTTTTCTCGGCTCGGGGTGGTTTGAAAAGGTAGTTTTTGGTCGCGTTGTAATCCTTATCCATCAAAAAGGTATGCTGTATGAATGTGAAATGCGTAAATTAACTCACTTATTTTATATCGGTTTGTATTTGTACGGGGAATTAAGACACGGTTCACCAGTTAGCCGCTCCGGTGAAAGCTGTACAGCGTTGCCAAGATGGGCTCCATCACGCGTCATGGCGCGCCTCGCTCGGAATTGATGGGCTCCATATCAGCAATGCATAGTCATATCTGTCATGGTACACAACACATAGCACATTCGAAATTTGGTTGAAATACAAACGATAGTATAGAAGTTACATGTATTTAAAGTTGGACCTCTCGGTAGGTTTAGAATCATGTTGGGAGCACTGACGTATATAAGTTACTCCAAATTAATATGGAATGTCCGGTACTATACGTGTGCATAGTTTAAAGCTGTCGGCTAGCATACTTTCTGATATATTGGTATTTGGATAAAATAAATTCAGAGCATTTATTAACAGTTGGCAGTCCTGGTGGATATTAAGAATACGCTCAATAATATCGGTTTATGTACACGTAGCACATACAAAATTTGGATGAATTCCAATTGATAGTATAGAAGTTATATGCATTTAAAAATTGGACCTATCAGCAGGCTTATAATCATTTTGCCAACACTGCCATGTATGGTCTCCTGGAAATTAAACTGAAATATACTTATCCATACCTGTGCCAATTTTGAAATAGCTCCCATTCATACCTTCCAAGATATCCAACATGGAGCTCAAATTTCAATTGTGATTTTTCAGCAGTTGGTAGCACTGACATCATTTTCAAATACGGCATTGAGATATTCAGGGATAGATCTTTACTCCTACCACATTTTGTTTCGTTTGCTGCAGCCGTTTAGGAGTTGATATGGGGGGGGGGGGGGACACACACACACACAGCCAGACAGACAGAAGGACAGACAGACAGACACACATTAGCCCTGATCGATCTCATAAGTCTACCTTTTCCTCATTTTTGCAAAATGTGAAAAGTAGGCTAATTATTCTTCCGTTCGCAACAACTTACTTGTGCGAACAAACTTTTTCCACAATGTGTGTAATGAAAAGCAAATGTAAGGATAGACTAGATATGGGGCCTGATTTCAGGGTGAACATTTTAAAATTGCAACCCGTCCTCGAGAAATAATTGCGGGAAAGAATAGGTTACGTTCGTCGTATTGAACGCCAGCCCCTTTAACACATTAGTGCTCTTAAGAAAATGATAATAAATAGGTAGCCTATTGTTCCTTCTCAGCCACTGCATTGTTATTTTTAGGTCTGTAGCACTACCTTAACGACTTTATATATATATATATATATATGAATGTAACTTAATAGGATTTAATAAGTTCATATTAACATACAAATAATTGAGCACAGTACTCCAAGGCAGAGGTTCCCATTAAGAATTTAAATATTTTAAGTCTTGACTTAAAAGATTTTGGAGCAGGGGGTCCGTGCTTACAGAGCGATTGCTTTAGGGGGTCCGAGGAAAATTCCTAATGGGAACCTCTGTTTTAGATGACTAGCCTATAGGCCAATGAGAAGATTCTTGAACATGCCAACCCGATGGTCTCCGGAAAATAAGAAAAGTGAAATAAATTGTACAGTACTCATTATAAGAACATTTGGTGAGGCATCTTGATTTAAAACGGTTTATTGATAGCATTCTTGGGAGATCTCCAATTAGTATTTAATTTAATTTCTGCGATACTCATTTAAACGTTACAGGAAATTTATGGAGGCTGTACTGCAATTACGTTTCATATGTTCACACACTTTGTTTGGTATTATACGTTTCTAATGCCACTTATTTGGCCAAATTATCTCCAAGGCGACTAAAACAATGAGCGCGCTATCTAGGCGTCAAGTTTTGTAACTACCACTCGCTATTCACGGCCGACTGAATGCGCTCATACCGGCCTAGACAATAAGACCTTTTTCATGAAATCTTGTTAGTTACTCAACTGCTCACACAGCGCTGTTCACCAAGCATTGCACGACTAAGCCTTATCTCTACTTAGTGTAAAACAAAGTCCCCGATTCTTGGATATCACGGGTAATCTGGAGAACCACTGGATGGATTTTGATGCGGCTTTCACCATTCTGTACAGGTAATATCGAGGAAGATTTCTGTAGAAAATAATTTATTTATGATCAAAGGGAGCCAAGCAGTAACGATTTTAGATTTCAGGGAATAGGTCGAAGAAATAACTTGACGTCCGTGCGCTTTTTAAGCTTACGCTGGACAAACAGTTAAAAATATCAATATACTATGAGTGTAAGAATTGTTCAGCATGCAAAATTGTACAAATAAGTCCGCGTGAGCATATCTCTATCTTCGATACATCGCCCACTATAAGTGTTTTTAGTTTGGACGGGAGGGGGATTTTGGCTTGCACCTCGCCATTCTTAAATTACGTCTGACAGGAATTCCTTGCACATTCATAACTGTTCCCGGGCGAAGCCGGGGCGGGTTGCTAGTAACACTATTATATTATCATTATAATTCCCACAATATCAAAATGCAAATTATATCACAAAATAAAATAGCGTGCTAATAAATCTAAGAGAAATCAGACATACCTTGCACCTCGTTACAGTTGAATTCGATCAGAATCACTCGGTTTTCATTAAAGTTTATGCATTTTTCTGCTGAACGGTTTGGAAGTTCGGCAACAGGAAACTAGGACTGTTATTTACTTAAAATATTCATTTTTGTATTTTTGTACTATTTTGTGTTCATGATTTCATTACATTGTCAGAATTACCGACAGTAGTGGCTACGCTGGCTAAAGCGCAGCGTAAGGCCATGGGGCCAAGCTCTCTGCTGACTCGGTAGACGCGTGTGTTCGAGCCCCACCGTCGGCCGTCCTTGAAATGATTTTCCGTGGTTTCCCATTTTTCAACACCAGGAAAATGCTGGGACGGTACCTTCTAACAGGCCAAGGCCGCTTCCTTCCACATCCTTGCCCAGTTTCATTCATCTTCATCCATTCCATCTCTCATCCTGACGCGCAGGTCGCCCACGGGCGTCGACTAGAAAGACCTGCACTCGGCCTCTCAGGAGGCCACACGAAAAAAAATATGTCAGAATTAATGCTTTAATTAGTAGGGTATAGTCTACTATTCAGTGTACCTATTATAAATAAAAACCGTGAGGTTTCTCACCTCCCCATATTACGAAACCCGGTTGCCTAATACGGGGAAAGTGCACTTTTAAAGTTAACAATAATATAAGAGGGTATTACAACATCAAACGTGCCCATATTTGTAATATACATAGTATATCGTCTGAGGTTTACATTGGTGAGAAAACCAAAATTATTCCGTTCCTTCTTATGTCTAATGTGAGCCCTATAAAAAAAGACCTCCCCATATTTGGCGACTTTCCTCTACCCATTTTTAGAAGATACCTTATGCACTGGACAGCTGAATCCGTGATTAATTGTATAGGTAGCTTCGTAAGTCTCAGAACTCAGGAAGTCCTTTCTAGCAGCGTTACTAGCAGCTTTCAAAGTTTCAAGGTAAGAAAGAAAATATTCCTCTAGCCAGTTTAGGCGACTGACATTTAATGAGAAAAAATGCCCTTCATCTGGATTTCTAGACTGAATATGATATGTGATGCTTAAGTCATGCATAGCGAACCATTTATTAAAGTTAAAAAAAAATGGTTGATTCTGCGTCCATGAATGTGTACGCTTCCGGGTGCATGCCTATATTTTCTTTCAGTGTACTAATGGCACCAATAACTTCTGACGAGAACACTTCCTTGGCACGCCGAACATTCATTTTTTCAAATTTAGTGGGTTCGATGTGTTTTTTAGTGAGGCGTCTGACCGGTTTGACGATCTCACCCTTTTGCATTGTGTATAGTAATGACAAGTATTTCCCTGAAATTATTCCAGTACCATCAGTCATCTCTCGTTACAGAAACTGCGTTCTAATGTGTTTTTTTTAGAATGTGACAATGATCAAAACTAGGGAATACATTCCTAGACTCGTCGTATGGGTGATTGACCATTGGTTGCAAATTACCTCCCCCTAAATGCCTCATCATTGTAGTGTTAGTTTTGTGATTATCAGAGACAGTTATTATAATTATGAAACCGCATTGTTCAACCTCGAGAATAACGTCCAGCAGGAGTTTATGTAAGTCCCGTCCTGACAGCTGCTTCGTGAAAAAGAAGGCACACGGTATCTGATAATTTGTCGAAAGATCTCTTAGCACAAAACACAACACACGATTGGCTGCTACTTGTTCCCGGCTGTAATTTTGATCCTCTCTTTCCTTTTAATGAGACGGTGCTGTAGTTGTGTCCTTGTACCCGAAGAAGGTGCAAGGTATGTCTAATTTCTCTTAGATTTATTAGCACGCTATTTTATTTTGTGATATAATTTTAATTTTGATAATGCGGAAATTATAATGATAATAATTATATAGTGTCACTAGCAACCCGCCCCGGCTTCGCCCGGGAACAGTTATGAATGTGCAAGGAATTCCTGTCAGACGTAATTTAAGAATGGCGAGGTGCAAGCCAAATGCCCCTCCCGTCTAAATTAAAAACACTTATAGTGGGCGATGTATCGAAGATAGAGATATGCTCTCGCGGACTTTTTTGTAGAATTTCTCACGCTGAACAATTCTTACACTCATAATATAATGATAATTTTAACGGTTCGCCCAGCGTAAGCTTAAAAAGCGCACGGACGCCAGGCTATTTTTTTCGACCTTTTCACTGAAATCGTTACTGCTTGGCTCCATTTGGTCACAAATAAATTATTTTCTACACAACTCTTCCTCGAGATCACCTTTACAGAATGGTGAAAGCAGCTTCAAAATCCATCCAGTGGTTCTTGAGATTACACATTTAATATACGTACTGTACAGCTGATTCCTTATCGCGCCTATAATGGGAGGGGAGTGCGCTCTACCGGCAACGAGTAGAAACTTTCCAATTACATGTTATACATGGGTTCTGACTGGGAATGTCAAGGCCGGTATAGAGCGCAGCTCGTATTCAGTCGGCCGTGCGCTATTACTCACAATCAGTGGACTGATGTGGTGGTAGTTCGACAACCGACCGTGTTCGATACGCACGCCAGAGCGCAAAGCCATGGAACAAACTCGGTAGACAAGTAGTGGGTTCGAATCCATCGGCGGCAGTCCTTGAAATATTGTCTCCCGTAGTTTCCACAGGAAAATGCTGGGACGGTACATTTTCATAGGCCACTCAGCTCAGTTTCATTCATTTCAATCTCTTGATGTGATTGGCGTTAGAAAGGGCATCCAGCCGTAAACACCATCCTCTTGTAGATTTACTTGATCGTAAATTTCACGATCACCTACCCCATCCCTGTCCCTAATACAGCTACGCATACTACTAGAGACATTACAGAATCACAGGGTATCAGACACGTCCAACACACATCGCCAAGTACACGGGGCTGATGACTAAGATGTCCCAAGCCCCTGAAATGAGCCAACAACAACAACACCACTACCATCACCATCACCACCACAACCACCTTATTTTCATGGAGACGTCCTGAACACTCAGTGTCCGAGCTACGGGAATTAATCCTAGGATATACCATCCCCACGGCCCGGCCGGGCCAAAGCCAAGGGGTCGGCCAAGTTAACAGGCGTATCATATCACGTTGACCCCAGAAGCATAATCTCCTAGTGTGACGTGTGCAGCATCACGTACAGTCACTCAAACTCAGATTGAGCGCTTTCTTGGCAACTGCACAGTTTTCTTCCTTGTTTAGTTCTCGAGCTCAGAGGCAAAATTGAACAGATTGAGTAAGAGTAACTTCATAATATTATACACAGTGTTAAAATAAAAGTGTACTTTCTGAGCTCTGAACAATTGTTCTTAGGAGGTGCTCAGTGTGACGACCATCCCTATGGCCTAAGTAGGGCACCACTGAGTTAAGAATACCGCAGACTATACGAACGCATACCAAGACAGGGGTGGATTTAACGTGGAGGAGGCTTGTACAAAATTTTGTTATTAGTTTAACATTTTTGGGTAACTTGTATTAAAACAAATCATCCATATTTCTAAGTTTTCCGCTAAACATGAAATCCGAAGCTAGGAAAATATTAATATTTACAGTTTTTCAATGTTTCTTTATTTTACATTATTAACATTTATTTTTATCAAAAATATCACAAAAAAAAAACGACTCATATTGCCCATAACTCACAAATTTGGGCCTAATGTTGGAAATGTTTCGGTGAGAGAATCTTCTGATCCCTGTCCCACCTGGTGTGTCCACCCTCACGTAATCTTGACTTAATTCCGCCTCTGTACTAACACGAAACCGCACAACTGAACTGATTGAGCGTGCGCCAATGCAACAACTCTGATTATATCCGCAACCAAACATTTTTTTTTTATTATTCCTTGTGACGTAAGCCATGCCAGGAGTGATTGGTGAGCTGCACTTCCTGTGAAAAATATACTGTAGGACCCAAGTTTATTACACATTCTTTTCTGCTTATGATGCTTACTGTGACTTCCCAAAATATTGGATACTATTATTTTAACCACCTCGTGGCGCTGCGGCCTGCATTCTACGCTGTTCCCCTAGAGGTCCGGGTTCGATTCCTGGCACTGCCAATAAAATAATCCTGGACTTAGGGCTGGAACGGGGTACACTCAGTTTCGTGAGACAAAACTGAGAAGAGACGGGTTTGATTCCCACCTCAGCCAACACCGAGTTTGTTCCAAACTTAAGACTTTATAAACACACACATACGCTATAATAACACAGACTATCAGACAAATTCTACACACACTACACGGGGCCAAACAACCACGATGCCCAAGCACCTCAAATGAAAAAAACCACCACCTTTTATTTCTATACCCTGTATATATTTACAAATCCTGATACCACTGTAAAGTTTTCGTGTAAATATACAGTTGGTGTTTGGCCAAGACAGTTATCAAGGGTGCGCTCATTTGTTTGATCACGGAATTTGGTCGAAATAGTTACCATGAGTGCGCTAATTGTTTGAGCATGGCATTTGGCCAAAACAGTATGAAGAGTGCGCTCATTCTGTGTTCGAGCATGGCATTTGGCCAAATCAGTTGCCAAGAGTGCGTTCATTCTGTGTTTGAGCATGGCATTTGGCGAAAACAGATGCCAAGAGTGCGTTCATTCGGTGTTTGAGCATGGCATTTGGCCAAAACAGTGCCAAGAGTGCGTTCATTCTGTGTTTGAGCATGGCATTTGGCCAAAACAGCAGGCAAGAATGCGCTCATTCTGTGTTCGAACATGGCATTTGGCCAAAACATTTTCCAAGAGTGCGCTCATTCTGTGTTTGAACATTTGTATATTTTAATATTCTGTGTTTAAGAGTCGGCTATTATTCAAGGCCACGAAAAGGTATAGAGGGAAATGTTTCGAAAACAATTTTTGACTTCGTAACTTTGTTTGGACTAGTTAGGATGTGAACATATCAAAAGTCCCCACCCGTGGCCTTTGAGCCGGGAGGGGGTTTCAAGGTCCCATGTTTTGGTTTTCCGCTTAAATCTCGGAAACTATGCGTCCTACCGAAATGACTAATCTATACAAAATGAAAGCTGATAAAAAGTGCTACATGTTTTACTCAGTAATCGTTTTCGATATATTGTATAGTTTTCGCGATATCCGCTCTTGGAATGTTATAATTTGGAAACAAAAACATTTTTGCCTCACATTCCTGGCTATGTTTGACCGGATAACTCTTCAACTATGCACCCAAAAATAAATGCCGTACAGAGGGTTGTAGAGCATGAAATTTCCTTCAATAATATATATAACTTTACTATTTTCTCTATTTTCCTGCAAATGTTAAAGCAATTTCAGTGTTGAGCGTGAAATCTGAAGTTTTGCGACAACTGTCGACTAATAAATCTTTCAATTTCTCACCATTCCCGGTCAACGTATTGGCTGAAATATGCGCCATTATGTACACATAGTGAGTACTGGACGTCCAAATAGCACAGATACTGATTTTATAATATATATACTTGTGGGCCCGCTGACGAGTTTCCTCACACTTTAATGGGAAAATGTGATGCTATGACCATGTTTGTGCATATATGAGTGTCTATAAGGCATTGGAATAGTTTTATAAATCACAACCATTAAATTAAAACGAAGTTTATTGACATAGAAAAATGAATTAACATTAAACATTACAACGGTAGGTACCATTGAGTCAATTTCTTGCTCTCCTAGGTTGGGAAGGACCTTCATCCTCGTCTTCGTTTTCATCTTTTCCCCAATGTCTTCTCCATCGGACCCCTTTAGGGAAAAGTCAGAGGATCCTCCTGTTCTTCTTCAACATCTTCGGAGTCAACTTCAGGGACCCCATTCAGGCAGTTCCCCTGGCAATTTTGGCATGCTGATGAACATTTGAGGCTTGCTCTTTGGCAGCTACACTTCGCGCTAGCACAGTCTTTCGTGCATCGGCAGAAAATCATTTTCAGGATATCCTCCGGTGCAGCTGCTAACTCACTGTGCACTGGGACCAGGCAGTTGTTCTCAATCTTCCACCCATACATCTGTCGAGGCAGATCATTTCCCAGCCACAGCTGAACTTGGTTGAATGTTCGGAGGGAATATTGTTTTACAGCTCCCTCGGAGGGTGGAAGACATGAGGTAACAGGCTTGATGGTGGCCACCGATTTCAAGAATGACTTATATCTGTAGGCATTGAGGGAGACCTCTTTCGCTGGAGCCCCATACCACCTCAAGTTGCAGGTTTCACCTGCCTTTTGTACTCGGGCGGTGGTGGAGGAAGAGTCCGAAAAGATGAGGAATAGCCGTCTAAGACTACAGTACATCTCTTTCCATAGTAGTTCTTCGTAGCTCTCGCAGATTGCCGATATCTTGGCAACTCTTTGCCAAATTATTTTATGGAGGAGCAGCCCTCCGTCAAATACGATGTATAACTGTACGACACGTACATCCTTGGCCGTAGTGTTGAATAGTTTGTACAGCGCTAACTTAGTCGATTTCCTCATCTCACTCTCACTGAATAAGGCTAATGGGAACGAGGGTAATTCGTATCCCATGTACAGCTTTAAATCTTCGTCTTTTTTTTTGCTGATGGATATACGTCGGAATAGCAAAAATGGGTCCTCAGGAATCTTTTCGTCGTTGATTTTGATCGATAAGCTCGATCTTTTCGAGACAATTTGATGTTAGAAGATGACGAATTGTCCATTTTAGTCATTGCTTGCTTACCAACTTCAACAGCATTGTAGCAGGTGATCGTTGTATCTCCAACAACTCCTGACGCGATATATTTGTCACTGGTCTCTGGGAAAGGAGGAAATTTGTCAAACCAATCGGTGAGCTTGGCAATGTGAGCTGCATCCTCGTTTTGGTCACAAAACATATGACATAACCTAAGGAAAACTGTCTACTAATAATGAGTTAAATTAGCTTGCGAACGACTAATACTGAAATATTATCGTCAAAATACGGAGGAAAGACATACCAACGCATTCTGTTGGATTTTCGGTGAACTACTTGTATAAGTCGGCATTCGGTCCCGGGCCGCCAATACGTAGCCTGCACGTAAGTCTGTGCGAATAGGTTTTGACATTTGAAGGAAAATAGATAAAATACTAAAGTTATATGTATTATTGAAGGGAATTTAATGTTCTACAACCCTCTGGCAGGCATTTATTTTTTGGGTGCATACATTAGTTGAAGAGTTATCTGGTCAAAAAGAGCAAAGCATGTGAGACAAAAATGTTTTTCCCCCAAAATTACAGACTTTCAAGAGCGGATAACGCGAAAACTATACAAGATATCGAAAAAATTGACAGCATAAACCTTGCAGCAAATGTAATCAGCTTTCATTTTGTGTAGAGTGTTCATATCGCTAGGACGCATAGTTTCCGAGATTTAAGCGAGAAAACGAAAAGTGGGACCGTGAACCCTCCCTCGGCTCCAAGGCTACGGGCGGGGACTTAGTTTCGTTCGTCACGCGAAATTTTTCCGATCCTGATAAATTAAGTTGATTATTGTAATTAAGTCGCCGGTGTTAATTATTTACAATATTATTTACAAAGGGTTGTGGCTGCCGCTACTATTCCGTGAATGTGTGGTACTTAAATGCTTTGTGAAGTTTTAGTTACTATATAGGAGTTCATGAATTATGTCTGTGTAGTATATACTGTAGAACTAATGATAATTGTTTCCACATATATACATACATTTTACTTGATGTTGTTGATTCTTTTAAGGGCTTTGCGATATCGTGGTCATGTAGCTCCGTGTACCTGGGTGTGTGTAGTATTTGTCTGATAACCTGTGTCACTGTGATGCCTTCACTAGTGTGTGTATTTGCAACTGAGGTAGGATTTGGGTAGGAAGCGGCCGTGGCCTTAAGTTAGGTACCATCCCGGTATTCGCCTGGAGTAGAAGCAGAAAACCACTCCCACGATGACTGAGGCGATAAGCCACTGCACCATCATGCATCCTGGAATATGTCCCGTATAATACACTTTAGGGACATCTTATTTATTTCTGTCCCCCTTCCTTTTGTTACTGTCGCTATTATTCTCATGACCAAGGGACGATAGACCGCAGTTAGATCGTTAAATTCATCATCGACCTCTTATAACAAATATTACGATTAAGAACGGTCAAGTCCCTCGGCTTGGGGCATACAGGGGGCTTTGGCTGTAACTGTATTGCACCCAGATAATTCCCAGCAGGCGGGGGACGGGTAACGTTGCTGTGGCAGCGACTGAGTTCTGCTGAGGACCGGGTATAGGGCAGTATAACCCTAAAACAGCTGCAGATCCTGATGGAAGGAACAGAATTCGTCTCAGGAAGTAGGGGGCTCGAAGACCAGTGCTCCTGACAATGAGTAGCAACGCATGCAAGGAGGCGTTAAGGAGGCAGCCCCTCCACTGTGCTAGGGTGCGGCAGCCCAATCACCCGGTCACTCGAACCCTACCTGATTAAAAGAACGATACAGAGGAAAGCCGGACGGATCTTACCAATGATCACAGGATAGGACCCGATGGCGTTCCATTGTGAAAACCTCAACACCGCAAGGTGGAAGAGGAGGCGTTTAGGTAAGTAAGAATGGTAAATAAATAATTATGTTATTGGAGTAACGTAAACCTCCGTGGCTTAGGCGGCATTACGCCAGCCTCTCACCGCTGGGTCCGTGGTTCAAATCCCGGTCACTCCATGTGAGATCTGTGCTGGACAAAACGGAGGCAGACAGGTTTTTCTCCGAGTACTCCGGTTTTCCCTGTCACAATTTCATTCCAGCAACACTCTCCACTATCATTTCATTTCATCTGTCATTCATTTAATCATTGCCCCAGAGGAGTGCGTCAGGCCTCGGCAGCCGGCACAGTTCATATCCTCGCCGCTAGATGGGGGCTTCATTCATTCCATTCCTGACCCAGTCGGAGACTGGAAGCAGGCTGTGGATTTTCATTTTTTTTTTCTTTGGAGTAACGTGACGGTGGCATTGAGCTACCATCTCGGTTTTTGCTTAAAATAGAAGTGCTAAACCACGTAATTCCAAGATGAATGATACTGTGCATGAGCTGTATTTCAAGTAAGCATACTGAATGTTTTGTTTGTTTGTTTGTTCGTTCAAAGTGGCATTGAATGATATCGCATTTTCCATGAGTGACGCATTTTATAACACTAGCTGCTTCGTCCTTATTATTTTATTAAGACGAATATTTTTGATTTTATATCGGGAACCACACTCGTCCAATTTATGTGCCATCTACCGGTACAAAGGTGAAAGAATTGTTTTTCTGTCTTCTCACACTCTGCCGCTTGATGGCAGCACATATACATTTCTCCGCATTGAGCACGTGCAACAGCTAACTTTTCAAATCCAATATTGCGAGAATAGAGGGCACATTTCATGACAAGTCGAGCTATCATACTCCCAAAGTATATATTTCTCGGACCTTTAATGACACTTCTTGTATTTGGAACACACCAAATCATCACGCTTGTACGTGGGTAATTTTGGCTCAATTAACCCTAGAGCAGAATAATTCCAAAAACTAACAAACAAAACAGTTATAAGCACTCCACCGAAAGAAATACCGACTAGCTGGTAGAAAGACAGACAACATATTTTGTAATTTTCAGAGCAAAATTGTTTTACAATGAATAGCACTCTTGGTATCGATTGAAGTTAGGATTTCATGTCAACTTGCTTATTTTTCCGTATATCCTATACGTAGGTAAATTCCACGATGTATTGTTTCAGTCGAGTTAAAAAAAGAGAATATATATCACCTTAGATTGCGACAGAGTATTTTTCATTTTAAAATCCTGATAAATTTACTAACGCATGTTTCTCGAACTCACATATCCCTGAACAGCATTATTCTAGTTATTTGGTGAATTCAGAATCTTGTTATGAAATACAATTTTATAGTTCTAATGTGTTTTTATTGGTTCTACCCATAATTAATCCGGTTGCTATGATGTAGGGGATGTGGTGAGACAGTTGTGGGAATGATTTTACGGATATATGCCCTTCATGACGCCAATCTCATGAGAGTGGTTAATGACAAATGAAATTAATGAGGTAAGGTATGAAGTGGCTTTGTGTGGTCTTTCGAGTTCGGAGTAGTCTGACCATGCACGTTAACGTATTTAGCTACCTCTGCTTGTTTGTGACATTATGGCAAAATTAAAAAAAAAATATTTTGTCTCTCCTGATTCCATACCGGCCCCTGTTACTGTCACATGCATAATTACCAATATGCCTGATTCCATTTTTAGCCTACTTTTCACATTTTGCAAAAATGAGGAAAACGTAGACTTATGAGATCGGGCAAATGTCTGTCTGTCTGTCCTTCTGACTATATGTTTGTCTGGCTGTGTGTGTGTTCCCCCCTATCAATTCCTAAACGGCTGCAGCAATCGAAACAAAATGTTGTGGGTGTAAAGATCTATACCTGAATATCTCACGGCCATATTTGAAAATGATGTCAGTGCTACCAACTGCTGAAAAATAGCAATTGAAATTTGAGCTCCATGTTTGATAACTTGGAAGGTATAAATGGGAGCTATTTCAAAATTGGCACACTTATAGATAATAATATTGCAGTTTAATTTCCAGGAGGCCATACATGGCAGTGTTGCCAAAATGATTATAAGCCTGCTGATATGTCCAAATTTTAAATGCATATAACTTCTACACAATCAACTGGATTTCAACCAAATTTCGTATGTGCTATGTGTACATAAACAGATATGACTGAGCTTACTCTTAAGAGCCACCAAGGCTGCCAACTGTTAAAAAATCCTCATTTTTTTAATCCAAATACCCATATATCCGAAAGTATGCAAGCCGACAGCTTTAAACTATGCACACAAATAGTACCTGACATTCTATAGGAGTAACTTATATACGTCAGTGCTACCAACATGATTCTAAGCCTGCTGAGAGGTCCAACTTTAAATACATGTAACTTCTATACTATCCATTGAATTTCAACCAAATTTCGAGTGTGCTATGTGTACCATAACAGATATGACCATGCCGATTCTTAATAGTAACCAGGGCTGCCAACTGTTAATAAATAATGTCTCTATTTTTGTTACCCTAATATCAATATATCAGAAAGTATGCAAGCCAATAGCTCTAAACTTTGCACGCGTATAGTACCTGGCATTCTAGATTAATTTGGAGTAACTAATATACGTCAGAGCTGCCAACATGATTCTAAGCTTGCTGATAGGTCCAATTTTTAAATGAATGTAACTTCTATACTAACTAATGGATTTCATTCAAAATTGGCACAACAATAGATCATATTATTTCAGATTATTTCTGACCAATACATGTATGCCATTGTTGCCAACATGATTTTACGCGATCTGTGAAATCCAATGTTTAACTGCATGTAACGTCCATGCTATCCATTGGACTTCAACCAAATTTTGTATTCTGTACCTTAAGAGATGGAACTAAGAATATATTCAGTCACCAGGGTTGCCAACTGTAGTTCTCTATTAGGCTACATTATGCCACGTATACAGTATTTCGAACTAATTAGAAATTTCGATATTACCAACTTAATTTCGTCATTATTCTAAATAGATCCATATAGATTAATTATTGGCATGAATCTTAATTTTTAAGAAAAGTAGGCTCTTTAGTTCGTCACGGAACTTCTTTTTAGGTTTATTATATCTCGCTGCCCCTGCGGCATCACCCAAAAAGTATGCAAATTCCTGTATCCTTGTTGCAGATCTGGTTCATGTACGTCCAAATATCATGTTTTATACGTCTTTGGTGTGTTTCATTAATGTGTAACTCTCCCACTAAGCTATTTTGTCCTCCCCATGCATAAAAGACGTTATGAGCATGGCAGACCACACGCATATGACAAAATGTTGGCTCTAGTGCGCCTACTGTCGACCAAAGTATTATGTGCACTCGAGTTTGAAGGTTGTTTGTTAAGTAACCAATAGACCTACATAAAATCAAATAACATCATCATTTTCGTCGTTATATTTTACGTTAGTTCATGTAGGTTTGGAATTTTTAATTTATATTTTAATATTTTTTATCGCAGTTGGAACTCAAAAAGTGCACGTTTTTAAGCGTGTTTCAGCCATGCGTCACATTTAAGAATTATTATCTCAAAAACCCGTCATCATATCGAATCCAAATTTTAACACAATATACATTGGAATGTTGTATAACTGATTTATTAATTTCAAAATTGTGTGTGTTCAAGAAACAAAGTTGTTATCATTTATTTAAGGTAACTTTTTCTCGGCTCGGGGTGGTTGGAAAATGTAGTTCTTGGTTGCGTTGTAATCGTTATACATCAAAAAGTTATGCTGTATGACTGTGAAATACGTAAAGTAATTCACTTATTTTATATCGGTTTGTATTTGTACGAGGAAATAACACATGGTTCACCAGCTAGCCGCTCCGGGAAAAGCTGTACAGCGTTGCTGAGATGGAGCCCTTCACTTCCGAGCGAGACGCGCCATGATGCGTGTAGCCACCATCATGCGTCATGGCGTGCCTCGCTCGGAAGTGACGGGCTCCATATCAGCAACGCTGTACAGCATTTCCCGGAGTGGCTAGCTGGTGAACCATGTCTTAATTCCCCGTACAAATACAAACCGATATAAAGTAAGTGAATTAATTTACGTATTTCACAGTCATACAGCATAACTTTTTGATGTATACGGATTACAACGCAACCAAGAACTACATTTTCCAACGACCCCGAGCCGAGAAAATGTTACCTTACAAAAATGATAACAACTTTCGTTCTTGAACACGCAACATTTTAAAATTAATAAACCAGTTATACAACATTACAATGTATATTGAGTTAAAATTTAGGTTCGATCTGATGCCGGGTTTGTGAGATAATAATTCTTAAATGTGACGCATGGTTGAAACACGCTTAAAAACGGGCACTTTTTGTGTTTCAACTGCGATAAAAAATAAAAAATTATAAATTAAAATTTCCAAACCTACATGAACTAACGTAAAATAGAACGACAAAAATGATGATGTTATTGGATTTTATATAGGTCTATTGGTTACTTCACAAACAACCTTCAAACTCGTGTGCACATAATATTTTGGTCGACAGTAGTACAGGTGTCACAGTGACACATGTTATCAAACAAATTCTACACACACTCAAGTATACGTGGCTACATGACCACGATAACGCTAAGATCCTAAACGAATCAACAACAGATTAACCATGTTAGAAACGATCAAGCCAATACGTTCACTTGCACATTTTCAGAGTATTCTCATTACACTTTACTCTGAAGAACGATACTACAGTAGGTATATAATTATTCTAAATTAGTTAGTGACTAAATATTGCGTATCATTCTGCTCTTTATCAGACTTTAAATATTTGGAACCTATTTCTGTTCACATTTTAACGTTATAAATTGCTCTGTAGGATGATTCACCACCTAACCTTCTCTCACATTCTCTCTCTATCACCGGCCAGTTGGAGTTGATCGGCTCATTCACAGCTGAGCAGCCAGAAGCCGACCAGTGGATATCTAAATTGAGAGGCCTGCCTTAATCTGTCCTTTGACTGCCTCCCTTGGTCTTGCATCTTTCATTCTTAAGGTCTTCATTCCCATTTTGGTTTACGGTTGGGTGACTTATATCACGTTATCGCTTCTTTAAATAACAGTTCGTTTCATTACTATCATCATATAGATTATTTCAGTAGCATAGATCCCACCTGCGGCGCTCAAAAGCGACCGATCGTGACAAATAGGCATTCAAATGAAAGAGAATAGACATTAGCAGTGAAGAATTGTACTCTAATTTCATTAATATCTATAATTTCTTTAAAAATGACTTAAAACAATGAACGAAGTGTGTGATTTTCAGATACTGTTGCTGTAGGAAAATACGCTCCATAATTGCTGTCCACTTCACATTTTGGCCGCTGTGACGCCTCTTTCACGTCATTTGAACATTCTGCGGCCTTTCCTTTATAATTTTGCATGGATTTCAGAAACAGTAAATCAAAGAAATGAGTAGCCTACCCAAATCGAATAATTTCATAAATATCGAATTACCGGTAAGTGTTGTACCCGATACCTAGTTGAGGCTATCGGCTACGCCAGCAGACATTAAGCCGTAGTTGAGATTATGGGAAGAGTTATGAAAAGATAGCGCTCAAATCGAGTCAAGAGGAATGTTAAGATGACGTAGAAGGTCTAGGATTAAGAAGGAACTGCCAGCAGTCAAGCAGATGGAATTATGGATGGAAATATGAAGCTTTATTAAGATCTATATGGAACATGGTATTTAAACATCTCAGAAGAGAAGATATAACAAGCATTATATATGGTAATAATTTGAAGGAAGTCAGATAACCCTTAAGTTATTTTATAACTTAATAGCCGAGATGATCGGGGTTCGAGATTATATTTGTGACGCAAGACCACAGAGGTGGGGAGAACGTCACGTGACTGCGCCAGGGAGGTGCAGGTCAATGCAGTACAGCGAGCAACGCAGTCGAGCTCTGTAAGCAGAGGAGTCGAGCTCAGTAAGCAAAGCAGTGGAGTTCTGTTCGCAAGAGAGTCAAGTACAGTGAGCAACGCAGTCGAGTTCAGACAGCGAGCTGAGTAGGACATGCCGAGCGTATGGTAAAGTCGCGCGGTGAGCAGCATTTGTCACGGAAAGTGAAAGCGACAGTTTTAACTTCACCAAGCAGAGAACGGAAAGTAGGTCTGTGAGCCAGGCAGACACCCGCAGTAGGCAGCGTGAAGACCGGTTACGAAACCAGCTGTACGGGCCAAGCAAGCATAGAAGGCCGGGGTTTAGAACAGCGCTGTAATAGTAGTTGGAGAACTTTATTTCGAGCTGCATTCTGAAACGCAGAACAGCATAGCAGAGCGGCATGGCGAGGCCAGCTTTAGGCGGAGATTATTCTCGAACATTGCAGTAGAGACGAGCGGGTTATTTCCAATTTTATACGCAAGTAATATGATAGAAGCTGAACTTCATTACAACATTGAGTTGGGACTTGTAATCAGTAATTGAATTGTACAGGCAGATAGTTACGAGATACTGCAACTGTGAACTTCGAATGAACATAGTTTTTTCAATGACATTACGACTATGCATTCCATAAAGGAACATCCAGAGCGACCATGGGGTCCAAATAACATTAACGATTTTAGGCAAATGAAATGTTACAAGCAAAGGCACTTATGAACATTGGCACGTGCATTAATGCAATTCTTTCTTATGAAGTGTTATACATTACCGAGTACGAACACAGCTACAGGGTGTTTCATAAACTTATACACTCTCATAAATAAAATTTTATTTTCTGCAAGTGAGACTTAACCGCTGTGGAGATTGAACTTTCAACACTCAAACCGAACATTGTATGGAACAGTGGCGTAACGTAGAAGAGGAATATGGGGTACGCTGTTTCTATGAACTTTTTCGTGAGGATTTGGACAGTATCCGCTATGGATAACCAGCATTTCATCATGTCGGAGTAAACGAAGACAGAGACGCGATGGCACCACGGAGCGATGGATTCGATTCCTGAAGAGGAGGAGGTCCACCAGCTGATTCACTTGGGATTTGAAGGCAATCGTCATTGCGTGGGTGGAATGATATTCACGCCGATCTTTCGAGAAATTCATTACATAAGGATAATCGACGATCTTTGAAATTTAATAACAGCTGATTATGAGAAGGTACTGTAAGAGTTATAACTTCCTGATATGATTATTTTCATGAATACTGGGCACACATGTATATTTTTCTAATAGGAGTGATACGATTATTTAGACATGGCTTTGACTTTATATGCTTCAAATTTTGCTAGAATATGGCGTGACCATATGATATGGCAGGCATCATTATACGTAATTCTCACCATTGGTTGGCTTTATTAAGCAGATGTTTGGTCATTTAGACATTTTTCCAGCAAGGATGGTTTTCATGAATAGTTTTTTTTGTGTGACGAGTATTTCGAACTCGTGATCTGCAATTGATTATCTATATTACTTCGTCAGTTCACTGCATACTAGCGAGTGTGTATTATTCATCAGTAGGGATTTTTTTCCATTGGATTGTTTGGAGATATTAAGATGTTATTCACTTTAGTGAATGAATATCGCTTTTATATGACAACTAGAGACTTGTTGATTCCTATCTGGTACATTCACTCATTTAGTCTTCGAGATGGGGTCTTTCGTATTTATACGATTGTATGGTGGTTACTCATCTTACCCATCGTTCAGGGCACTATCATGTTAGACGACGGGGCAAGGTCTTTCGTATTTATACGATTGTATGGTGGTTACTCATCTTACTTGCCATTGAGGGACTCATTTTTATCATCCGAGTGTACTTGAGATTGTAAGAGAATCAAACAAGGAACTACTAGTCACATATCAGTCGAATTTTGTTAAATAAATTAAAGATAAATGTCAGCAGGGTTACATTTGTAATTCTTGTTTGCCAATCCAATATTTTGTTGCTATACTCTTTTGAGAGTACTTTCAGTTTAACAGCTGGTACAGCTGATGCTTTTGATGATTTTTATAATTGTGTTTGATACCTTTGAGAAGGATTTAAAGTAATTGAATCCTGTAAGATGAATCATTAATGGTCAGATTTATTTTAAGGCAGATCAGTATTGCAGATTTTGATATGAGAGATTATAGCACATTGGTGTTTTTCTGTGATGTGAATTATGAGAATTGTAAGAGAATTTATGCTATTTAAAAGCAGATCTTGAATTACTAAGGTAATATTTTTTCTAATTGTTTAAGAAGTTGTCTAGATGTGATCAGGATAATTACAGTTATTGGAGATTGTGTGCGTTGATAATTTGAAGCCAGTTATATATTTTTTTGTAGATCATGCAACATGGTTAAGTGAAGTTTGTGATAGGCATTTTGTGGAAGTTGCCAAGTGATAGTTGCAATGTTGCTAATGTATTTTGAGGCAGACATGAGGTTGTCGAACCCAGTCTAGCGTAATTTTTGAGATTCATGCTGTATGCTGAATATTTATGGAGTTTTGTGGAATAATTGTGGTATTCAAATGTGATATTTGAAGAAGTGAGGATATATAATGTAGTTGTGGATAGTCAGATCCAACGTGATGTCGTGAAGGCAATAATATTTTTTTGGCATGATAATTAAATACGAGATATAACTTAGAAGTGATAAAATTGTAAGACAACGTTCTATAACCCATATTAAACAATTTGTTAGGAAATTAAACAAATAAATAAAGTTGATAATACAAGATTTTCTGATAATAATAATTAATGAAATAATAATCTGAAAATTAAGCATATTAATGATCTGACCTAATGAAATAAAAATCAGAATGACTAGATGAAATAATAAAAATCTAAATAACCAGAAGAATAAAATTTAAATAAATTGATAAATTAAATTTTGGAATAAATCAATGAATTAAATAAATGGATGAATTAAATATTGGATAAATAAACTGATTTAAATAAATTAATAGATGATTGGATAGATGATGAATAACTGAATTAGAAGGTGATAATTAATTAAAGAAGATGATGATTAATGAATTTAAATGGAATTAAATAAATTTAATTGAGATATGAATTAAAGGAATTGCAACTTGAGTTGAGGAATGAAACAATTTATATTGATGATTTAAGATGATTTAATCTGAAGGAGATGATAAAATAAGAGTGTGTGAATAATTAGAAAGTATAATGAAGTGATGATAATAATTTTCATTTAAATGATTTAATGGTGATGAGTTAATGATTCTGACAGGAATATATTGAATTTTGAAATGAGAATTAATGTGAGAAATATTTAACTTTGATGATGATGATGATTATGACCAATGAGCAGTGGATTTTCTGTAATTCACAAACAAGCAATTATTAATGACAATGTAAATAGTGTAAATTAATTATTTGATGTTTAGGAGCATTTTACTAACGTATTCAACATTTAAATTATGCCATGCAAGCCATAAATTACGTGATATTGAAAATATGTGATTATAATATGTGTGTTTAGACAGATTAATAATTTTTTTCAAATCCACATTCATGATGTTAATTTAAAGAGAAATTAGGTCTCAGGTATCACGAATGTCAGTGACGAAAGACATAGTGCTACGGTGATCCTGAGAACCCAAGAGAACTTTAGAGATTTTTCACGTTTTATGTGGATTAAATACTTTTGATTAGAAAAGAGATGGTTCGATTTTTGGACAATGACAATTTAACGTTGGCATTCGACCATGCTCTCAGGTAGGATGAATATTTAAAATGTCTGTCTGACTATCAAAGTGAAATAAATTTGTTTTTATCTTAGTTGTGATCTGATGATGGTGTGATTTTCCTTTTTCTTTCCTTGTCTTGATTAAGGCTTAATCGGAAAGGATGTGGTTTGCTAGGAGTTCAGTTGATGGCGCCCATTTATATTTGCATTTTTTAAAATTAAATTTAAGCCCGTAACGACCCTAGAGATACTTTGTCTCGTGTTACCCTCTGCTTTTTCGATATCTCAGCTGAATTTCCGACACATTCCTTATTTGACTAGATGTTCATTTAACTCCGCTTTGTCCTGGAACTCCAGGAATGCGATGTAATAGCAGATGGGTCATCGCATCCCCAGGACGAACGGGTACAGTGTTATGATGGACCAATCTTCAGTGATTGCCTTATTAAGTTAGGGGACGTAGAACTTGGAATTCTAACTGAAATGTAAATAGTGTTCTATAATCATTTGGTTGAAATAAAAACATAACAACCTTTCTCCCTAAGTCTCTCATTATAAATCTATTGGGGGAAAGTGTGGTTTATGAACATGCGAGATTTCTCGCACGGGTCCGCTAGTTGAGTTTTAATGTTTACTTATCTCCATATCGTGGCGTAACCGGGCGCGAAAAAATCGTGCACCACGACTACGATAGGCATCTGCAGCAAGTCTGGAGGTCGGAGGTTTGAAACCTGGCACTGACAGTGGCTATCCTGAGTGAGGTTCCCCCCAGGGAAACGCCCGAGTATTACCTTATTTCAAGTTTTCCATCCCCGTCGGTTATACCGTACAGCTACACAAAGTCCAACACACACCCAAGGACACTGGACTGATGACCAACATGTCCCAAGCACATAAAGTAAACTAAGAACAAAATCACGTTATCACCGGAATTTCCTAGATTCATTTGAATGACAGTATTTCGACGTACAACTATGGCTCTCTTGTTCTCAAATACATGCTGCTGTCGACCAAAGTATTATGTGCACTCGAGTTTGAAGGTTGTTCATGAAGTAACCAATAGACCTACATAAAATCCAACAACATCATCATTTTCGTCGTTCTATTTTACGTTTGTTAATGTAGGTTTGGAATTTTTAATTTATATTTTATTATTTTTTATCGCATTTGAAACACAAAAAGCGCCCGTATTTAAGAGTGTTTCAACCATGCGTCACATTTAAGAATTATTATCTCAAACACCCGTCATCAGATCGAATCCAAATTTTAACAGAATATACAGTATATTGGAATATTGTATAACTGGTTTATTAATTTCATAATTTTGTGTGTCCAAGAAACAAAGTTGTTATCATTTTTGTAAGATAACTTTTTCTCAGCTTGGGGTGGTTGGAAAATGTAGTTCTTGGTCGCGTTGTAATCCTTATACATCGAAATGTTATGCTGTATGACTGTGAAATACGTAAATTAATTCACTTATTTTATATTAGTTTGTATGTGAACGGGGAAATAAGACATGGTTCACCAGCTAGCCGCTACGGGGAAAGCTGTACAGCGTTGCTGAGATGGAGCCCATCACTTCCGAGCGAGGCGCGTCATGATGCGTGATGGAGCCCATCTTGGCAACGCTGTACAGCTTTCACCGGAGCGGCTAACTGGTGAACCATGTCTTAATTCCCCGTACAAATACAAACCGATATAAAATAAGTTAATTAATATATATTTAAGACTATTCTTACTAACTTAGAGACTGCCTTTGATAATGAATCCATCACTTTTTGTCCACATATGCACTCATCATAGTCACAATAGGACTCCCAGCTTAATATTGACAGTCTAACAATAATGTTCCACTGGTCACTTAATTTAAAAATAGGTAGCTTTCTAATGAAATCTACCTAAAAGCACTTGCCAACTGAGTACAGTTCATAATGTACTGGAAAATAGAGGGCACAAAAAGATATATACCTAAACTAAATTAGGCCTACTAGTCACAGAAAGTCCACCTCGCTGTAGTGATCAAAATGTTGTAATATAACCAGTTATTTTACTAGTGCTGCTATATTTTGACTTACAGCCTGGCACACAACACTTCCTAGGCGTCTGAAATAGTTTAATGAAATATTAGTGAAGACTTTGTTGGTTAAATTCATTACAAGGCATTGGTTACACAACCAACTAAATACGTGAAATACTCACTTCTATAACTTTCAGAAGGTCTGATTCACCACGAGGAAGTTCACGCGTGTTGAAATAGTTAGTACGAACTGCTTTTAGATGCTGTCATATCAAAATAAAGGATATTTATGAATAAAACTTAGCATGTCGTCTTACGTGTTTATAGAATTTACGGACTCAACTAAACGTTGCCAATTCTACCAACAGCACGGCTTGAGAATTAAAGACGGCGATGCCTCTTCCTACCTTGGTGGACGCTCACCTCGGCAAGCCTCCTACACAAAAGAAGAAGAAGTCTCCGCCTTCACGACGTAAACTGACCTCCACCAAGAAGTCGCGGCGCACCACCAGGACCTCCGGACGCAACCAACGCACCAATGGTAGTAGGCCAGTCACCGTAGACACAAAAATCGCATTAGGTCGCAAAAAATTACAAGGTTCTGATTTTTTTGGGATGTTATTAGGATAGATACCAATAGTGTAAAACCAAGTTTGCAATTTCGAATGACCTGTGCTAACTTCGTGGTGCTCGAAAAACCTCGAAATTTTCGGACGTTTTTCAGGTTTTCGCTTACAACTTCTAAACAAATGCATTCTACGGCAAAGTCATCCGTGACACTTTCAAAGAAGACAACATAAGCGACAATGTAAGCGTAACCCCATCTCTGTATGTCTAATAGATCTCGAGATACAACACTTCGAAAATGGGCCATTTTTTAAAAAAAGGTTAGAAATTTGTAGTACGCTAGTCTTTCGAACAAAATACCGTCTAAAATGCTCATTCTACGAGGAAACACATGAGAAATAAAGGTGTAGAGCAGTTATGTGGCTTTAATTTAAGCATAAGAAAGACGCTTTCAGAAAAATAGTTCTCATGTTATCAGGTAAAATAAAAAATAAGGGAATCGGATTTTTCAAGAAATACAGTTTCGAATGTAAATTGTTATCAATATTGCACAGTTATCTATAATGTCATATTTTTTGTGGTTTGGATGCCTGGAAGAAATCGATCTTAGTGATAAGGCCACCCATTGCAGTCAATGTTATACCTACTTTTTGAGTAAAACTCACTGTTCATTTATTTATGTTATGTTGATTGCAATAACGTGTTTCTAATATAATCTATTTTTGTCCTAGAAATTGGATGTAATAGAGTCAAAGAAATAACTGGAAAGGAATTTAGAAATGTTAAATTTAAAAGGAAAGACAAAGTACGACCTTTGGCAGCAGCCACAGTTAAGGTGCACAACAAGCAGGTTGCTATAGACCCTCTTACAATATTCCAACGGCTGTGTGTAACAAAACAGTCTGAGACTAACCTAAAAAGCCACTTTATATACTAGTTGGCCCCATATCCCATGGTTCTATTCTCCAAAGAGGGAATGCGAAAAGGAACAAAATCATCGTTCTACTCTGCTTTTACGCCTCTCCCAGAAAACATTGCCGATGGAGAAAGAACGTTTGTTTTAGTGGACGGAGGATACTTGCTCCATAAGATTATTTGGCAACTGAACAGCTCAGTGAGGGAAATTGTAGCTGATTATATTTCCTACACGACCAACCGTTTTGGAAAAAATGTCTTAGTTGTATTCGATGGCTATTCAGAAGAGGGGGCTGTTAATGGCACAAAAACAGCAGAACGGCTACGACGTTATGCAGCCTCAGCGTGCAGCGATATCTCTTTTGACGAATCGTCACTGATCGTAGTGCCCCAAGAAAAGTTTTTGTCCAACCCATAAAACAAGCAGCGCCTGATCAACTTTATCTGCACCGGACTGGATATACAAGTGATTGAAACAAAGTAAGCTCCAGAGGACGCCGACTGCCTCATTGTGAGGACAGCATTGCAGAAGAGTGAGGAGTACGAGCACGATATAATCGCTGGAGAAGGTGTCGACTTCTTGGTACTCCTAAATGGATTGGGTGCCAACAAACAAAATGTTTCCTTCCAGAAAAGTGACAGGGGTGGAATAGGTTGCAAGTAGTTCTTGTCAACATCATTAATTCGAGGAGATCTCTCACTTCCCCCTGAAATAGAGTTGTTCCTCCACGCCTTCAGTGGTTGCGACACCACCTCTGCCCTTTTCGGGCAAGGGAAAACGAAGATGATGGATGTCCTTTCAAAACAGCCAGACCTTCTTGACGTAGCTACCACTTTTCTCAACAATAACGCCACCCATGAAGAGATAGCCTCTGCTGGTAACAAATGTCTCGTGGCGTTGTATGGCGGTGGAAAAGGCGATTCTCTCCACGCCTTGCGTTACGGGATATTTGTCCGATCTGCTGCCAGCGCAAAAGTCAACCTCGCTCGTCTGCCCCCAACCGAAGAGGCTGCTGCCCAACATTCATACAGAACCTACCACCAGGTGCAGCAAATGTTGGGGGTTTAGAAAACGCCCACCAAGTGGGGATGGACAAGGAGTCAGCATGGTCTGACACCGGTGACCTCAAACAAGGAACCAGCGCCGCAAACTCGGCTCAAAATCCTGTCATGCAGGTAAGGTAATCCATTCGTATCAGGTCTGTCCCAGCCAATGTCCACTGCTGGATATAGGATTTTTTTTATGTTTGAAATTAAAACATTTGATTCTATTGTAATCTTTATTTATTATAACTGCTGAAATTCTTGTCATACAGGTGCCTGAAAGAGTGCGGATCAGGGCGATGCTCCTGCTGGAGAGCTCTCTGTAAAATTTGTCGGGGGAAGACCTGCCTTAATTCTCCTACCCTAGGTATGACTGAGTCAGATGAAGACGACGACTTCAACGACCCCCTTTTACATCCAGATCCAACTACGCAGGAGTCTCCGGAGCCCCACGAAGAGCCGTATGATGATCCTGGGCCTTCCAAATGAATACTACTGTCTCGCTGTGCAGATAAGCCTAACATTACACACGTACCCTTTTCTTGTAATTTATTAATAAATAATAGGAAATTGACGTGTTGCGTGCTTCTGTCGCAGGTGTTAGCTGAGGTCACTCCATCACTTCGCCACTGTGCCTAAAATATTGTTAAGAAATTACACATTATTATTAATTGTATTCAATTTCATTTTGCATGATAAACAATTTTCCACTGATTGACGTGTTTCTTATCCTTTAAAATTGTCCAACAATTCGTCAGGCTACATTTTTTGAAAAATCCGATTTCCTAATTTTCTTACCTGATAACAAGAGAATAGCGTTTTACTTAATATGCTTAAATTAAAGCTAAATAACTGCTCTACAACTTTACTTCTCATGACTTTCGTCGTAGAATGAGTAGATAGACGATAATTTGTTCGAAAGACTAGCTTACTACACATTTCTAACTTTTTGAAGAAAAAAAATAGTGCATTTTCGATGTGTTGTATCTCGAGATCTATACGGCATACAGAGCTGGAGTTGCGCTCAAATGGTCTCCGTTCAAAGTGTCATGGATGACTTTGTCGTAGAATGCATTGTTAAGAAGTTAGAAGCCAAACACCGAAAATCGTCTGGAAATTTCGAGGTTTTTCGAGCACCACAAAGTTAGCACAGGTCTTTCGATGTTGCAAACTTGGTTTTACACTATTGGTATCTATCCTAACAACATCCCAAAAAATCAGAACCTTGGCATTTTTTGCGACCTACAATGTTTTAGATCAGAAGTTCCCATTAGGTGGTCCGCGGACCCCTGGGGGTCTGCGAAGTGTCCTCAAGAAGTAACGCAATAATGAAAATGGAAAACGGAGAAAGTACAAATAGTCCCTTAAAACAATAATAATTATGCCTTGCCACCCACAGCATAAGTGGTGCACTCATATGTGGCGCAACGTAATTTGAGCTTTTCAAGTTTCCCGCTAGAGAGCGTTCTGCTCCTGTTTCTCTGTGATCTGCTTCGCAGCCATTTTGTGTGTTTACATATTTACATGTGTTTTGAAAGTTGAAACTCTTAATTGTTAAAAGTCCATTGAATATGGATTGTTGGTTGAAGAATGGATCTTTAAAACGAAGTACGAAGAGGAATCTGTGGTAATAAATATAGGAGTGAATGGGCATCCTGCTGCCTCTCTTGGCCTAGCCATTCAAAGAGTAAGCCTACTGCGAAAAGTAGGAAATACGACATAAAATATTTGGAAATTGGCTTTACGTATTGTGGACCTGGAGATTGTCATAGGCCTTAAAGCGTGATATGCTTTGAAACCCTTGCCAACGAGAGTATGAAACCTGCGAACCTCCGGAGGCATCTACAGTAGATACCAAACACTCGGAGCACAAAGGCAAATCCATTGAATTCTTCAAAATAAAGTTAGCTGAACTGAAATCATGCCAGAAAGTAATTACCAAAAGTTATGGTGCCAATGTGAATGAATATTCAAGGCTTGCATCCTACGAAGTACCTAAGCTTGTCGCAAAACGTGCCAAAAACCATACAATTGCTGAAGAGCTCATTCTACCTTTAGTAATTATTTTGAACAAGATAATGCTGGGCGATGTTGGCGCAAAGCTTTAACTACGATCCAGCTGTCTAACAATACTGTGCGAATGTGAATTACAGATATGTCAAACAATATTGAAGAGACGTTGTTGGCAAGGCTCCACATGTGTGACATGTTTGCTCTGCAGTTGGATGAGAGTACCGACATATCAAGAAAGGCGATAATGTTGCTCTTTTAATGTTGGTTTTTGTACGTCTTTTATGTCATGACGAAATATATGAAGATTTTCTTTTTTCGTGTGAACTAGTACACACAACATTAGACGATATATTCGCAGCTCTGAACGATTATTGTAATAACCATGATATCGCTTGGAAGAAATGTGTGGGTCTGTCTACAGATGGCGCGAAAACTCTGCCCGGATGCCGAAAGGGCCTTCAAGCTGAAGTGAAAAAGGTAGCTCCAGATATGAAGTTGACACAAATCTGGAGCTATCTTTTTCACTTCATTGCTGTACACATTGAAAAACATTGCTGTTTTCTCCGGGAAGCATTAGTAGCCAAAGGGCTGCCTGAACTGTTGCAGAGCACCCTTAATGAAGTGGAGAAAATAAAAAACAATGTCAAAACCAGCTCCTTAAAATAGGCTATAGGTTTCTTGCATTGCTCTGCAAAGACATGGGTAGCGAGCATGAGCAGCTTCTCATTCATACTGAAGTGCGATGACTTTCAAGGGGCAGGATCTTAACGAGGTTTTTCGAGCTGAAAGATGAGGTACGGATCTTTCTTCTTTGGGCGATACACGAGGATTAGCTCAGTGACATTTCTTTGCTTTGCAGAACTTCTTACTTGGCTGACGTGTTTCATCACTTAAATGTTTTGAATTTGAGTTTGCAAGGTGACTACGTTGATGTCTTCAGAGTTGAAGACAAGATCAGTGCGATTGTAAAAGAAATTGTAATATTTGGGCAGCAAGGGTCCATAGGCCTATGCCAATTTCCCCACACTAAAACCGTTTCTGCTGTAATCTAACGAATATTTGTCTTGCGAGGTAAAGAAAATATAACCGAACATCCACGTAGTCTTGCAACTACTTTTCGGGAATATTTTCGTGAGCCCGATGGTGATAATTGCTGGAATCGAGACCCATTTAGCACCAATCTCAAAATTGAAAGTATTCAGCTACTATTTGAGGAGGAACAACACCAACTGGTTGAATTGACCTCAAGTGGTGAAATGAAGAAACTGTTAATAAAGAAAAGCTAGCAGACTTCTGGGTGACAACTCGAACGGACTGCATGGGAATCAGCGATAAGGCAATAAAAACAAGAAGTTCCGTAACGAACTAAAGAGATTACTTTTCTTAAAATTTAAGGTTCATGCCAATGATTAAGTATTATTATTATTTACCATAAATAGTACAAGAAGTATGGAAGGCCTAGTGAAAAAGGGCAAGCTCCACATACATATTTCATGCTTCACAGGCACAGTTTACATCTACATTTGTTTTAACAATATTTAGATGTTTTACAAAGATATTTTCAGTATTTACATATTTAGAATATTGACATAGTACATTTTTCCTGTTCACTCACTCTCTCACGCACGCACTTTCATAACCTCAATCACTCCATAATTCATTCATACATTCCATTCAGATACTCATTCATTCAGCGAGACAATCAATCACTCATATATACGTTTATTTATACAATGTACCTTTTTACGTACGGGTTGAATTTCCGAAGAGGCAAGATCTTGGCATCCCCTGGCAGCGCGTTCCATCCAGAATAATGACGAAATTAAGTTGGCAATATAGAAATTTCAAGTTACTTCGAAATACTGTATACCTGGCATAATATAGCCTAATGTAGACTATTAGAGCAATACAGTTGGCAGCCCTGGTGACTGAATATATTCTTAGTTCCATCTCTTAAGGTCCAGAATGCACATACAAAATTTGGTTGGAGTCCAATGGATAGCATGGGCGTTACATGCAGTTAAACATTGGATCTAACAGCGCGCGTAAAATCATGTTGGCAACAATGTCATGCATGTATTGGTTAGAAATAATCTAAAATAATCTGATCTATTGTTGTGCCAATTTTGAATGAAATCCATTAGTTAGTATAGAAGTTACATGCATTTTAACATTGGACTTATCAGCACGCTTAGAATCTTGTTGGCAGCACTGACGTATATTAGTTACTCCAAATTAATCTAGAATGCCAGGTACTATACGTGTGCGAAGTTTAGAGGTATTGGCTTGCATACTTTCTGATATATTGATATTAGGGTAACAAAAATAGAGACAGCATTTATTAACAGTTGGCAGCCCTGGTTGCTTTTAAGAATACGCATAGTCATATCTGTCATGGTAAACATAGCACATTCGAAATTTGGTTGAAATACAAATGATAGTATAGAAGTTACATGTATTTAAAGTTGGACCTCTCAGCAGGTTTAGAATCATGTTGGGAGCACTGACGTATATAAGTTACTCCAAATTAATATGGAATGTCCGGTACTATACGTGTGCATAGTTTAAAGCTGTCGGCTAGCATACTTTCTGATATAATGGTATTTGGATAAAATAAATTCAGAGCATTTATTAACAGTTGGCAGTCCTAGTGGATCTTAAGAATACGCTCAGTCATATCTGTTTATGTAAACATAGCACATACAAAATTTGGTTGAATTCCAATTGATAGTGTAGAAGTTATATGCATTTATAAATTGGACCTATCAGCAGGCTTATAATCATTTTGGCAACACTGTCATGTATGGCCTCCTGGAAATTAAACTGAAATATTATTATCCATACCTGTGCCAATTTTGAAATAGCTCCCATTCATACCTACCAAGATATCCAACATGGAGTTAAAAATTTCAATTGTGATTTTCAGCAGTTGGTAGCACTGACATCATTTTCAAATACGGCATTGAGATATTCAGGTATAGATCTTTACTCCTACCAAATTTTGTTTCGATTGCTGCAGCCGTTTAAGAGTTGATAGGGACACACACACACACACACAGCCAGCTAGCCAGCCAGACAGACAGACAGACGACTGACAGACAAAAGGACAGACAGACAGACAGACAGACGGACAGACAGACACACATTAGACCTGATCGATCTCATAAGTCTACTTTTTCCTCATTTTTGCAAAATGTGAAAAATAGGCTAATTATTCTTCCGTTCGCAACAACTTACATGTGCGAACAAACTTTTTCCACAATGTGTGTAATGAAAAGCAAATATAAGAATAGAGTAGATATGGGGCCTGATTTCAGGGTGACCATTTTAAAATTGCAACCCGTCCTCGAGAAATAATTGCGGGAAAGAATAGGTTACGTTCGTCGTATTGAACGCCAGCCCCTTTAACACATTAGTGCTCTTAAGAAAATGATAATAAATAGGTATTGTTCCTTCTCAGCCACTGCATTGTTATTTTTAGGTCTGTAGCACTACCTTAACGACTTTATATATATATATATATACGGATGTAACTTAATAGGATTTAATAAGTTCATATTAACACACAAATAATTGAGCACAGTACTCCACGGCAGAGGTTCCCATTAAGAATTTAAATATTTTAAGTCTTGACTTAAAAGATTTTGGAGCAGGGGGTCCGTGCTTACATAGCGATTGCTTTAGGGGGCCCGAGGAAAATTCCTAATGGGAAACTCTGTTTTAGATGACTGGCCTATAGGCCAATGAGCAGATTCTTGAACATGCCAACCCGATGGACTCCGGAAAATAAGAAAAGTGAAATAAATTGTACAGTATTCATTATAAGAACATTTGGTGAGGCATCTTGATTTAAAACAGTTTATTGATAGCATTCTTGGGAGATCTCCAATTAGTATTTAATTTAATTTCTGCGATACTCATTTAAACGTTACAGGAAAGTTATGGAGGCTGTACTGCAATTACGTTTCCTATATCCACACACTTTATTTGGTATTATACGTTACTAATGCCATTTATTTAGCCAAATTATCTCCAAGGCGACTAAAACAATGAGCGCGCTATCTAGGCGTCAAGTTTTGTAACTACCACTCGCTATTACTCACAATCCACAGATTACCTACTATCACAATCAGTGGACTGGTGTGGTGGTAGTTCGACAACCGACCGTGTTCGATACGCACGCCAAATCGCAAAGCCATGGAACAAACTCGGTAGACAAGTAGTGGGTTCGAACCCATCGGCGGCAGTCCTTGAAATTGTCTCCCGTAGTTTCCACAGGCAAATGCTGGGACGGTACATTTTCATAGGCCACTCAGCTCAGTTTCATTCATTTCAATCTCTTGATGTGATTGGCGTTAGAAAGGGCATCCAGCCGTAAACACCATCCTCTTGTAGATTTACTTGATCGTAAATTTCACGATCACCTACCCCATCCCTGTCCCTAATACAGCTACGCATACTACTAGAGACATTACAGAAGCACAGGGTATCAGACACGTTGAACACACATCGCCAAGTACACGGGACTGATGACTAAGATGTCCCAAGCCCCTGAAATGAGCCAACAACAACAACAACACTACCATCACCATCACCATCACCACCACAACCACCTTATTTTCATGGAGACGTCCTGAACACTCAGTGTCCGAGCTACGGGAATTAATCCTAGGATATACCATCCCCACGGCCCGGCCGGGCCAAAGCCAAGGGGTCGGCCAAGTTAACAGGCGTATCATATCACGTTGACCCCAGAAGCATAATCTCCTAGTGTGACGTGTGCAGCATCACGTACAGTCACTCAAACTCAGATTGAGCGCTTTCTTGGCAACTGCACAGTTTTCTTCCTTGTTTAGTTCTCGAGCTCAGAGGCAAAATTGAACAGATTGAGTAAGAGTAACTTCATAATATTATACACAGTGTTAAAATAAAAGTGTACTTTCTGAGCTCTGAACAATTGTTCTTAGGAGGTGCTCAGTGTGACGACCATCCCTATGGCCTAAGTAGGGCACCACTGAGTTAAGAATACCGCAGACTATACGAACGCATACCAAGACAGGGGTGGATTTAACGTGGAGGAGGCTTGTACAAAATTTTGTTATTAGTTTAACATTTTTGGGTAACTTGTATTAAAACTAATCATCCATATTTCTAAGTTTTCCACTAAACATGAAATCCGAAGCTAGGAAAATATTAATATTTACAGTTTTTCAATGTTTCTTTATTTTACATTATTAACATTTATTTTTATTCAAAAATATCACAAAAACCACTCATATTGCCCATAACTCACTAATTTGGGCCTAATGTTTGGAAATGTTTCGGTGGGAGAAGCTTCTGACCCCTGCCCCACCTGGTGTGTCCACCCTCACGTAACCTTGACTTAATTCCGCCTCTGTACTAACACGAAACCGCACAACTGAACTGTTTGACCGTGCGCCAATGCAACAACTCTGCTTATATACGCAACCAAACATTGTTTTTATTATTCCTTGTGACGTAAGCCATGCCAGGGGGTTATTGGTAAGCTGCACTTACTGTGAAAAATATGCTGTAGGACCCAAGTTTATTACACATTTTCTTTTCTGCTTATGATGCTTACTGTGACTTCCTAAAATATTCGATACTATTATTTTAACCACCTCGTGGCGCTGCGGCTAGCATTCTACGCTGTCCCCCTAGAGGTCCGGGTTCGATTCCTGGCACTGCCAAGAAAAATAATCCTGGACTGAGGGCTTGAACGGGGTACACTCAGTTTCGTGAGACAAAACTGAGAAGAGACGGGTTAGATTCCCACCTCAGCCAACACCGAGATGGTTCCAAACTTAAGACTTTCCAAAACACACACATACGCCATAATAACACAGGTTATCAGACAAATTCTACACACACTACACGGGGCCAAACAACCACGATGCCCAAGCCCCTCAAATGAAAAATACAACATCTTTTATTTCAATACCCTGTATATATTTACAAATCCTGATACCACTGTAACGTTTTCGTGTAAATATACAGTTGGTGTTTGGCCAAAACAGTTATCAAGAGTTTGTTTGATCACGGAATTTGGCCAAATAGTTACCATGAGTGCGCTAATTGTTTGAGCATGGCATTTAGCCAAAACAGTTATCAAGAGTGCGCTCATTCTGTGTTTGATCACGAAATTCGGGCAAATAGTTACCATGAGTGCGCTAATTGTTTGGGCATGGCATTTGACCAAAACAGTTTCCAAGAGTGCGCTCATTCTTTGTTTGAACATTTGTATATTTTAATATTCTGTGTTTAAGAGTCGGCTCTTATTCAAGGCCACGAAAAGTTATATAGTGAAATGTTTGGAACACAACTTTTGACTTCGTAACTTTGTTTGGGGTTCAAGGTCCCATGTTTGGTTTTTCGCTTAAATCTTGGAAACTATGCATCCTAGCGAAATGACCACTCGATACAAAATGAAAGCTGATGAAATGTGCTACGAGTAGTCCTCAGTCATGTTTTTCGATTTATTGTATAGTTTTCGCGATATCAGCCTCAAATTTGTTGCTATTTTTGACCGAATAACTCTTCAGCTGTGTACCCAAAAAATAAATACCGGCCAGAAGGTTGTAGAACATGAAATTCCCTTCATTAATATATATAACTTTACTATTTTATCTATTTTCCTGCAAATGTTAAAGCAATTTCAGTGTTGAGCGTGAAATCTGAAGTTTTGCGATAACTGTCGACTAATGAATCTTTTAATTTCTCACCATTCCCAGTCAACGCATTGGCTGAAATATGCACCATTATGTTCACATAGTGAGTACTGGACGTCTAAATAGCACAGATACTGATTTTATATTATACTCGTATATACTTGTGGGCCCACTGACGAGGTTCCTCACACTTGAATGGGAAAATGTGTTGCTATGACCATGTTTGTGCATATATGAGTGTCTATAAGGCATTGGAATAGTTTTATTAATCACAACCATTAAATTAAAACGAAGTTTATTTACATAGAAAAGTGAATTAACATTAAACATTACAACGGTAGGTACCATTGAGTCAATTTCTTGCTCTCTTAGATTGGGAAGGACCTTCATCCTCGTCTTCGTTTTCATCTTTTTCCCCAATGTCTTCTCCTTCAGACCCCTTTAGAAAAAGGTCAGAGGATCCTCCTGTTCTTCTTCATCATCTTCGGAGTCAACTTGAGGGACCCCATTCAGGCAGTTCCCCTGGCAGTTTTGGCATGCTGAAGAACATTTGAGGCTTGCTCTTTTGCAGCCACACTTCGCGCCAGCACAGTCTTTGGTGCATCGGCAGAAGATTGTTTTCAGGATATCCTCCGGTGCAGCTGCTAACTCACTGTGCACTGGGACCAGGCAGTTGTTCTCAATCTTCCACCCATACATCTGACGAGGCAGGTCATTTCCCAGCCATCGCTGAACTTGGTGGAATGTGCGGAGGGAATGCTGTTCTACAGCTCCCTCTGTGAGAGGAAGACAAGAGATAACAGGCTTGATGGTGGCCATCGATTTCAAGAATGACTTGTACCTGTAGGCATTGAGGGAGACCTCTTTAGCTGGAGCCCCATACCACCTCAAGATGCAGGCTTCACCTGCCTTTTGTACTTGGGCGGTGGTGGAGAAGGAGTCTGAAAAGTCCGCTGCTGCTTTCTAGACCTCTGGCAACTTCAGATACAACTTCGCAAATGCAACTTTGCTTTTTGAAAATACGGAAGATGTTGTGTCGCATCCTGTAAAGGCATGCAAAAACAGCACGTCCTTGAAACCTTGCTGCTGAAGCTCTTGGGACGCGAAGAAGGAATCCCTTATCTTTCCACGTCCAGGCTTGATGAAAATAATGTCCTTATGCGCATCAGCTTTAGCCATCAAGAGGACTAGGCCTATGAGATCGACATCTTCACCCACAATGCCGAAAGCTGTTGTTTCGGACATTTCCACAGCCGTATCCACGATCAGAACGTCCGAATCACTTTCTGCTTGAATGGTCCTGATCCCATTGTCATCAAGCTTCACCCAAAGCTTGTTGATGAGCCTCCTTTTGTTGAACTTGTTCGACAGAAAATCTTCTTGTTTGACTTTTATCTCGGTGTCTTCGGTGAAATGGATGTCAGCAGACTTGCTGAGTCGGTAGCGCCTTTGCTGCTCTGCTACTTTCGTGCTTGAAGTTGATGAGGAATAGCCGTCTAAGACTACAGTACATCTCCTTCCATGGTAGTTCTTCGTGATAAAGTGGATGTAGCTCTCGCAGATTGTCGATATCTTGGCACCTCTTTGCCAAATTATTTTATGGAGGAGGAGTCCTCCGTCAAATACGATGTATAACTGTGTCACACGTACATCCTTGGCCGTAGTGTTGAATAGTTTGTTTAGCGCTAACTTAGTCGATTTCCTCATCCCACTCTCACTGAATAGGTCTAATGGGAACGGGGGTAATTCTTATCCCATGTACAGCTTTATATCAACGTCTGTTTTTTTTTTCAGATGGGTATACGTCTGAATAGCAAGAATGGGTCCACAGAAATCTATTCTTCTTTCATTTTGATCTATGAGCTCACTGTCGACAGGGGAAGAGCTCGATCTTTTCGAGACAATTTGATGTTGGATTTGACGAATTGTCCATTTTATCCATTGCTTGCTTACCAACTACAACAGCATTGTAGCAGGTGATCGTTGTATTTCCAACAACTCCTGTCGCGACAGATATGTCACCGGTCTCTGGGAAAGGAGGAAATTTCTCAAACCAAACGGTGAGCTCGGCAATGTCAGCTGCATCCTTGTTTTGGCCACAAAACATATGACATAACCTAAGAAAAACTGTCAACAAATAATGAGTAAAGTTAGCTTACGAACAACTAATACTGTTTTTTTTTTTGTTGAGATTTTCTATGTGAAATGCCATGTCCTGTGGTTCGGATTCCACGTAAAAGGGAGGTCCCGTGGCTTATGATCGCGAGATTAACGGTCACGTTAAACTACAAGCTTTTTGAAATATTTTTGCCAACATTATCGTCAAAATACGGAAGAAAGACATACCAACGCATTCTGTTGGATTTTCGGTGAACTACGTGTATACGTCGGCATTCAGTCCCAGGCCGCCAATACGTAGCCTGCGTGTAAGTCTGTGAGAATGGGTTTTGACATTTGAAGGAAAATAGATAACATAGTAAAGTTATATATATTATTGAAGGGAATTTAATGTTCTACAACCCTCTGGCCGGCATTTTTTTGGGTGCATAGTTGAAGAGTTATCGAGTCAAAAAGAGCAAAGCATGTGAGACCAAAATGTTTTTGTTTTCCAAAATTACAGACTTTCAAGAGCGGATAACGCGACAACTATACAAGATATCGAAAAACCTGACTGAATAAATCTTATAGAAAATTTAATCGGCTTTCATTTGGTATAGAATGGTCATTTCGCTAGGACGCATAGTTGCCGAGATATAAGCGAAAAACCGAAAAATGGGACCTTGAAATCCTCCCTCTCCCCGGCTCAAAGGCTACGGGCGGGGACTTGTGATATGTTCACCTCCTATCTAGTTCAAACAAAGATACGAAGTCAAATATTGTGTTCCAGACATTTCCCTCTATAGGCCTACCTTGTTTTGAGCATTCGTTGCCTGGACTATATGCGAGTGTCGTAAAATCTCAAAAAATATTTACTCATTCTATTCAAAATACCACAACGAATATCGGTACATCCTCACATCAAGTACAATGTTTTTACCATCATATAGTAGGCCTAATTATTGTTTACTTAGTTGACAGCATGGCATGCTTTCATATAGCAATTTCATTAACAGCTCCGGTTCTTTTTACGCACTTCTGTCACCCTGGAAAAAAGTGTGGAGATACAATGTGGAATATCACTGTTTTCGTATTTTAGGAATGTCGAAATAGAAGTATTGCTTTACGTCCAAACATAACGAACTGACAAGTTTGGAAACTTGCCACAGTTTAAGGAAGGATATGCCAGTCTATTAAAAATCCTTGCACAGTGTGTACACTTCTTTTCACATCCAAGTCTTCGCGATTATCGAAAAGTTTCTCTATGTGTTTGTGTCTTTAAACGCGCTAATCTCTGGAACTACCAGTCGGATTCGAAAAATTATTTTTGTAAATGATAGCCAGATTCAGGAGGAATAGTTTAGGCTATAAAGCATTAGGCTACACCTCTAACGTAACCTTAAAGATTGATTTTTGTTCAGTAAGTCGGAAGAACAAGCGCTCCCTAACAGCTTTATCCGCGTGCGCTGGCGTTATGGTTAGTGATACGTACACCGTTTCACCGATCTGAACCAAAATTTGTATTCTTACCCTTTGGAACCATGCGGGTAACACTGTCCACTTTAAATTTCGGACATACCACTCCATTCCCTGTATTTAGGCCCTTTATCACAAATCTACACCGTTCCTCCTAATTGCACCAAATTTTACATACACTTTGAAACCCTGCTGGTAACACTGCCCACTTGTAATTTTGGATAACGCTCTCCATTCCCTACATTTAGAATAACATACAAAATGAACTTGAAAACCACATATTAAGGCCCTAGAACCATTTATGTCCGTAGTAGTGTAACTGTAAGAGTAGTTTAATAAGTATATTCTTGACTGGCAATTCGGGCTGCATCACGTCACTCCTACAAGTGTTCTGGAGCAGAATTGCGAAAATAGTTAAATCTTGCGCTGTTTATAAACTGCAGTCACGGGGAGTAATTAGTGCAAAAGGATTTCTTAGGCCCCTTAAAACAGTTATCATCATGAAAATATTATGTCTCTGTGTACGTGCAATAGTGTTGGAGCAGTACATTGAGGTAATCAGCTGCAATAAGCGTTGCTGCTTTAAAATTTACCTTCATTTATTCCGAAACTTATCGTTGAGCGCTATGTGGCGATAAATGATACTATTGCTACCTCAGGAAGTCTGGACAGCCAATGTTTTCAAAAGTGTTCCGATTATTTTCCTACGGCGCTATGCGACAAAAGACGACACTATTGGTCTCTACATTTATAACAGCCAATGAAATATAGGCCCTAGGCAGTGTCTTTTATTTCACTTACTCCTCTTCCTAATCATCGTTTGTAAATTACATGTGTCAGTGATTTAGTTGGTTAATAGCCTTTTCCCTATTCATTATTATCATTATTACCATTACGGGAAAATGACCTGAATGTTACGTCCATTATACTGTACTACTTATCACCCCCACTACAACCACCACCACCACCACCACCACCACCACCACCACCACCACCACCACCACCACCACCACCACCACCACCACCACCACCACAAAAAGTAATATTTTTAAAATATTTTCTTTCTGTTAGTTTAAGTATCATGTGCCACTTCTGTAGTAGTATTCAATATCATCCATCAAACAAATAAATCCACCGAGCGAAGCCGGGCACTACTACTAGTTTGTTATAAATTCTGTGATGCTTTTATATTTTTAAGACTATGATTATTTTATCAGCCTTAATTCCTTATAAATATATTTTCTTGTGTATGTTGAGAACAACGATTATTCAAAGTCTATAATAATAATAATAATAATAATAATAATAATAATAATAATAATAATAATAATAATAATAATAATAATAATAATAATAATAATAATAATAATAATAATAATAATAATAATAATAATAATAACGATGATGATGATGATGATGATGATACCTAATTTAGAGGGTCTCGAATTCTTTCTTACTTCGAATCGATGTAATATGTTCTTCAATCGGGCATCATGTTCACTTCACATTTTAAGACAATTACCGAGATCGATAGCTACGCTCCCTAAGGTGCAGCACAAGGCCATAGGGCGAAATTTTCTGTGGACGCGGATACGAGTTGATTAGAGCCTAACAGTCGTCCATCCCTGAAGTGGTTTTCCATGGTTTCCCATTTTCAGCAAAGCCTTCCAACTTCTTGCCCCGTTTCGTTCATCTTCATTAACTTCATCTCTCATGAAATTGCCTTCAGGAAGGGCATTCGGTCATGAAAAACACCCGTCACATAACAATTCATTGCATCGCTTCCTTGATCCTGTTGGAAGGGGAATACTAACGGGTAATAGTTAGGGAATGACGTATTTCGTTCGTCACGCGAAAATCTTCCAATCCAGGTAAATTAAGTTGATTATTGTAATTAAGTCGCCGGTGTTAATTATTTACAATATTATTTACAAAGGGTTGTGGCTGCCGCTACTATTCCGTGAATGTGTGGTACTTTAATGCTATGTGAAGTTTTAGTTATAGGTGTTCATGAATTAGATCTGTGTAGTATATACTGTACAACTAATGATAATTGTTTACACATATATACAAACTGTATTGCACTCAGGTAAATCTCAACAGAAGGGTCCAAGTCCCGGGGGACGGGTAACGTTGCTGTGGCAGCGACTGAGTTCTGCTGAGGACCGGGTATAGGGCAGTATAACCCTAAAACAGCTGCAGATCCAGATGGAAGGAAGAGAATTCGTCTCAGGAAGTAGGGGGCTCGAAGACCAGTGCTCCTGACAATGAGTAGCAACGCATGCATGGAGGCAGTAGTGGAGTAGTGACAGTTCTAACTCACCCGGCGTTGCTCGGGCGGCGTCCATGTTAAATAATTAATATTTGGTGAACCCATGGTCGGATGTTGACAAATGAGGTGTCGTTGGACTCGAGCTGACGTCCTCTTTCCTATGGACCACTCATTATATTTTTGATTTCTTTTTGAAAATTTTTGTTTTCGAAAGTTGGTGATAGTTTGAAAACCAAACATGGTAGAACGTTGTGCCATGGCTCAAACGAATGGTCTTTATGACCTTTATTTTTTGTAATAAAACTTTTTTATTTTTAATGTTTTTTTGAAAACACTTGAATTTTGAAAATCCTATATTTTGGAAACTAGGAAGTTTACAAAACAGTTTGTTTGACATAAATGAAATGTCCCTATGCCCTCTAGCCCCAAAATAAATTTCAAGTCTGTAGAGCAAAAATTTGTGTTTTGTAGTAGTGTGGTAACAGGGGAGCTGCTTACTAACTTATTGAGCCCTCCTCGTAGCGGCCCCGAAGCTGATATCTCGCTAACCAATCATGGGATTTCAACATACAGGGTGTCCTAGCACTCGTAGTGATGCCCCCTACTTTCCTATAGGCTCTTTATTTAAATAAAAGACCAAAACTAAAAGGTCATGTGCTTTTAATATCTCGCGAACCAATCATGCTAGAGGCATGTTCGACAGGTCCAAGGACTCGGGGTGACGTCCTCTCTGCTATGGACCACTCGTTATAATTTTTAATAAAATTGGAAACTCGATTTTGGGGTAAACACGTGTTTTTGTGATTTTGCCGATATCTCACGAAGCAATAACGCTAGAGGCATGTACGATGGGTCCAAGGATTCGGGCAGACGTCCTCTTTGCTATAGACCACTCGTTGTAATTTTTTAAAATTTGGGAAACGCGATTTTGGGGTAAACACGTGTTTTTTGTGATTTTTGCCGATATCTCACGAACCAATAACGCTAGAGACGTGTACGAGGTGTCCTAGGACTCGGGCTAACGCCCCCTTTCAAATGTGGTAGATATTTTTTTTCCAAAAAATAATTCACAAAGGGCCTAACGCCATACATGTTGAAAAAAAAATTATTTACCGTTACCTGTTGATAATGTTTATGAAGCGTGGTGGTTGAGAGAGACGATACTGCTGAGTGTGTGTGTTTCAACGAACCCGTCGCTGACCATGGTGGCTGTGTTCAATAAATCAATTGCTATTTCGGCGGGTCGGTGTATGACAGAGCGAGCGTGCGCTTTTTCTCACATTTTACCTTTAACGTGTAAACGGTGATGAGAACTTGGTTCTATGTTGGTCGAAGCGAGTACAGAAATCAAACTTGCAGACGAGCAAGAGGTGAATGTCATTTGAGCTTATTGGAAGGCGCTGATCTGACTTGACAACATGTGCAATGAAAAAAAAAATGACCAAGACTCTTCAAAGTGAAATAATCTGACCATTGTGGTGGCAGGGAAGAGCGAAAGGCATGTGAACATGTGTGAAACCACATACACGCTAAACCAGTGACATCCTGTCTTGCTTCGTACGTGACAAAATGCAAGTCCATGTGAAATTTGATCTTTCACAGGTGTTCGCTTGGACGTTATCTGTCCACGTGCGCGATACGAGAACGTTCAAAGCGTGGGAAAAAAGATTATACATGCAAGGTAATATATATAAAGACATGTCGTTATCATTTCCACTCTCACTTAGGTGACTACCTTTGAACACACTGCGTCTTGTTTAACAGTTTTGCTGTTGGTGGAAAATACTTAACCTTGTTGTGAGGTATATATATATATATATATATATATATATATATATATATATTTATTGATTTTATATAAATACATGCAATTATTTATTGATTAGGTAATTAATGATTTTATTTATTTATTTGTTTGCAGATAACGTGTATAGCCTACCTGTTGTATGAGTGTGTGTGAGAACTATATTAAAGAAAGAGAGAAAGACAGCTAGAAAAGGAAACCATTTCCACACTAGCCCACGAGACGGGAATATAGCAAAGCATTACACGTCAAGGTGAGATTCGTTTTTTATATAATATAACCTGTTTGATTTTGTTTTGTTTATGAAATGCATAAACTATATGGAATGGATATACTTATGGTGGTTTATTTTATTTCTTTTTAGATATTTAAAAAAAAAAGGGTTCACCGCTACAGCAAATAGAGTTGAAAACCAAGTGGCTCTAGTGTGTGACCATTGTCAAGCAGTCTACAGCTGAAAACTCAGGTGAGAGTGTTCTTTCAAAATAATGTCTTTTACTGCTGCGGATACGTTAACTTGGGAGCCCCTTGAGTCTTGTTTCAAATTGCGTGTGTGCTCTGGTCGTGTGGTCAATGTTAGAAAAAGTTTGATTCCCAAATAATTTTTACAATCTTGTTTTGAAATTTTTAAAATTGAAATTTGCACAGCGCAAAGGTTGCATACGGCTTTAAAGGTGAATACAGAACTGGTGTGCGATTTCATATATAAAAAAAAGGACGTAGAGCATAAAGAGACATTCTATATTTGCAGTAAAATGCAAGAGCTATTCATAGCCCATAATTTGGAACAGTGGTATGAAACCCACGTGGTGAATGCCTTGCTATCAAAATTTGATAAACTACAACAAGGACCGAGTGGCCTTGCCTTAGACAAAATTCATCATTTACAAATCAACATTTGTCAATTCAACCCGTTGAATGCTGGGTCTAGCTATATTAAAACACCACTAGCCATAGCTTCGAAAAAGGCTGTGGTCAATATAAAGAATCGTGACAATGATTGCTTTCTGTGGTCTGTGGCTGCGTATTTGCAGCCAGCACAACATAATGGTTGTCGACCAGGAATGTACAAGGCCAAGTTTGTCGAATTGAAACAAACGTTAAATTTAACTCGAGTATCGTTCTCTATGGACTTAACCGAGATCCATAGGTTTGAACAAGATAACCAGGACTTTTCATTCATGGTGTATGGCCTTGATGGTGATGAGATTGTGGGTCCTCTTTATGCTACAAAAGAACCGAAACGTCACCACATTCATCTTTTATATCTATCTGAGGGGGAGGTGAATCACTATTGCCTCATTAAAAGCTTGAGTAGATTGCTAAGCAGTCAAATGTCCAAACATGATGGTAAGAAGCACATTTGTGATCGATGCTTGCAATATTTTACAATCCCCATGCTCTTAGAACGTCATAGGGTAGATTGTGTTTCTCAGGAAGCGGTGAGACTGATATTGCCACAAGGGGACAAGGCTGTGTTAAAGTTTAAGGACATTCACAAGCGTGACACTGTCCCCTATGTGGTGTATGCAGATTTCGAAGCTCTCACCACACTCATGGCGGGTTGTGAACCAGATCCCTCCATGAGCTCAACCACACCCATTCAAAAACATGAGCCCTTTGCCATAGGATTTAATGTGGTGTGTGCCTATGACCCCACACAATCCGTTTACAAATACCGTGAGGGGCCAGATTGTGCCAAATGGTTCTTGGATGAACTTGTCAAGTTGGCTCATGATGTACAGGAATTACTGGACCATCCAGTACCCATGAGCCTATCTCCAGAACAGCAGCAGCAGCAGTATAAGCATGCCACGACATGCCATATTTGCGAAAAGCCTATTTTAAGTGGAGAGGAAAAAGTCAGAGACCACTCGCATTTTACAGGGGAGTTTCGTGGAGCTGCGCACAGCAAATGCAACTTGAACTTTCCAGCTCCTCGTTTCATCAGTGTCATTTTCCACAATCTGGCGAATTATGACATTCAGTTTTTGATTCGTGAATTGGGCCATGACAACAAGGGCTCGTTTACCATTATTCCCCAAAACCATGAGCGTTTTACGGCCCTGACATGGAGGTTGGGCGACTTTAGCATTCGATTTTTGGATTCCTTTAAGTTTATGGCATCATCGTTAGACAGCCTTGTGAATGGCTTGAATGAGGAGGAATTAAAAAATACTAGAATGCATTTTAATGATCCTGAGCAATTTCAATTGTGCATTCGGAAAGGTATATTCCCGTATGATTTCTGCAACAGCTGGGACGTGTTAAAGCAAAGAAAACTCCCACCACAAGAGAAATTTTACTCGAAACTAACACGCAGTACCGTTTCCGATAAAGACTATGCACATGCATGTCAAGTTTGGCGAGTGTTTGGCATGAACACGCTAAGTGAATATGCTTTGCATTACCTAAAACTGGATGTATTGCTGCTCACTGATGTGTTTGAAAAATTCCGTAACTTGTGTCAACACATTTACGGTCTTGACCCGGCTCACTATTATACAAGTCCTGGACTCTCGTTTGATGCCGCTTTGAAATACACTCAATTGGAATTGGATTTACTCACTGACGTAGACATGGTTCTATTTTTTGAAAAGGGCATTCGTGGCGGCTTTGTGTCGCTTAACCAACGCCATGCTGAAGCGAACAATGTCTACATGCCTGATTATTCACCGGACAAACCAGAATTGTACTTAATGTACTATGACGTGAATAATTTGTACGGTTACGCCATGAGTCAGCCTTTGCCCTATGGGAAGTTTGCTTGGCTGACAGACAAACAAGTGTCAGAATTTGATGTGAACATGGCTAACCAAGAAACAGGCCGTGGATATGTGCTAGAAGTGGATATTGAATATCCCTCATCCTTGTATGATGAACATGCCGATTTTCCATTCTGCCTTGAGCAAATGGTTCCCCCTGACAGTAAAGTGAAAATTGAAAAACTCATGGGCACACTTTACAACAAAAATCGGTATGTGCTACATATCCAAATGTTGGTGCAATGCCTCGCCCAAGGCTTGGTGTTGAAGAAAATCCACAGGGGTATTTCTTTTGCTCAAAAAGCATGGCTTGAGCCATACATGCGACTCAACACAGAGCACCGACAAATGGCAACACAGCAGTTTGAAATTTTTTTTTTTAAATTAATGAACAACTGCATCTATGGCAAGTCCATGGAGAATGTCCGCAAATACCGTGACATTAAATTGGTCAATGTCTGGGAGGGGCGGTGGGGTGCCCGGCGGTACATTGCCAAGCCAAATTTCAAATCAATCAAAATTATCGATGAAGATTTGGCTACTATTGAAATGAGTAAGACCAGTGTGACCATGGATAAACCCATTTACTTGGGTCAAGTCATTTTAGGCTTTTCTAAATCGGTCATGTATCGATTCCACTATGAGTTTGCCAAACGCCATTTTGAGGACGTCTCTCTTTTGTATATGGACACGGACTCATTCATTTACCACATTCGCCACTGCAACCCCTATGACGTCATGAGGCAACATAGTGACTGGTTCGACACCTCTTGCTATAGCGCTGACAACGTGTTTCAGCTGCCCCTAAAAACAAGAAGGAAATGGGCGTTTTAAAAGATGAATGCGGTGATTCCATTATGACGGAATTCGTAGGTTTGGCTTCAAAAATGTATGCTTACCGCACACTCGACTGTAAGGAAGCTAAAAGAGCAAAAGGTGTAGGTAGGGCAGTGGTAAAATCGCTACGTGTAGACGATTACCTAGCGGTTTTACGCACTGGCAAAGCTATGTCTCATACACAGTGCAGGATACAATCCAGCAACCATCATTTGTATCTTGTGGAACAGAGAAAACGCACCCTCGCCTCCATGGATAACAAGCGTGTGTGGGCTGATGACCTGCTCACCAGCCTGCCCTGGGGTTATGATCGCAAGGAGGAGAAGGTGTGATTTCATTGTTTAATCGTTTATGGGACATGGCTTTTTGTAACTTGTAGATTTAGAATTTTGTAAATATTGGTTTCTGTCATTGTAAATAGTAGATTTTGTAAATAGTGACAATCCACTTGGACCTTTTGCTCTTTAAAAGTTCTATGCAAACTTATTTTTTTAAAATGTTTGATTGGTAAATAGTTTGATTCTTTTAACGCTGTACAAAGTTGTTTTTTTTTATTGTAAATATGAAATAAGTAAGATTTTTAGTAACTTTAATAACTAGTATTTAATTATTTTTCATAATGTAAATGATAAACTTAAAAACAGTTCTTTTGGGATGAGTGTGCATGTCGAGAATGTGCTTTTGGGAATAAATAAAGTGGTTGTGTTTGTTCCCAAAGACAGGTGTGAATGTATGAGTAGAGAGAGAAAGCTCGTGTGTATGGTTGACCAGAGCAAACACGGTGAGGTAGGGTGGGTGGGTGGGGAGGGGTAAATAGTCTTTTATATACTTATTTTGTTTTGTCATTAGTTTTTTTTTCATTGAAATGTGGCAGTCAAAAGACATTATTTTTGTAAAAACAGTCTTACCTGCAGTAGTCGTAGACCTCGACTTTTCTCCAAACACGCATTAACACATTGCAGTATCGCCATGGTCAAGCAATTGCATCAACATCATTGTCAAATCTCAACTTTCGACATACACTAAATGGAAAAATGTGAAAACAGCAAAATGGAAAATCCATGTTTCCATATCACCAAAAACGCAAAACTTAAAACGGACATTTTTAAAAACTGGAAATGGCCATGTGTGAAATTTGAAAATTTAAAAACTTCAAACAGACATTGTTTAAAAAGTGTCATCAACAAACTGGAAAAATCCATATCATCAAAATCATAAAACTTGAAACGAACATTTTTCACATCTGTAAATTGCAAAATAACAAATGGCAATGTGTGAAATGTGTAAAATGAAAAAATCAGTCATCAACATCACGATTTCTTAAAATTAATAAAAACACAAAACATCGTGCTCTGGTAAACCTTTGTATTTATTTCATAGTCATAGCGAATTGACAAAAGAAAAATAGAATACAAACAAATCCCAATTCCTCACTTTTCAATTCCTTAATGTTCATGTCCATGCATCATCAACTTTCCTTTCATAGCACTCATGACAATTAGGGCTGCCATCCTTTCACCCACTGAGGCATCACTGGATGTGAAACGTTGTTTAGCTTTCTTCAATAACAGTTTATCTGCCACATGTCTTAAACCAGGATGACTATGGCGATAAGAAAGGTCATGTTCCTTGCATGCTTGATCCAAAAGATTAATGGGTACATCACCACGTTGTAAACGTTTTTCGAGTCGAGTTCCAGGGCCGCAAAAACGATAACCTGGAAGATGGATTTCGAAAGGTAAGTATTGAATCACTTTGTCAATGACGCCATTGCCAGTACAGGTCTGGCATATCCTTTTCCATCGATGGTAAAAAGGTTTGGTCTTCTTCCTCCTCCTCTGTGGACGATGTTTGTGTTTGTTGTTGTTGTTGCTTTTTCTCGCCATAACACCCGTGGAATGATTCAACAAAGTCTTTACATGGACTTTTATGACCGTGATACAGTTTCACTAGCTGGCAAGTCGCACACTGACGCATAGACGGTATTTTTGCCATGGCCACTTGCTTATGGTGATCGTAATCCGTACAGGGTTGCAATTCACTCAACACAGGGTCTTGAGTCCATGATTTTGGTACATGTTGCCAGATTTCTTTGACCGCGTTGGCGGCCACATAATAAATGAACGACTTGGGGAGCGCCAAGAGTTCCTCTTTGGTAAAACTGTCTAGTTTCTTTTTACACACAAAGAACTTGCCGATGGCTTTGTCCGTAGCATTGCCTTTCTCCATGGTATCACGTGCTGTAGATGTTTACACGTCGCTTGTAGAAATCTCACTGGTGTCATTCACAGGTAAATCTTGAGTTATAATTTTGTTCAACAACCCCCAGCAGGCATGGGTGGTTAACCAATGAAAGAGATGCCACGCATGCGATAGGGCTGTCTGGGTAATGTTGCCACAGGAACAAGTATCCATGTGCGTTTGCAGGGAGGGGCAGCCCAAATCCATGAGGTCGATACATTGGCAGTAAGACGCCAAAAATGGTTGCAACCATTGACGTTTTTCATTACCTTTCACAAATACCACATTGGCCGAGGACAAGTGTGCTTTCATGACTACGTCCAAATATTTATAGGAAATGGTTCCCTGATTCCAGTCTAGTTGCTTATGATTTTCAATCCACTGGGTTTGTTTACGGTCTTTTTCACACAACAAATCAAAAGCATGGGGTGGTTTAAATAGCAAATGCGTAGCTTGCGATATCCAAAACGTGGTACAATCGATCATGGCCACTTGCTTAAATATAAATTTGTTGTCACCAATTTTAAACCCTTGGCAATCCACAATGAGTGTGCGCAACATGTTGACGCTTGCCTGGACCAAGTTCAACTGACGACTGACTGACGATCAGGTGTGATCATGTCATGGACTTACCTGCCATGCTAGTTTCAAATTAAGGTTAGGGTAGGACAGGGGGACATGCAAAAATAAGAATTTAAGAATTACATCATTTTATTATCATAACACGTCTTACAGGCTTTTCTCATTTTTGGATAAGGACGATAGCAACTGATACAACAATATAGTCTCTTGTGTTTGTAACGTCCATAACACCGATGATGTCCCAATGTCTCTAAACTAGGCGTTTTTGATGGTGAGCTGTTCACCGAAGCACCATGGACACCATACGGTCCACACGTATCGTAACTTGTTTTTTTTTCATCACCCAGAGACACAAGTGAGGGATAGCTTGAATGACAGGGTATATTTCCCACTTTCATTCTACACAGGTAGGGGCAGGTGGGTGACCAGCGCTGATGTTCCTGCATGGGTTCATCGCCCTCCTGCCATTGGTCTATGATGATGGGACAAAAGGCACATTTCACTTCATCTCTAGTTTTTAAATAGTAGAATCCAGCGGCCGCCAAGGCTTGAGGGTTTATGAAAGGCACTGGCCACGTGGCAAAAGTCTTGAAACGTTGTTCCTCAGAGTTTAAATTCTTGGATGTAACGTCTCTTGAGGCTTTAAAGCAAGACATGACTGAGCGGCTTGACGTGGGATGACCTGTTATTTATACACTCGTCACTTGGTTGGATAGTGGATAATAGTTGACTTGTTTGTGATGAATAATCAAACAGTAGGCCGTGGTATTGGCTGGTACATTGTCATGCGTTTCAAAATCTAGTCGAATGTCGATATTGGATGGCTTGACAGACTCTTCCAGGTAAGAACAGTCAAAGACAATCAGTGGTGCTCTTGCCTTAAACGCTTGGGGTAGTAGCATGGGGCCGTTCTCCTTTTGATAATACGACCATCGAAATTTAGAAAACAAGTCGTACAGAGAGCCAAACTTATTTTTTGAAAAATCCAAATCCAGTCCTTCATAGGGAAACACGGCTCCGTTGAGGAAAAGACGTGCATTTCTCAATTGCAGGTGATCAAATTGCGTGGCATCTTTGGTTTGTTGATACTTGCGATTCGTTTGAAAACCCACGATCAGGTAGAGAGGTCTCTCTGTATAGCGAGCTGTTTTTACAGACCAACTGTGTGTGTTGGTGGTGGGCAATAGCGGATACTCATGGAGTGCCCAGCTTCTAAATTCCATGGGTAGAGGCATATCTCTCTTTACCATTTTGAGTATGTCCAGTTTTTTGCTATCTTCAAGGGTCACATGGGGGACTTTCCATAGCAAGCGTTGTAGTTGAATTTTTGAATCGATGGGGGCATTGTCGGCTCCCTTGAGTGCATTATTATCACTCCTGTCTCTCACTAGGTAAAGCACTTGCCTTGCGTTGACCACAATGCGTTGGTGATCTTCGGCAAAGCCTAAAATCAGTTTAAGAGGTAAATATCCAGTAAAGGTCCCATCAGTGTGTACCATCCAATCATTGGTCGAGTCAGGACACCAACCTGCCATGCAAAGTGTTTTACCTTCTTCCTCACTATAAGAGGGGTATAGTTTCATGACACTGGAAATGCCCACATTTCGAGTGCTATCCACCACGATATCGTTAATGACATACTGCACTTCAGAAAATAGAAAGGCCAAACCATGGTTGGCCAACTTGGATGTGGTGGGTGTAGAGCCATCGGCTTTGGTGAGCCGACCTTCAATCTGAATGACGCTTTCATGCGGTAGGGTGTAAATATCTTGGTTGTTGATAACAAATTGAATTTCATCATTGTTATTGAGTCCAGGTGTTTGAGCTTGATAGGAATGGAGATCAATTCTTACCACTCCTGGTTGTTCCTCGATGCGGTTCGCTATCTCTAGGATAGAATTCATTATGAGGGTTGACGTGGTAACCCAAATGCTGTAAAATCTGCTTGCCTTGAGATGTTAACGTGTATTCACGTGGCAAACAACTAACACCATTCCTAGACGGTGTAGTTGCTTTATACACAAACTTCATAGTGGCTTTAGCACCAACTTGTAAGTCACAGGTGTGGCAGAATCTAGATCAATGAGTTGTTGCTCTCTATTGATCAGTCTTAATGTTATATTACTAATACTATCGACAGCCACAGCATGAAAAAGCACCACTGGAGGGTTTTCACGAATAATATAGCCATTAGGCGATATTACAATAAAGTCATAAAGCGAATGCGATGGTTCTTGATTGGTGTACACTTGGCTAATAATATTACATGTCACCGACACATGATGGTCCTCAATGAATTTCACTTCATGGTCCGAATCATGTTTTTTGTTGGGCTCCAACACACGTGGTTTAAATCCTAGTAATGGGCCAATGGAATCGGGGTGTGTTTTAAAGTCAATGTTAAAGGTAGAGAAAATACTGCAGCGATGAGTGTTGGTATTTCCTACAAGTTCAAACTTGCGCGTTCCGTCGAGAAATGACTTTAAACCATTTTGATTGATCAACACCACATAAATGTGTTCATAAATATCATCGATCGTGTATCCACCAGAGTTCAAGGTGAGCACAGAATCATCATAGTAAAACTTGTTGTTCACATTTTCACGTATGTTGTATATTCGATTGTACGTTTCAAGAGAAACAAGTCCTAAACCATAGGGTTTTTCACTCAATTCGATAGGCGGGTAAAAGTCTAGGCTGACTTCAGGTCCACGTCCATGCAGTGTAAACGTTTTACTTTCTGCCGACATACTGGTGGCGTTTTTGCTTATGCTGCGTCTTATATAAAAAAATTAAACACAAACGTCCACACTGTTGGCTGTTAAACGTTTGCTCACGTTTCACATTATAATATATCTTGATCCTGTTTCCAAAATAGGTCACTAGTTCCATGGGCGGGGGCAAATTCCCAAAACTGTCAAAGTACCATACAGTGGATCCCTCTTTGACATAAGCTACATAATGCGTTCCTGGTCCTCGGTAATCATCCAAATTGACAACAGCACATTCCTGTTTCCAGGGTCGTGGGGGTAATTGGTTTCGCATAAACACACCTCGAAAATGAGAAAGCTTTAGTTGTTTAGCATAGCTTTCCACTTGTTGATGCGTCAGGGCATGTCTTGCTATGGCTGAGGTTATTTTTTTTTTTTTTAATATTTCGAAATGGTGAAATCCCATATCCTTGTTGATAAAAGGCTGGCTTTAAATTGGCATTTCTAGCCCCCATGGCGATCGCTTCCATCGTTTCATTGTGTCGCTGACTTTCTTTGAGTTGTTGCTTGCCCTGCTGCGCGGCTTTAATGGTTTTCGCCACTGCACTGGCACCGCCCAAAAGTGAGCCCAGAGCAGCTAGACCGGCAAATAATGCAGGTAAAAATCCCGCTCGTTTGGGGACGTGAATCACTCGCCCTTGGTTTGAACTCTGTCGCCGACGTTTTGGAATAACATGTCTCTGTGCTGCTCGAAGGGCTTTCCTTATGGTCAATACATTATTTTTTCTTTTTTTCTTTAGCAAGGGCTTGTCCACGAATGTTGTAAGCCCAGGCTTTGCCAAGGACAAAGTCCTTTTTTTAGTCTTTCTCACTACATACCTTTGTTTCACCATGATGATAATGACCCACAACCTTTCACAAGAAAGTTTAAATCACAACTAACATCAGATGGTTATTTCATGGCTGTATATTCCAATTCCACATAAAGTGGGAAATCGTTTATGGTTTTTCCCGCTTGCTTTTCATCCCATGTCAACATGAGATGAAGGGATAATTCGTCACCTGCATTGACCATTTCATGGTTATGGATCAACATCCTATGACCATTTATCTTTATTTGTAAATGGTTCTCATCAGGTATGGCATATTTGATGTGAATGGTTCCATTATAGTGTAATCGATAGTGGCTTAAACCCGAAGCAAGCACATAGGTCAAGTGCTGATCATGGACTAGCGGTAAATGGTTTCTGTCATTCACAGGTTTTTCATTTGTCAGATACACTAAAAATACACATGGGATAAATTTATAAAGCCTTTTCATTTCATGGGTCACGTAACGCTTGGTACAGACATCGTCTTCGTCTTGCGGGTCTTCCACGTGAATAATCCGATGATGATTAGCGCTATAGCCATTCACCGTAAGCTGAGGCACTTTGTCATTAAACTCATACACTTTGTTATCCACATACTTTTTCGTAGTAACGTCTGTAGACACTTGAGGATGTTTTACATGGGTTAACCGCTTTCCCTTAAAGTCATAATCTCCCTGTTTTGTGCGTGGCACTACTGACGTATCCACATAGTGTTTATTAGCAGGATCTGTTTCTTGTTTAGGATCATGTATGGGGACAGGCCTAGCTTTGGCCATCAACGCACGTCCAAAGACATCCATCGTCAACCTGTAGTACCAGTCTACTGTTTCTATGACAAGGCTCGGTGTCCTGTATATAGACAGCCTGCTAGCCTGTCTAAGCCTTAGTTGAAATGAAGATTATTAAGCAGCAAGAGTCATTCCCCGTGGGGGACATGGTTTCCCATCTCTGTCCCACATCACGTGAACAACGCCATGGTTCACTGTTTCCATCTTCCATTCGCTGCATCATTGTGGGGCCTTCCGGCTGTGGAAAGACAAATCTTTTGCTAACGCTCATCACAGCGCCCAATGGTCTGCGTTTTCAAAATATTTATATTTTTGCAAAATCTCTCTACCAACCCCTCTACGTGTTTCTGGATCAAGTCATGTCTGGATTACAAAAAGAGAATATGGGTTATTTTACATTTTCCATGCAAGAAAATGTGATTTCACCGGATGAGGTAAAGCCTGATTCACTCATGATTTTCGATGATGTATCCACTGAACGTCAAGGCATCATTCAAAGCTATTTCAGCATGGGTCGCCACAAACATATCGATTGCTTCTATCTTGGACAAACGTATTCAAAAATGTCCAAACAGTTGATTCGTGACAATGCCAATGTCATTGTTTTATTTCGCCAGGACGAGAGGAACAGTCGTCACATTTATAATGAACATGTGAATCCTGATATGACCTTTCAAATGTTTACAGAATTGTGTGCCAAGTGCTGGAACACTCAACGTCATGCCTGTTTAGTAATTGACAAACAAAGTGAACTCAACCAAGGACGGTATCGCTTAGGGTTTGATCATTTTATTGCTATTTAAGGCCCTGTCTCATTCCCCATCAAGTCATTTGTCAAGCCACCATGGCGTTAGCAGAGAGTCAATTGAAAAAGCATATTATTAGAGCAAAAAATACTATTCGCCAAAAGTTTCGTCAATTGAAACAATCACGTGCAAATCATGCTTTGTTTATTCAGCAACATTTAGCACCTCCACTAAAAGCCATGTTGAAACCCTCTTTCAAGCCATCTGAAACGCTACCCACCGTTTCACAAGCCACGCAGACGCTGCATGAGGACCCTGAGGAAGAGGAAGAGGAACAGGAAGATTTGACTAGTGTTAGTGAAGTTGAGGATGAGGAGGAACAAGTGTTTACGCCTCAAAAAAAGGCCGCACCCCTTGCAGAGTTTTTGAGAAAAAAGAAATCCTTGGCCATGGTCGAAACACCTTGCCCTTCCAGGGCGTCTCCGTTTTCACAACTCTTGGCCACCCCTCAACATAAAGCTCAACTGAAAACCATTTTAATAAAATATTATGGATCAACATTGGAACCCTATTTCACCGATCTATTTATTGGAAACACAGATACCACGTATGGTGTTCGCTATGAGGATGATAGTTTTAAAATTGGCGATTCATCCATTAAATTTGCTCGTACTAAAGCTGTCATTAAAAACATCAACTATAAATTAACGCCAGGACTGTTAAAGCTGCTCTTTTCTCGGACCCCCTCTTCCCATGATTATACGTCAGAGGATCTTGACAAATATAAATCCATTTTATTGGATACCCATGCCCACAAAAGACAGTATGATCCCGCTCAACAAGTGAATGCCAATATATCTCAAAAATATAAAACCATCATTGCAAAAATGTTTCCCACCAGTCAAAGTACTCGTCGTAAAGCGTCCGCTTCGGGAGTGACATTTAAACCATTAAACCCCCTTGTGGATGTTACCTACTGGCACAATCCCAATAAGCTCGTCCAGCGGCTACAGTTGTTGCATGCCTCACGTCAAGCTGGCCACACCGGTCACGATTGGGAAATTCAAGAAATTGAACAAGAACTTCGAAATGCCCAAATTATTGTTTAAGCCCTCACCCATTAAAATGGGTATTGCTCACGAGTTGCATCGCCCAGCTAGGCGTCATTATCCACGACTCAAGGTGATTTCACGAGGTGTGGATGAACTTTGGCAGGCTGACTTGGTTGAAATGATACCCTATGCTGGCGTTAACGACGGTGTACGCTATATGTTGACCGTCATTGATGTCTATTCCAAAATGGCCTTTGTTGAACCTGTGCGTCGCAAGTCTGGTCCACTAGTTACCAAGGCCTTTCAACATATTATTCAACACTCCCAACGTCAACCTCAGCTGCTACAAACTGACCAAGGGAAATAATTTTTCAACAAGGATTTCTCCAGTTTTCTCAAATCTAAGGATATTCACCATTACACCACGTACAGCAACCTCAAAGCCAGTGTGGTCGAGCGGTTCAACCGAACATTGAAAACCCATATGTGGAAAGCGTTTACCGCTCAGGGCAGTTATCGCTGGTTGGACATGTTACCTGAACTAGTGTCACGTTACAATGACACCAAACATAGAACGATTGGGACCAAGTGACGCCTCGTGACTAAAAATATTCAGCGATTGGATAAACTGTTTAACCCCATAAAAACAGCCGATCCTAAACGTCACCGACTGAACATTGGGGATTTTGTTCGTGTGAGCAAATTTAAGTCTGCCTTCAATAAGGGCTACACGCCTCAGTGGGGTACTGAACTATTTCGAATTTGTCGAGTCAACTTGGACACTCCAGTCACCTATTTACTCGAGGACCTCAACCATCAACCCATAAAAGGTAGATTTTATCTCCATGAACTTCAGAAAACAGCATTTCCTCAGCATTATCTTGTGGAAAAAGTGTTGAAACAAAAAGGAAATAAACTCTATGTCAAATGGTTAGGGTTTAACTCTACGTTTAATTCTTGGATCAATAAATTACATGTTGTGTGAACCTATGTACTTTTTATTTATTCACACATGTTGTACACCACCTATAGCTCTGTGTGTACTGCGGTCCGCGCTTCGTGCATGTTCATACATATTTGTCTTTCCCTTTCCACCTGTGTTCTCTCATACATTACCCCTCCCCCTCTCCCTCCCTTCACCAGCCCACCACTACTGTTTGCAGCTCTTGCCTATCTATTGGTTGTGACATCATTCCCACAAGTTGCATCATACTTTTTACTGATTCAGCGATTCCCACGCTTTGAAGATTCTCTTATCGTGCACGTGGACAGCTAACGTCCAAGGTGAACACCTGTGCCAGATCAAATTTCACGTCAACTTTCATTTTGTCACGTACGAAGCAAAACAGGATGTAACTTGTTAACAGTTATCGCGCACGTGGACAGATAACGTCCAAGCGAACACCTGTGAAAGATCAAATTTCACATGGACTTGCATTTTGTCACGTACGAAGAAAGACAGGATGTCACTGGTTTAGCGTGCATGTGGTTTCACACATGTTCACATGCCTTTCGCTCTTCCCTGCCACCACAATGGTCAGATTATTTCACTTTGAAGCGTCTTGGTCATTTTTTTTCCATTGCACCTGTTGTCAAGTCAGATCAGCGCCTTCCAATAAGCTCAAATGCCATTCACCTCTTGCTCGTCTGCAAGTTTGTTTTCTCTACTCGCTTCGACCAACATAGAACCAAGTTCTCATCACCGTTTACACGTTAAAGGTAAAATGTGAGAAAAAACGCACGCTCGCTCTGTCATACACCGACCCGCCGAAATAGCAATTGATTTATTGAACACAGCCACCATGGTCAGCGACGGGTTCGTTGAAACACACACACTCAGCAGTATCGTCTCTCTCAACCACCACGCTTCATAAACATTATCAACAGGTAACGGTAATTTTTTTTTTCAACATGTATGGCGTTAGGCCCTTTGTGAATTATTTTTTGGAAGAAAAATATCTACCACATTTGAAAGGGGGCGTTAGCCCGAGTCCTAGGACACCTCGTACACGTCTCTAGCGTTATTGGTTCGTGAGATATCGGCAAAAATCACAAAAAACACGTGTTTACCCCAAAATCGCGTTTCCCAAATTTTAAAAAATTACAACGAGTGGTCTATAGCAAAGAGGACGTCTGCCCGAATCCTTGGACCCATCGTACATGCCTCTAGCGTTATTGCTTCGTGAGATATCGGCAAAATCACAAAAACACGTGTTTACCCCAAAATCGAGTTTCCAATTTTATTAAAAATTATAACAAGTGGTCCATAGCAGAGAGGACGTCACCCCGAGTCCTTGGACCTGTCGAACATGCCTCTAGCATGATTGGTTCGCGAGATATTAAAAGCACATGACCTTTTAGTTTTGGTCTTTTATTTAAATAAAGAGCCTATAGGAAAGTAGGGGGCATCACTACGAGTGCTAGGACACCCTGTATGTTGAAATCCCATGATTGGTTAGCGAGATATCAGCTTCGGGGCCGCTACGAGGAGGGCTCAATAAGTTAGTAAGCAGCTCCCCTGTTACCACACTACTACAAAACACAAATTTTTGCTCTACAGACTTGAAATTTATTTTGGGGCTAGAGGGCATAGGGACATTTCATTTATGTCAAACAAACTGTTTTGTAAACTTCCTAGTTTCCAAAATATAGGATTTTCAAAATTCAAGTGTTTTCAAAAAAACATTAAAAATAAAAAAGTTTTATTACAAAAAATAAAGGTCATAAAGACCATTCGTTTGAGCCATGGCACAACGTTCTACCATGTTTGGTTTTCAAACTATCACCAACTTTCGAAAACAAAAATTTTCAAAAAAAAATCAAAAATATAACGAGTGGTCCATAGGAAAGAGGACGTCAGCTCGAGTCCAACGACACCTCATTTGTCAACATCCGACCATGGGTTCACCAAATATTAATTATTTAACATGGACGCCGCCCGAGCAACGCCGGGTGAGTTAGAACTGTCACTACTCCACTACTGGAGGCGTTAAGGAGGCAACCCCTCCACTGTGCTAGGGTGCGACAGCCCAATCACTCGGTCACTCGAACCCTACCTGATTAAAAGAACGATACAGAGGAAAGCCGGACGGATCTTACCAATGATCACAGGACCCGATCGATGGCGTTCCATTGTGAAAACCTCAACACCGCAAGGTGGAAGAGGAGGCGTGTAGGTAAGTAAGAATGGTAAATAAATAATAATGTTATTGGTGTAACGTAAACGTGGCATTGAGCCATCATCTCGGTTTTTGTTTAAAATAGAAGTGCTAAACCACGTAAATCCAAGATAGGTGATACTGTGCATGAGCTGTATTTCAAGTTAGCATACTGAATGTTTTGTTTGTTTGTTTGTTTGTTTGTTTGTTTGTTTGTTTGTTCAAAGTGGCATTGAATGATATCGCATTTTAGATGAGTGACACATTTTATAACACTAGAGTTTTCGTCCTTATTATTTTATTAAGACGAATATTTTTGATTTTATATCGGTACCCACACTCGTCCGATTTATGTGCCATCTACCGGTACAAGGGTGAAAGAATTGATTTTCTGTCTTCTCACACTCTGTCGCTTGATGGCAGCACATATACATTTCTCCGCATTGAGCACGTGCAACAGCTAACTTTTCAAATCCAATATTGCGAGAATAGAAGGAACATTTCATGAAAAATCGTGCTATCATGCTCCCAAAGTATATATTTCTCTTACCTTTAATGAGTAGCTACGACATTCTATCACTTCTTGTAATTCGAACACTCCAAATCATCATGCTTGTAGGCTACGTGGGTAATGTTGGCTCAATTTTTTTAGGGACTAGAGACTTTTTGGATAATTTCTCCATGTACTTAAGTTGGTAAAATTGCTATGATTCAGAGAAATCGAAATTTATGTGCATCTACATGAAAAGGTGCAGTTTCCTGGCCTTTACCTTAGGGGATATTTTAATCTAAACTGGGAAATTACACATCATTAAATCTCGCGGTTCCGCCCTTTAAAACAACAACTATCTCGTGTATTTACCTTTTTATGTCATAAAACTGAACGCAAATTGAATCGGAATGTCACAAGCAAGCTCCAACATACAAATTCAAAATATTCAAGCAGTTTTGGCAAGCATATAGAAGTTCTACGTTGCAAGTTTAGGTTAGTTGCCTTAATAAACGGAAAACATTAACTACATAGACAAAAGTACACACAGCACACATCATTATTGCCTGGAATGAGTCCGGGGAAACCTCAGGGTATTTGTTGAACGTTGCCATGGTTTAAGTTCAAACCATATGACATTAGCTTTCCGGTCCTTATACAACTAGCAGGCAGGTGCAAGTGTATTTAAGAGGTATAAGTGTGCAGCAACATGGCTAGCACTTGCAAGAAGGTGCAAGTGTATTTAAGAGGTATAAGTGTGCAGCAACATGGCTAGCACGCGCAAGCGGGTGTAAGTGTAAGAGGTATGAGTGTGCAGCCACATGGCTAGCACTCGCAAGCGGGTGTAAGTGTAAGATGTATGAGTGTGCAGCCACATGGCTAGCATTCGCAGGCAGGTGTAAGTGTAAGAGGTATGAATGTGCAGCAACATGGCTAGCACTCGCAAGCGGGTGTAAGTGTAAGATGTATGAGTGTGCAGCAACATGGCTAGCACTCGCAAGCAGGTGTAAGTGTAAGAGGTATGAGTGTGCAGCAACATGGCTAGCACTCGCAAGCAGGTGTAAGTGTAAGATGTACGAGTGTGCAGCAACATGGCTAGCACTCGCAAGCAGGTAAAAGTGTAAGAGGTATGAGTGTGCAGCAACATGGCTAGCACTCGCAAGCAGGTGCTACTGTAAGATGTATGAGTGTGCAGCAACATGGCAAGCACTAACAGGAAGGTGCTAGTGTAAGAGGTATGAATGTGCAGCCACTTGGCTAACACTCGCAAGCTGGTGTAAGTGTAAGAGGTATGATTGTGCAGCCACTTGGCTAGCACTCGCAAGCATGTGTAAGTGTAAGAGGTATGAGTGTGCAGCCACTTGGCTAGCACTCGCAAGCGGGTGTAAGTGTAAGAGGTATGAGTGTGCAGCCACTTGGCTAGCACTCGCAAACAGGTGTAAGTGTAATAGGTATGAGTGTGCAGCCACTTGGCTAGTACTCGCAAGCATGTGTAAGAGGTATGATTGTGCAGCCACTTGGCTAGCACTCGCATGCATGTGTAAGTGTAAGAGGTATGAGTGTGCAGCCACTTGGCTAGCACTCGCAAGCAGGTGCTAGTGTAAGAGGTATGAGTGTGCAGCAGCATGGCTAGCATTCGCAAGCATGTGTAAGTGTAAGAGGTATGAGTGTGCAGCAACATGGCTAGCACTCGCAATAAGGTGTAAGTGTAAGAGGTATGAGTGTGCAGCAACATGGCTAGCACTCGCAAACAGGTGTAAGTGTAAGAGGCATGAGTGTGCTGCCACTTGGCTAGCACTCGCAAGCAGGTGTACGTGTAATAGTTATGAGTGTGCAGCAACATGGCTAGCACTCGCAATAAGGTGTAAGTGTAAGAGGTATGAAAGTGCAGCAACATGGCTAGCACTCGCAAGCAGGTGTAAGTGTAAGAGGTATGAGTGTGCAGCAACATGGCTAGCACTCGCAAGCAGGTGTAAGTGTAAGAGGTATGAGTGTGCAGCAACATGGCTAGCACTCGTAAGCAGGTGTAAGTGTAAGAGGTATGAGTGTGCGGCAACATGGCTAGCACTCGCAATAAGGTGTAAGTGTAAGAGGTATGAATGTGCAGAAACACGGCTAGCACTTGCAAGCAGGTGTAAGTGTTAGAGGTAAGAGTGTGCAGCCACTTGTCTAGCACTCGCAAGCAGGTGTAAGTGTAAGAGGTATGAGTGTGCAGCAACATGGCTAGCACTCGCAAGCGGGTGTAAGTGTAAGACGTATGAGTGTGCAGCCACTTGGCTAGCACTCGCAATAAGGTGTAAGTGTAAGAGGTATGAGTGTGAAGCAACATGGCTAGCACTCGCAAACAGGTGTAAGTGTAAGAGGCATGAGTGTGCTGCCACATGGCTAGCACTCGCAAGCAGGTGTAAGTGTAATAGTTATGAGTGTGAAGCAACATGGCTAGCAATCGCAAGCAGGTGTAAGTGTAAGAGGTATGAGTGTGCAGCAACATGGCTAGCACTCGCAAGCAGGTGTAAGTGTAAGAGGTATGAGTGTGCAGCAACATGGCTAGCACTCGCAAGCAGGTGTAAGTGTAAGATGTATGAGTGTGCAGCAACATGGTTAGCACTCGCAATAAGGTGTAAGTGTAAGAGGTATGAATGTGCAGCAACATGGCTAGCACTTGTAAGCAGGTGTAAGTGTTAGAGGTATGAGTGTGCAGCCACTTGTCTAGCACTCGCAAGCAGGTGTAAGTGTAAGAGGTATGAGTGTGCAGCAACATGGCTAGCACTCGCAAGAGGGTGTAAGTGTAGGACGTATGAGTGTGCAGCCACTTGGCTAGAACTCGCAATAAGGTGTAAGTGTAAGAGGTATGAGTGTGCAGCAACATGGCTAGCACTCGCAAACAGGTGTAAGTGTAAGAGGCATGAGTGTGCTGCCACTTGGCTAGCACTCGCAAGCAGGTGTAAGTGTAATAGGTATGAGTGTGCAGCAACATGGCTAGCACTCGCAAGCAGGTGTAAGTGTAAGAGGTATGAGTGTGCAGCAACATGGCTAGCACTCGCAAGCAGGTGTAAGTGAAAGAGGTATGAGTGTGCAGCAACATGGCTAGCACCCGCAATAAGGTGTAAGTTTAAGAGGTTTGAATGTGCAGCAACATGGCTAGCACTTGCAAGCAGGTGTAAGTGTTAGAGGTATGAGTGTGCAGCCACTTGGCTAGCACTCGCAAGCAGGTGTATGTGTAAGAGGTATGAGTGTGCAGCAACATGACTAGCACTCGCAAGCGGGTATAAGTGTAAGACGTATGAGTGTGCAGCCACTTGGATAGCACTCGCAATAAGGTGTAAGTGTAAGAGGTATGAGTGTGCAGCAACATGGCTAGCACTCTAAAGCAGGTGTAAGTGTAAGAGGCATGAGTGTGCTGCCACTCGGCTAGCACTCGCAAGCAGGTGTAAGTGTAAGAGGTATGAGTGTGCAGCAACATGGCTAGCACTCGCAAGCGGGTATAAGTGTAAGACGTATGAGTGTGCAGCCACTTGGCTAGCACACGCAATAACGTGTAAGTGTAAGAGGTATGAGTGTGCAGCAACATGGCTAGCACTCGCAATAAGGTGTAAGTTTAAGAGGTTTGAATGTGCAGCAACATGGCTAGCACTTGCAAGCAGGTGTGAGTGTTATAGGTATGAGTGTGCAGCCACTTGGCTAGCACTCGCAAGCAGGTGTAAGTGTAAGAGGTATGAGTGTACAGCAACATGGCTAGCACTCGCAAGCGGGAATAAGTGTAAGACGTATAAGTGTGCAGCCACTTGGCTAGCACACGCAATAAGGTGTAAGTGTAAGATGTATGAGTGTGCAGCAACATGGCTAGCACTCGCAAGCAGGTGTAAGTGTAAGAGGCATGAATGAGCTGCCACTTGGCTAGCAATCGCAAGCAGGTGTAAGTGTAAGAGGTATGAGTGTGCAGCAACATGGCTAGCACTCGCAAGCGGGTGTAAGTGTAAGAGGTATGAGTGTGCTGCCACTTGGCTTGCAGTCGCAAGCAGGTGTAAGTGTAAGAGGCATGAGTGTGCTGCCACTTGGCTAGCACTCGCAAGAAGGTGTAAGTATAAGAGGTATGAGTGTGCAGCAACATGGCTAGCACTCGCAAGCGGGTGTAAGTGTAAGAGGTATGAGTGTGCAGCAACATGGCTAGCACTCGCAAGCAGGTGTCAGTGTAAGAGGCATGAGTGTGCTGCCACTTGGCTAACACTCGCAAGCAGGTGTAAGTGTAAGAGGTATGAGTGTGCAGCAACATGGCAAGCACTAACAGGCAGGTGCTAGTGTAAGAGGTATGAGTGTGCAGCCACTTGGCTAACACACGCAAGCTGGTGTAAGTGTAAGAGGTATGATTGTGCAGCCACTTGGCTAGCACTCGCAAGCATGTGTAAGTGTAAGAGGTATGAGTGTGAAGCCAATTGTCTAGCACTCGCAAGCGGGTGTAAGTGTAAGAGGTATGAGTGTGCAGCCACTTGGCTAGCACTCCCAAGCAGGTGTAAGTGTAATAGGTATGAGTGTGCAGCCACTTGGCTAGTACTCGCGAGCATGTGTAAGAGGTATGATTGTGCAGCCACTTGGCTAGCACTCGCAAGCATGTGTAAGTGTAAGAGGTATGAGTGTGCAACCACTTGGCTAGCACTCGCAAGCAGGTGCTAGTGTAAGAGGTATGAGTGTGCAGCCACTTGCCTAGCACTCGCAAGCATGTGTAAGAGGTATGATTGTGCAGCCACTTGGCTAGCACTCGCAAGCATGTGTAAGAGGTATGATTGTGCAGCCACTTGGCTAGCACACGCAAGCATGTGTAAGTGTAAGAGGTATGAGTGTGCAGCCACTTGGCTAGCACTCGCAAGCAGGTGCTGGTGTAAGAGGTATGAGTGTACAGCAACATGGCTAGCATTCGCAAGCTGGTGTAAGTGTAAGAGGTATGAGTGTGCAGCAACATGGCTAGCATTCGCAAGCGGGTGTAAGTGTAAGAGGTATGAGTGTGCAGCCACATGGCTAGCACTCGCAAGCGGGTGTAAGTGTAAGAGGTATGATTGTGCAGCAACATGGCTAGCACTCGCAAGCAGGTGTAAGTGTAAGAGGTATGAGTGTGCAGCAACATGGCTAGCACTCGCAAGCAGGTGTAAGTGTAAGAGGTAAGAGTGTGCAGCAACATGGTTAGCACTCGCAATAAGGTGTAAGTGTAAGAGGTATGAATGTGCAGCAACATGGCTAGCACTTGCAAGCAGGTGTAAGTGTTAGAGGTATGAGTGTGCAGCCACTTGTCTAGCACTCGCAAGCAGGTGTAAGTGTAAGAGGTATGAGTGTGCAGCAAGATGGCTAGCACTCGCAAGCGGGTGTAAGTGTAAGACGTATGAGTGTGCAGCCACTTGTCTAGCACTCGCAATAAGGTGTAAGTGTAAGAGGTATAAGTGTGCAGCAACATGGCTAGCACTCGCAAACAGGTGTAAGTGTAATAGGCATGAGTGTGCTGCCACTTGGCTAGCACTCGCAAGCAGGTGTAAGTGTAATAGGTATGAGTGTGCAGCAACATGGCTAGCACTCGCAATAAGGTGTAAGTGTAAGAGGTATGAATGTGCAGCAACATGGCTAACACTCGCAAGCAGGTGTATGTGTAAGAGGTATGAGTGTGCAGCAACATGGCTAGCACTCTCAAGCAGGTGTAAGTGTAAGATGTATGAGTGTGCAGCAACATGGCTAGCACTCGCAAGCAGGTGTAAGTGTAAGAGGTATGAGCGTGCAGCAACATGGCTAGCACTCGCAATAAGTTGTATGTGTAAGAGGTATGAATGTGCAGCAACATGGCTAGCACTTGCAAGCAGGTGTAAGTGTAAGAGGCATGAGTGTGCTGCCACTTGGCTAGCACTCGCAAGCAGGTGTAAGTGTAATAGGTATGAGTCTGCAGCAACATGGCTAGCACTCGCAAGCAGGTGTAAGTGTAAGAGGTATGAGTGTGCAGCAACAAGGCTAGCACTAGCAAGCAGGTGTAAGTGTAAGAGGGATGAGTGTGCAGCAACATGGCTAGCACTCGCAAGCAGGTGTAAGTGTAAGAGGTATGAGTGTGCAGCAACATGGCTAGCACTCGCAATAAGGTGTAAGTGTAAGAGGTATGAATGTGCAGCAACATGGCTAGCACTTGCAAGCAGGTGTAAGTGTTAGAGGTATGAGTGTGCAGCCACTTGTCTAGCACTCGCAAGCAGGTGTAAGTGTAAGAGGTATGAGTGTGCAGCAACATGGCTAGCACTCGCAAGCGGGTGTAAGTGTAAGACGTATGAGTGTGCAGCCACTTGGCTAGCACTCGCAATAAGGTGTAAGTGTAATAGGTATGAGTGTGCAGCAACATGGCTAGCACTCGCAAACAGGTGTAAGTGTAAGAGGCATGAGTGTGCTGCCACTTGGCTAGCACTCGCAAGCAGGTGTAAGTGTAATAGGTATGAGTGTGCAGCAACATGGCTAGCACTCGCAAGCGGGTGTAAGTGTAAGAGGTATGAGTGTGCAGCAATATGGCTAGCACTCGCAAGCAGGTGTAAGTGTAAGAGGTATGAGTGTGCAGCAACATGGCTAGCACTCGCAAGCAGGTGTAAGTGTAAGAGGTATGAGTGTGCAGCAACATGGCTAGCACTCGCAATAAGGTGTAAGTTTAAGTGGTTTGAATGTGCAGCAATATGGCTAGCACTTGCAAGCAGGTGTAAGTGTTGGAGGTGTGAGTGTGCAGCCACTTGGCTAGCACTCGCAAGCAGGTGTAAGTGTAAGAGGTATGAGTGTGCAGCAACATGGCTAGCACTCGCAAGCGGGTATAAGTGTAAGACGTATGAGTGTGCAGCCACTTGGCTAGCACACGCAATAAGGTGTAAGTGTAAGAGGTATGATTGTGCAGCAAAATGCCTAGCACTCGCAAGCAGGTGTAAGTGTAAGAGGCATGAGTGTGCTGCCACTTGGCTAGGACTCGCAAGCAGGTGTAAGTGTAAGAGGTATGAGTGTGCAGCAACATGGCTAGCACTCGCAAGCGGGTGTAAGTGTAAGAGGTATGAGTGTGCAGCCACTTGGCTAGCAGTCGCAAGCAGGTGTAAGTTTAAGAGGCATGAGTGTGCTGCCACTTGGCTAGCACTCGCAAGCAGGTGTAGGTATAAGAGGTATGAGTGTGCAGCAACATGGCTAGCACTCGCAGGCGGGTGTAAGTGTAAGAGGTATGAGTGTGCAGCAACATGGCTAGCACTCGCAAGCAGGTGTAAGTGTAAGAGGCATGAGTGTGCTGCCACTTGGCTAGCAGTCGCAAGCAGGTGTAAGTGTAAGAGGTATGAGTGTGCAGCAACATGGCAAGCACTAATAGGCAGGTGCTAGTGTAAGAGGTATGAGTGCGCAGCCACTTGGCTAACACTCGCAAGCTGGTGTAAGTGTAAGAAGTATGATTGTGCAGCCACTTGGCTAGCACTCGCAAGCATGTGTAAGTGTATGAGGTATGACTGTGCAGCCACTTGGCTAGCACTCGCAAGCGGGTGTAAGTGTAAGAGGTATGAGTGTGCAGCAACATGGCTAGCACTCGCAAGCATGTGTAAGTGTAAGAGGTATGAGTGTGCAGCAACATGGCTAGCACTCGCAATAAGGTGTAAGTGTAAGAGGTATGAATGTGCTGCAACATGGCTAGCACTTGCAAGCAGGTGTAAGTGTTAGAGGTATGAGTGTGCAGCCACTTGTCTAGCACTCGCAAGCAGGTGTAAGTGTAAGAGGTATGAGTGTTCAGCAAGATGGCTAGCACTCGCAAGCGGGTGTAAGTGAAAGACGTATTAGTGTGCAGCCACTTGGCTAGCACTCGCAATAAGGTGTAAGTGTAAGAGGTATGCGTGTGCAGCAACATGGCTAGCACTCGCAAACAGATGTAAGTGTAAGAGGCATGAGTGTGCTGCCACTTGGCTAGCACTCGCAAGCAGGTGTAAGTGTAATAGTTATGAGTGTGCAGCAACATGGCTAGCACTCGCAATAAGGTGTAAGTGTAAGAGGTATGAATGTGCAGCAACATGGCTAGCACTCGCAAGCAGGTGTAAGTGTAAGAAGTATGAGTGTGCAGCAACATGGCTAACACTCGCAAGCAGGTGTAAGTGTAAGAGGTATGAGTGTGCAGCAACATGGCTAGCACTCGTAAGCAGGTGTAAGTGTAAGAGGTATGAGTGTGCAGCAACATGGCTAGCACTCGCAAGCAGGTGTAAGTGTGAGATGTATGAGTGTGCAGCAACATGGTTAGCACTCGCAATAAGGTGTAAGTGTAAGAGGTATGAATGTGCAGCAACATGGCTAGCACTTGCAAGCAGGTGTAAGTGTTAGAGGTATGAGTGTGCAGCCACTTGTCTAGCACTCGCAAGCAGGTGTAAGTGTAAGAGGTATGAGTGTGCAGCAACATGGCTAGCACTCGCAAGAGGGTGTAAGTGTAGGACGTATGAGTGTGCAGCCACTTGGCTAGAACTCGCAATAAGGTGTAAGTGTAAGAGGTATGAGTGTGCAGCAACATGGCTAGCACTCGCAAACAGGTGTAAGTGTAAGAGGCATGAGTGTGCTGCCACTTGGCTAGCACTCGCAAGCAGGTGTAAGTGTAATAGGTATGAGTGTGCAGCAACATGGCTAGCACTCGCAAGCAGGTGTAAGTGTAAGAGGTATGAGTGTGCAGCAACATGGCTAGCACTCGCAAGCAGGTGTAAGTGAAAGAGGTATGAGTGTGCAGCAACATGGCTAGCACCCGCAATAAGGTGTAAGTTTAAGAGGTTTGAATGTGCAGCAACATGGCTAGCACTTGCAAGCAGGTGTAAGTGTTAGAGGTATGAGTGTGCAGCCACTTGGCTAGCACTCGCAAGCAGGTGTATGTGTAAGAGGTATGAGTGTGCAGCAACATGACTAGCACTCGCAAGCGGGTATAAGTGTAAGACGTATGAGTGTGCAGCCACTTGGATAGCACTCGCAATAAGGTGTAAGTGTAAGAGGTATGAGTGTGCAGCAACATGGCTAGCACTCTAAAGCAGGTGTAAGTGTAAGAGGCATGAGTGTGCTGCCACTCGGCTAGCACTCGCAAGCAGGTGTAAGTGTAAGAGGTATGAGTGTGCAGCAACATGGCTAGCACTCGCAATAAGGTGTAAATTTAAGAGGTTTGAATGTGCAGCAACATGGCTAGCACTTGCAAGCAGGTGTGAGTGTTAGAGGTATGAGTGTGCAGCCACTTGGCTAGCACTCGCAAGCAGGTGTAAGTGTAAGAGGTATGAGTGTACAGCAACATGGCTAGCACTCGCAAGCGGGAATAAGTGTAAGACGTATAAGTGTGCAGCCACTTGGCTAGCACACGCAATAAGGTGTAAGTGTAAGAGGTATGAGTGTGCAGCAACATGGCTAGCACTCGCAAGCAGGTGTAAGTGTAAGAGGCATGAGTGAGCTGCCACTTGGCTAGCAATCGCAAGCAGGTGTAAGTGTAAGAGGTATGAGTGTGCAGCAACATGGCTAGCACTCGCAAGCGGGTGTAAGTGTAAGAGGTATGAGTGTGCAGCCACTTGGCTTGCAGTCGCAAGCAGGTGTAAGTGTAAGAGGCATGAGTGTGCTGCCACTTGGCTAGCACTCGCAAGAAGGTGTAAGTATAAGAGGTATGAGTGTGCAGCAACATGGCTAGCACTCGCAAGCGGGTGTAAGTGTAAGAGGTATGAGTGTGCAGCAACATGGCTAGCACTCGCAAGCAGGTGTCAGTGTAAGAGGCATGAGTGTGCTGCCACTTGGCTAGCACTCGCAAGCAGGTGTAAGTGTAAGAGGTATGAGTGTGCAGCAACATGGCAAGCACTAACAGGCAGGTGCTAGTGTAAGAGGTATGAGTGTGCAGCCACTTGGCTAACACACGCAAGCTGGTGTAAGTGTAAGAGGTATGATTGTGCAGCCACTTGGCTAGCACTCGCAAGCATGTGTAAGTGTAAGAGGTATGAGTGTGAAGCCACTTGTCTAGCACTCGCAAGCGGGTGTAAGTGTAAGAGGTATGAGTGTGCAGCCACTTGGCTAGCACTCCCAAGCAGGTGTAAGTGTAATAGGTATGAGTGTGCAGCCACTTGGCTAGTACTCGCGAGCATGTGTAAGAGGTATGATTGTGCAGCCACTTGGCTAGCACTCGCAAGCATGTGTAAGTGTAAGAGGTATGAGTGTGCAACCACTTGGCTAGCACTCGCAAGCAGGTGCTAGTGTAAGAGGTATGAGTGTGCAGCCACTTGCCTAGCACTCGCAAGCATGTGTAAGAGGTATGATTGTGCAGCCACTTGGCTAGCACTCGCAAGCATGTGTAAGAGGTATGATTGTGCAGCCACTTGGCTAGCACACGCAAGCATGTGTAAGTGTAAGAGGTATGAGTGTGCAGCCACTTGGCTAGCACTAGCAAGCAGGTGCTGGTGTAAGAGGTATGAGTGTGCAGCAACATGGCTAGCATTCGCAAGCTGGTGTAAGTGTAAGAGGTATGAGTGTGCAGCAACATGGCTAGCACTCGCAAGCGGGTGTAAGTGTAAGAGGTATGAGTGTGCAGCCACATGGCTAGCACTCGCAAGCGGGTGTAAGTGTAAGAGGTATGATTGTGCAGCAACATGGCTAGCACTCGCAAGCAGGTGTAAGTGTAAGAGGTATGAGTGTGCAGCAACATGGCTAGCACTCGCAAGCAGGTGTAAGTGTAAGAGGTAAGAGTGTGCAGCAACATGGTTAGCACTCGCAATAAGGTGTAAGTGTAAGAGGTATGAATGTGCAGCAACATGGCTAGCACTTGCAAGCAGGTGTAAGTGTTAGAGGTATGAGTGTGCAGCCACTTGTCTAGCACTCGCAAGCAGGTGTAAGTGTAAGAGGTATGAGTGTGCAGCAAGATGGCTAGCACTCGCAAGCGGGTGTAAGTGTAAGACGTATCAGTGTGCAGCCACTTGTCTAGCACTCGCAATAAGGTGTAAGTGTAAGAGGTATGAGTGTGCAGCAACATGGCTAGCACTCGCAAACAGGTGTAAGTGTAAGAGGCATGAGTGTGCTGCCACTTGGCTAGCACTCGCAAGCAGGTGTAAGTGTAATAGGTATGAGTGTGCAGCAACATGGCTAGCACTCGCAATAAGGTGTAAGTGTAAGAGGTATGAATGTGCAGCAACATGGCTAACACTCGCAAGCAGGTGTATGTGTAAGAGGTATGAGTGTGCAGCAACATGGCTAGCACTCTCAAGCAGGTGTAAGTGTAAGATGTATGAGTGTGCAGCAACATGGCTAGCACTCGCAAGCAGGTGTAAGTGTAAGAGGTATGAGCGTGCAGCAACATGGCTAGCACTCGCAATAAGGTGTAAGTGTAAGAGGTATGAATGTGCAGCAACCTGGCTAGCACTTGCAAGCAGGTGTAAGTGTAAGAGGCATGAGTGTGCTGCCACTTGGCTAGCACTCGCAAGCAGGTGTAAGTGTAATAGGTATGAGTCTGCAGCAACATGGCTAGCACTCGCAAGCAGGTGTAAGTGTAAGAGGTATGAGTGTGCAGCAACATGGCTAGCACTAGCAAGCAGGTGTAAGTGTAAGAGGGATGAGTGTGTATCAACATGGCTAGCACTCGCAAGCAGGTGTAAGTGTAAGAGGTATGAGTGTGCAGCAACATGGCTGGCACTCGCAATAAGGTGTAAGTGTAAGAGGTATGAATGTGCAGCAACATGGCTAGCACTTGCAAGCAGGTGTAAGTGATAGAGGTATGAGTGTGCAGCCACTTGTCTAGCACTCGCAAGCAGGTGTAAGTGTAAGAGGTATGAGTGTGCAGCAACATGGCTAGCACTCGCAAGCGGGTGTAAGTGTAAGACGTATGAGTGTGCAGCCACTTGGCTAGCACTCGCAATAAGGTGTAAGTGTAATAGGTATGAGTGTGCAGCAACATGGCTAGCACTCGCAAACAGGTGTAAGTGTAAGAGGCATGAGTGTGCTGCCACTTGGCTAGCACTCGCAAGCAGGTGTAAGTGTAATAGGTATGAGTGTGCAGCAACATGGCTAGCACTCGCAAGCGGGTGTAAGTGTAAGAGGTATGAGTGTGCAGCAATATGGCTAGCACTCGCAAGCAGGTGTAAGTGTAAGAGGTATGAGTGTGCAGCAACATGGCTAGCACTCGCAAGCAGGTGTAAGTGTAAGAGGTATGAGTGTGCAGCAACATGGCTAGCACTCGCAATAAGGTGTAAGTTTAAGTGGTTTGAATGTGCAGCAATATGGCTAGCACTTGCAAGCAGGTGTAAGTGTTGGAGGTGTGAGTGTGCAGCCACTTGGCTAGCACTCGCAAGCAGGTGTAAGTGTAAGAGGTATGAGTGTGCAGCAACATGGCTAGCACTCGCAAGCGGGTATAAGTGTAAGACGTATGAGTGTGCAGCCACTTGGCTAGCACACGCAATAAGGTGTAAGTGTAAGAGGTATGATTGTGCAGCAAAATGCCTAGCACTCGCAAGCAGGTGTAAGTGTAAGAGGCATGAGTGTGCTGCCACTTGGCTAGCACTCGCAAGCAGGTGTAAGTGTAAGAGGTATGAGTGTGCAGCAACATGGCAAGCACTCGCAAGCGGGTGTAAGTGTAAGAGGTATGAGTGTGCAGCCACTTGGCTAGCAGTCGCAAGCAGGTGTAAGTGTAAGAGGCATGAGTGTGCTGCCACTTGGCTAGCACTCGCAAGCAGGTGTAGGTATAAGAGGTATGAGTGTGCAGCAACATGGCTAGCACTCGCAAGCGGGTGTAAGTGTAAGAGGTATGAGTGTGCAGCAACATGGCTAGCACTCGCAAGCAGGTGTAAGTGTAAGAGGCATGAGTGTGCTGCCACTTGGCTAGCAGTCGCAAGCAGGTGTAAGTGTAAGAGGTATGAGTGTGCAGCAACATGGCAAGCACTAATAGGCAGGTGCTAGTGTAAGAGGTATGAGTGTGCAGCCACTTGGCTAACACTCGCAAGCTGGTGTAAGTGTAAGAAGTATGATTTTGCAGCCACTTGGCTAGCACTCGCAAGCATGTGTAAGTGTATGAGGTATGACTGTGCAGCCACTTGGCTAGCACTCGCAAGCGGGTGTAAGTGTAAGAGGTATGAGTGTGCAGCCACTTGGCTAGTACTCGCGAGCATGTGTAAGAGGTATGATTGTGCAGCCACTTGGCTAGCACTCGCAAGCATGTGTAAGTGTAAGAGGTATGAGTGTGCAGCCACTTGGCTAGCACTCGCAAGCAGGTGCTAGTGTAAGAGGTATGAGTGTGCAGCAACAAGGCTAGCATTCGCAAGCAGGTGTAAGTGCAAGAGGTATGAGTGTGCAGCAAAATGGCTAGCACTCGCAAGCGGGTGTAAGTGTAAGAGGTATGAATGTGCAGCCACTTGGCTAGCACTCGCAAGCAGGTGTAAGTGTAATAAGTATGAGTGTGCAGCCACTTGCCTAGCACTCGCAAGCATGTGTAAGAGGTATGATTGTGCAGCCACTTGGCTAGCACTCGCAAGCATGTGTAAGTGTAAGAGGTACGAGTGTGCAGCCACTTGGCTAGCACTCGCAAGCAGGTGCTAGTGTAAGATGTATGAGTGTGCAGCAACATGGCTAGCATTCGCAAGCTGGTGTAAGTGTAAGAGGTATGAGTGAGCAGCAACATGGCTAGCACTCGCAAGCGGGTGTAAGTGTAAGAGGTATGAATGTGCAGCAACATGGCTAGCACTCGCAAGCGGGTGTAAGTGTAAGAGGTATGAGTGTGCAGCCACATGGCTAGCACTCGCAAGCGGGTGTAAGTGTAAGAGGTATGAGTGTGCAGCAACATGGCTAGCACTCGCAATAAGGTGTAAGTGTAAGAGGTATGAATGTGCAGCAACATGGCTAGCACTTGCAAGCAGGTGTAAGTGTTAGAGGTATGAGTGTGCAGCCACTTGTCTAGCACTCGCAAGCAGGTGTAAGTGTAATAGGTATGAGTGTGCAGCAACATGCCTAGCACTCGCAATAAGGTGTAAGTGTAAGAGGTATGAATGTGCAGCAACATGGCTAGCACTCGCAAGCAGGTGTAAGTGTAAGAGGTATGAGTGTGCAGCAACATGGCTAGCACTCGCAAGCAGGTGTAAGTGTAAGAGGTATGAGTGTTCAGCAACATGGCTAGCACTCGCAGGCAGGTGTAAGTGTAAGAGGTATGAGTGTGCAGCAACATGGCAAGCACTCGCAATAAGGTGTAAGTGTAAGAGGTATGAATGTGCACCAACATGGCTAGCACTTGCAAGCAGGTGTAAGTGTTAGAGGTATGAGTGTGCAGCCACTTGCCTAGCACTCGCAAGCAGGTGTACGTGTAAGAGGTATGAGTGTGCAGCAACATGGCTAGCACTCGCAAGCAGGTGTAAGTGTAAGACCTATGAGTGTGCAGCCACTTGGATAGCACTCGCAATAAGGTGTAAGTGTAAGAGGTATGAGTGTGCAGCAACATGGCTAGCACTCGCAAGCAGGTGTAAGTGTAAGAGGTATGAGTGTGCAGCAACATGGCTAGCACTCGCAAGCAGGAGTAAGTGTAAGAGGTATGAGTGTGCAGCAAAATGGCTATCACTCGCAATAAGGTGTAAGTGTAAGAGGTATGAATGTGCAGCAACATGGCTAGCACTTGGAAGAAGGTGTAAGTGTTAGAGGTATGAGTGTGCAGCCACTTGTCTAGCACTCGCAAGCAGGTGTAAGTGTAAGAGGTATGAGTGTGCAGCAACATGGCTAGCACTCGCAAGCGGGTGTAAGTGTAAGACGTATGAGTGTGCAGCCACTTGGCTAGCACTCGCAATAAGGTGTAAGTGTAAGAGGTATGAGTGTGCAGCAACATGGCTAGCACTCGCAAGCGGGTATAAGTGTAGGACGTATGAGTGTGCAGCCACTTGGCTAGCACACGCAATAGCGTGTAAGTGTAAGAGGTATGTGTGTGCAGCAACATGGCTAGCACTCGCAATAAGGTGTAAGTGTAAGAGGTATGAGTGTGCAGCAACATGGCTAGCACTCGCAAGCAGGTGTAAGTGTAAGAGGCATGAGTGAGCTGCCACTTGGCTAGCAATCGCAAGCAGGTGTAAGTGTAAGAGGTATGAGTGTGCAGCAACATGGCTAGCACTCGCAAGCGGGTGTAAGTGTATGAGGTATGAGTGTGCTGCCACTTGGCTTGCAGTCGCAAGCAGGTGTAAGTGTAAGAGGCATGAGTGTGCTGCCACTTGGCTAGCACTCGCAAGCAGGTGTAAGTATAAGAGGTATGAGTGTGCAGCAACATGGCTAGCACTCGCAAGCGGGTGTAAGTGTAAGAGGTATGAGTGTGCAGCAACATGGCTAGCACTCGCAAAAAGGTGTCAGTGTAAGAGGCATGAGTGTGCTGCCACTTGGCTAGCACTCGCAAGCAGGTGTAAGTGTAAGAGGTATGAGTGTGCAGCAACATGGCAAGCACTAACAGGCAGGTGCTAGTGTAAGAGGTATGAGTGTGCAGCCACTTGGCTAACACACGCAAGCTGGTGTAAGTGTAAGAGGTATGATTGTGCAGCCACTTGGCTAGCACTCGCAAGCATGTGTAAGTGTAAGAAGTATGAGTGTGCAGCCACTTGTCTAGCACACGCAAGCGGGTGTAAGTGTAAGAGGTATGAGTGTGCAGCCACTTGGCTAGCACTCCCAAGCAGGTGTAAGTGTAATAGGTATGAGTGTGCAGCCACTTGGCTAGTACTCGCGAGCATGTGTAAGAGGTATGATTGTGCAGCCACTTGGCTAGCACTCGCAAGCATGTGTAAGTGTAAGAGGTATGAGTGTGCAACCACTTGGCTAGCACTCGCAAGCAGGTGCTAGTGTAAGTGGTATGAGTGTGCAGCCACTTGCCTAGCACTCGCAAGCATGTGTAAGAGGTATGATTGTGCAGCCACTTGGCTAGCACTCGCAAGCATGTGTAAGAGGTATGATTGTGCAGCCACTTGGCTAGCACTCGCAAGCATGTGTAAGTGTAAGAGGTATGAGTGTGCAGCAACATGGCTAGCACTCGCAAGCGGGTGTAAGTGTAAGAGGTATGAGTGTGCAGCCACATGGCTAGCACTCGCAAGCGGGTGTAAGTGTAAGAGGTATGATTGTGCAGCAACATGGCTAGCACTCGCAAGCAGGTGTAAGTGTAAGAGGTATGAGTGTGCAGCAACATGGCTAGCACTCGCAAGCAGGTGTAAGTGTAAGAGGTAAGAGTGTGCAGCAACATGGCTAGCACTCGCAATAAGGTGTAAGTGTAAGAGGTATGAATGTGCAGCAACATGGCTAGCACTTGCAAGCGGGTATAAGTGTAAGACGTATGAGTGTGCAGCCACTTGGATAGCACTCGCAATAAGGTGTAAGTGTAAGAGGTATGAGTGAGCAGCAACATGGCTAGCACTCGCAAGCAGGTGTAAGTGTAAGAGGCATGAGTGTGCTGCCACTTGGCTAGCACTCGCAAGCAGGTGTAAGTGTAAGAGGTATGAGTGTGCAGCAACATGGCTAGCACTCGCAAGCGGGTATAAGTGTAAGACGTATGAGTGTGCAGCCACTTGGCTAGCACAAGCAATAAGGTGTAAGTGTAAGAGGTATGAGTGTGCAGCAACATGGCTAGCACTCGCAATAAGGTGTAAGTTTAAGAGGTTTGAATGTGCAGCAACATGGCTAGCACTTGCAAGCAGGTGTAAGTGTTAGAGGTATGAGTGTGCAGCCACTTGGCTAGCACTCGCAAGCAGGTGTAAGTGTAAGAGGTATGAGTGTGCAGCCACTTGGCTAGCACACGCAATAAGGTGTAAGTGTAAGAGGTATGAGTGTGCAGCAACATGGTTAGCGCTCGGAAGCAGGTGTAAGTGTAAGAGGCATGAGTGTGCTGCCACTTGGCTAGCACTCGCAAGCAGGTGTAAGTGTAAGAGGTATGAGTGTGCAGCAACATGGCTAGCCCTCGCAAGCTGGTGTACGTGTAAGAGGCATGAGTGTGCTGCCACTTGGCTAGCACTCGCAAGCAGGTGTAAGTGTAATAGGTATGAGTGTGCAGCAACATGGCTAGCACTCGCAAGCGGGTGTAAGTGTAAGAGGTATGAGTGTGCAGCAATATGGCTAGCACTCGCAAGCAGGTGTAAGTTTAAGTGGTTTGAATGTGCAGCAATATGGCTAGCACTTGCAAGCAGGTGTAAGTTTAAGTGGTTTGAATGTGCAGCAATATGGCTAGCACTTGCAAGCAGGTGTAAGTGTTGGAGGTGTGAGTGTGCAGCCACTTGGCTAGCACTCGCAAGCAGGTGTAAGTGTAAGAGGTATGAGTGTGCAGCAACATGGCTAGCACTCGCAAGCGGGTATAAGTGTAAGACGTATGAGTGTGCAGCCACTTGGCTAGCACACGCAATAAGGTGTAAGTGTAAGAGGTATGATTGTGCAGCAAAATGCCTAGCACTCGCAAGCAGGTGTAAGTGTAAGAGGCATGAGTGTGCTGCCACTTGGCTAGCACTCGCAAGCAGGTGTAAGTGTAAGAGGTATGAGTGTGCAGCAACATGGCTAGCACTCGCAAGCGGGTGTAAGTGTAAGAGGTATGAGTGTGCAGCCACTTGGCTAGCAGTCGCAAGCAGGTGTAAGTGTAAGAGGCATGAGTGTGCTGCCACTTGGCTAGCACTCGCAAGCAGGTGTAGGTATAAGAGGTATGAGTGTGCAGCAACATGGCTAGCACTCGCAAGCGGGTGTAAGTGTAAGAGGTATGAGTGTGCAGCAACATGGCTAGCACTCGCAAGCAGGTGTAAGTGTAAGAGGCATGAGTGTGCTGCCACTTGGCTAGCAGTCGCAAGCAGGTGTATGTGTAAGAGGTATGAGTGTGCAGCAACATGGCAAGCACTAATAGGCAGGTGCTAGTGTAAGAGGTATGAGTGTGCAGCCACTTGGCTAACACTCGCAAGCTGGTGTAAGTGTAAGAAGTATGATTGTGCAGCCACTTGGCTAGCACTCGCAAGCATGTGTAAGTGTATGAGGTATGACTGTGCAGCCACTTGGCTAGCACTCGCAAGCGGGTGTAAGTGTAAGAGGTATGAGTGTGCAGCCACTTGGCTAGTACTCGCGAGCATGTGTAAGAGGTATGATTGTGCAGCCACTTGGCTAGCACTCGCAAGCATGTGTAAGTGTAAGAGGTATGAGTGTGCAGCCACTTGGCTAGCACTCGCAAGCAGGTGCTAGTGTAAGAGGTATGAGTGTGCAGCAACAAGGCTAGCATTCGCAAGCAGGTGTAAGTGTAAGAGGTATGAGTGTGCAGCAACATGGCTAGCACTCGCAAGCGGGTGTAAGTGTAAGAGGTATGAATGTGCAGCCACTTGGCTAGCACTCGCAAGCAGGTGTAAGTGTAATAAGTATGAGTGTGCAGCCACTTGCCTAGCACTCGCAAGCATGTGTAAGAGGTATGATTGTGCAGCCACTTGGCTAGCACTCGCAAGCAGGTGCTAGTGTAAGAGGTATGAGTGTGCAGCAACATGGCTAGCATTCGCAAGCTGGTGTAAGTGTAAGAGGTATGAGTGAGCAGCAACATGGCTAGCACTCGCAAGCGGGTGTAAGTGTAAGAGGTATGAATGTGCAGCAACATGGCTAGCACTCGCAAGCGGGTGTAAGTGTAAGAAGTATGAGTGTGCAGCCACATGGCTAGCACTCGCAAGCGGGTGTAAGTGTAAGAGGTATGAGTGTGCAGCAACATGGCTAGCACTCGCAAGCAGGTGTAAGTGTAAGAGGTATGAGTGTGCAGCAACATGGCTATCACTCGCAATAAGGTGTAAGTGTAAGAGGTATGAATGTGCAGCAACATGGCTAGCACTTGCAAGCAGGTGTAAGTGTTAGAGGTATGAGTGTGCGGCCACTTGTCTAGCACTCGCAAGCAGGTGTAAGTGTAATAGGTATGAGTGTGCAGCAACATGCCTAGCACTCGCAATAAGGTGTAAGTGTAAGAGGTATGAATGTGCAGCAACATGGCTAGCACTCGCAAGCAGGTGTAAGTGTAAGAGGTATGAGTGTGCAGCAACATGGCTAGCACTCGCAAGCAGGTGTAAGTGTAAGAGGTATGAGTGTTCAGCAACATGGCTAGCACTCGCAGGCAGGTGTAAGTGTAAGAGGTATGAGTGTGCAGCAACATGGCAAGCACTCGCAATAAGGTGTAAGTGTAAGAGGTATGAATGTGCACCAACATGGCTAGCACTTGCAAGCAGGTGTAAGTGCTAGAGGTATGAGTGTGCAGCCACTTGCCTAGCACTCGCAAGCAGGTGTACGTGTAAGAGGTATGAGTGTGCAGCAACATGGCTAGCACTCGCAAGCAGGTGTAAGTGTAAGACCTATGAGTGTGCAGCCACTTGGATAGCACTCGCAATAAGAAGTAAGTGTAAGAGGTATGAGTGTGCAGCAACATGGCTAGCACTCGCAAACAGGTGTAAGTGTAAGAGGCATGAGTGTGCTGCCACTTGGCTAACACTCGCAAGCAGGTGTAAGTGTAATAGGTATGAGTGTGCAGCAACATGGCTAGCACTCGCAAGCAGGTGTAAGTGAAAGAGGTATGAGTGTGCAGCAACATGGCTAGCACTCGCAAGCAGGTGTAAGTGTAAGAGGTATGAGTGTGCAGCAACATGGCTAGCACTCGCAAGCAGGTGTAAGTGTAAGAGGTATGAGTGTGCAGCAAAATGGCTATCACTCGCAATAAGGTGTAAGTGTAAGAGGTATGAATGTGCAGCAACATGGCTAGCACTTGCAAGAAGGTGTAAGTGTTAGAGGTATGAGTGTGCAGCCACTTGTCTAGCACTCGCAAGCAGGTGTAAGTGTAAGAGGTATGAGTGTGCAGCAACATGGCTAGCACTCGCAAGCGGGTGTAAGTGTAAGACGTATGAGTGTGCAGCCACTTGGCTAGCACTCGCAATAAGGTGTAAGTGTAAGAGGTATGAGTGTGCAGCAACATGGCTAGCACTCGCAAGCGGGTATAAGTGTAGGACGTATGAGTGTGCAGCCACTTGGCTAGCACACGCAATAGCGTGTAAGTGTAAGAGGTATGAGTGTGCAGCAACATGGCTAGCACTCGCAATAAGGTGTAAGTTTAAGAGGTTTGAATGTGCAGCAACATGGCTAGCACTTGCAAGCAGGTGTGAGTGTTAGAGGTATGAGTGTGCAGCCACTTGGCTAGCACTCGCAAGCAGGTGTAAGTGTAAGAGGTATGAGTGTACAGCAACTTGGCTAGCACTCGCAAGCGGGTATAAGTGTAAGACGTATGAGTGTGCAGCCACTTGGCTAGCACACGCAATAAGGTGTAAGTGTAAGAGGTATGAGTGTGCAGCAACATGGCTAGCACTCGCAAGCAGGTGTAAGTGTAAGAGGCATGAGTGAGCTGCCACTTGGCTAGCAATCGCAAGCATGTGTAAGTGTAAGAGGTATGAGTGTGCAGCAACATGGCTAGCACTCGCAAGCGGGTGTAAGTGTAAGAGGTATGAGTGTGCAGCCACATGGCTAGCACTCGCAAGCGGGTGTAAGTGTAAGAGGTATGATTGTGCAGCAACATGGCTAGCACTCGCAAGCAGGTGTAAGTGTAAGAGGTATGAGTGTGCAGCAACATGGCTAGCACTCGCAAGCAGGTGTAAGTGTAAGAGGTAAGAGTGTGCAGCAACATGGCTAGCACTCGCAATAAGGTGTAAGTGTAAGAGGTATGAATGTGCAGCAACATGGCTAGCACTTGCAAGCGGGTATAAGTGTAAGACGTATGAGTGTGCAGCCACTTGGATAGCACTCGCAATAAGGTGTAAGTGTAAGAGGTATGAGTGAGCAGCAACATGGCTAGCACTCGCAAGCAGGTGTAAGTGTAAGAGGCATGAGTGTGCTGCCACTTGACTAGCACTCGCAAGCAGGTGTAAGTGTAAGAGGTATGAGTGTGCAGCAACATGGCTAGCACTCGCAAGCGGGTATAAGTGTAAGACGTATGAGTGTGCAGCCACTTGGCTAGCACAAGCAATAAGGTGTAAGTGTAAGAGGTATGAGTGTGCAGCAACATGGCTAGCACTCGCAATAAGGTGTAAGTTTAAGAGGTTTGAATGTGCAGCAACATGGCTAGCACTTGCAAGCAGGTGTAAGTGTTAGAGGTATGAGTGTGCAGCCACTTGGCTAGCACTCGCAAGCAGGTGTAAGTGTAAGAGGTATGAGTGTGCAGCCACTTGGCTAGCACACGCAATAAGGTGTAAGTGTAAGAGGTATGAGTGTGCAGCAACATGGTTAGCGCTCGGAAGCAGGTGTAAGTGTAAGAGGCATGAGTGTGCTGCCACTTGGCTAGCACTCGCAAGCAGGTGTAAGTGTAAGAGGTATGAGTGTGCAGCAACATGGCTAGCCCTCGCAAGCTGGTGTACGTGTAAGAGGCATGAGTGTGCTGCCACTTGGCTAGCACTCGCAAGCAGGTGTAAGTGTAATAGGTATGAGTGTGCAGCAACATGGCTAGCACTCGCAAGCGGGTGTAAGTGTAAGAGGTATGAGTGTGCAGCAATATGGCTAGCACTCGCAAGCAGGTGTAAGTTTAAGTGGTTTGAATGTGCAGCAATATGGCTAGCACTTGCAAGCAGGTGTAAGTTTAAGTGGTTTGAATGTGCAGCAATATGGCTAGCACTTGCAAGCAGGTGTAAGTGTTGGAGGTGTGAGTGTGCAGCCACTTGGCTAGCACTCGCAAGCAGGTGTAAGTGTAAGAGGTATGAGTGTGCAGCAACATGGCTAGCACTCGCAAGCAGGTGTAAGTGTAAGACCTATGAGTGTGCAGCCACTTGGATAGCACTCGCAATAAGGTGTAAGTGTAAGAGGTATGAGTGTGCAGCAACATGGCTAGCACTCGCAAGCAGGTGTAAGTGTAAGAGGTATGAGTGTGCAGCAACATGGCTAGCACTCGCAAGCAGGAGTAAGTGTAAGAGGTATGAGTGTGCAGCAAAATGGCTATCACTCGCAATAAGGTGTAAGTGTAAGAGGTATGAATGTGCAGCAACATGGCTAGCACTTGGAAGAAGGTGTAAGTGTTAGAGGTATGAGTGTGCAGCCACTTGTCTAGCACTCGCAAGCAGGTGTAAGTGTAAGAGGTATGAGTGTGCAGCAACATGGCTAGCACTCGCAAGCGGGTGTAAGTGTAAGACGTATGAGTGTGCAGCCACTTGGCTAGCACTCGCAATAAGGTGTAAGTGTAAGAGGTATGAGTGTGCAGCAACATGGCTAGCACTCGCAAGCGGGTATAAGTGTAGGACGTATGAGTGTGCAGCCACTTGGCTAGCACACGCAATAGCGTGTAAGTGTAAGAGGTATGTGTGTGCAGCAACATGGCTAGCACTCGCAATAAGGTGTAAGTTTAAGAGGTTTGAATGTGCAGCAACATGGCTAGCACTTGCAAGCAGGTGTGAGTGTTAGAGGTATGAGTGTGCAGCCACTTGGCTAGCACTCGCAAGCAGGTGTAAGTGTAAGAGGTATGAGTGTACAGCAACTTGGCTAGCACTCGCAAGCGGGTATAAGTGTAAGACGTATGAGTGTGCAGCCACTTGGCTAGCACACGCAATAAGGTTTAAGTGTAAGAGGTATGAGTGTGCAGCAACATGGCTAGCACTCGCAAGCAGGTGTAAGTGTAAGAGGCATGAGTGAGCTGCCACTTGGCTAGCAATCGCAAGCAGGTGTAAGTGTAAGAGGTATGAGTGTGCAGCAACATGGCTAGCACTCGCAAGCGGGTGTAAGTGTATGAGGTATGAGTGTGCTGCCACTTGGCTTGCAGTCGCAAGCAGGTGTAAGTGTAAGAGGCATGAGTGTGCTGCCACTTGGCTAGCACTCGCAAGCAGGTGTAAGTATAAGAGGTATGAGTGTGCAGCAACATGGCTAGCACTCGCAAGCGGGTGTAAGTGTAAGAGGTATGAGTGTGCAGCAACATGGCTAGCACTCGCAAGCAGGTGTCAGTGTAAGAGGCATGAGTGTGCTGCCACTTGGCTAGCACTCGCAAGCAGGTGTAAGTGTAAGAGGTATGAGTGTGCAGCAACATGGCAAGCACTAACAGGCAGGTGCTAGTGTAAGAGGTATGAGTGTGCAGCCACTTGGCTAACACACGCAAGCTGGTGTAAGTGTAAGAGGTATGATTGTGCAGCCACTTGGCTAGCACTCGCAAGCATGTGTAAGTGTAAGAAGTATGAGTGTGCAGCCACTTGTCTAGCACACGCAAGCGGGTGTAAGTGTAAGAGGTATGAGTGTGCAGCCACTTGGCTAGCACTCCCAAGCAGGTGTAAGTGTAATAGGTATGAGTGTGCAGCCACTTGGCTAGTACTCGCGAGCATGTGTAAGAGGTATGATTGTGCAGCCACTTGGCTAGCACTCGCAAGCATGTGTAAGTGTAAGAGGTATGAGTGTGCAACCACTTGGCTAGCACTCGCAAGCAGGTGCTAGTGTAAGTGGTATGAGTGTGCAGCCACTTGCCTAGCACTCGCAAGCATGTGTAAGAGGTATGATTGTGCAGCCACTTGGCTAGCACTCGCAAGCATGTGTAAGAGGTATGATTGTGCAGCCACTTGGCTAGCACTCGCAAGCATGTGTAAGTGTAAGAGGTATGAGTGTGCAGCAACATGGCTAGCACTCGCAAGCGGGTGTAAGTGTAAGAGGTATGAGTGTGCAGCCACATGGCTAGCACTCGCAAGCGGGTGTAAGTGTAAGAGGTATGATTGTGCAGCAACATGGCTAGCACTCGCAAGCAGGTGTAAGTGTAAGAGGTATGAGTGTGCAGCAACATGGCTAGCACTCGCAAGCAGGTGTAAGTGTAAGAGGTAAGAGTGTGCAGCAACATGGCTAGCACTCGCAATAAGGTGTAAGTGTAAGAGGTATGAATGTGCAGCAACATGGCTAGCACTTGCAAGCGGGTATAAGTGTAAGACGTATGAGTGTGCAGCCACTTGGATAGCACTCGCAATAAGGTGTAAGTGTAAGAGGTATGAGTGAGCAGCAACATGGCTAGCACTCGCAAGCAGGTGTAAGTGTAAGAGGCATGAGTGTGCTGCCACTTGGCTAGCACTCGCAAGCAGGTGTAAGTGTAAGAGGTATGAGTGTGCAGCAACATGGCTAGCACTCGCAAGCGGGTATAAGTGTAAGACGTATGAGTGTGCAGCCACTTGGCTAGCACAAGCAATAAGGTGTAAGTGTAAGAGGTATGAGTGTGCAGCAACATGGCTAGCACTCGCAATAAGGTGTAAGTTTAAGAGGTTTGAATGTGCAGCAACATGGCTAGCACTTGCAAGCAGGTGTAAGTGTTAGAGGTATGAGTGTGCAGCCACTTGGCTAGCACTCGCAAGCAGGTGTAAGTGTAAGAGGTATGAGTGTGCAGCCACTTGGCTAGCACACGCAATAAGGTGTAAGTGTAAGAGGTATGAGTGTGCAGCAACATGGTTAGCGCTCGGAAGCAGGTGTAAGTGTAAGAGGCATGAGTGTGCTGCCACTTGGCTAGCACTCGCAAGCAGGTGTAAGTGTAAGAGGTATGAGTGTGCAGCAACATGGCTAGCCCTCGCAAGCTGGTGTACGTGTAAGAGGCATGAGTGTGCTGCCACTTGGCTAGCACTCGCAAGCAGGTGTAAGTATCATAGGTATGAGTGTGCAGCAACATGGCTAGCACTCGCAAGCGGGTGTAAGTGTAAGAGGTATGAGTGTGCAGCAATATGGCTAGCACTCGCAAGCAGGTGTAAGTTTAAGTGGTTTGAATGTGCAGCAATATGGCTAGCACTTGCAAGCAGGTGTAAGTTTAAGTGGTTTGAATGTGCAGCAATATGGCTAGCACTTGCAAGCAGGTGTAAGTGTTGGAGGTGTGAGTGTGCAGCCACTTGGCTAGCACTCGCAAGCAGGTGTAAGTGTAAGAGGTATGAGTGTGCAGCAACATGGCTAGCACTCGCAAGCGGGTATAAGTGTAAGACGTATGAGTGTGCAGCCACTTGGCTAGCACACGCAATAAGGTGTAAGTGTAAGAGGTATGATTGTGCAGCAAAATGCCTAGCACTCGCAAGCAGGTGTAAGTGTAAGAGGCATGAGTGTGCTGCCACTTGGCTAGCACTCGCAAGCAGGTGTAAGTGTAAGAGGTATGAGTGTGCAGCAACATGGCTAGCACTCGCAAGCGGGTGTAAGTGTAAGAGGTATGAGTGTGCAGCCACTTGGCTAGCAGTCGCAAGCAGGTGTAAGTGTAAGAGGCATGAGTGTGCTGCCACTTGGCTAGCACTCGCAAGCAGGTGTAGGTATAAGAGGTATGAGTGTGCAGCAACATGGCTAGCACTCGCAAGCGGGTGTAAGTGTAAGAGGTATGAGTGTGCAGCAACATGGCTAGCACTCGCAAGCAGGTGTAAGTGTAAGAGGCATGAGTGTGCTGCCACTTGGCTAGCAGTCGCAAGCAGGTGTATGTGTAAGAGGTATGAGTGTGCAGCAACATGGCAAGCACTAATAGGCAGGTGCTAGTGTAAGAGGTATGAGTGTGCAGCCACTTGGCTAACACTCGCAAGCTGGTGTAAGTGTAAGAAGTATGATTGTGCAGCCACTTGGCTAGCACTCGCAAGCATGTGTAAGTGTATGAGGTATGACTGTGCAGCCACTTGGCTAGCACTCGCAAGCGGGTGTAAGTGTAAGAGGTATGAGTGTGCAGCCACTTGGCTAGTACTCGCGAGCATGTGTAAGAGGTATGATTGTGCAGCCACTTGGCTAGCACTCGCAAGCATGTGTAAGTGTAAGAGGTATGAGTGTGCAGCCACTTGGCTAGCACTCGCAAGCAGGTGCTAGTGTAAGAGGTATGAGTGTGCAGCAACAAGGCTAGCATTCGCAAGCAGGTGTAAGTGTAAGAGGTATGAGTGTGCAGCAACATGGCTAGCACTCGCAAGCGGGTGTAAGTGTAAGAGGTATGAATGTGCAGCCACTTGGCTAGCACTCGCAAGCAGGTGTAAGTGTAATAAGTATGAGTGTGCAGCCACTTGCCTAGCACTCGCAAGCATGTGTAAGAGGTATGATTGTGCAGCCACTTGGCTAGCACTCGCAAGCATGTGTAAGTGTAAGAGGTACGAGTGTGCAGCCACTTGGCTAGCACTCGCAAGCAGGTGCTAGTGTAAGAGGTATGAGTGTGCAGCAACATGGCTAGCATTCGCAAGCTGGTGTAAGTGTAAGAGGTATGAGTGAGCAGCAACATGGCTAGCACTCGCAAGCGGGTGTAAGTGTAAGAGGTATGAATGTGCAGCAACATGGCTAGCACTCGCAAGCGGGTGTAAGTGTAAGAAGTATGAGTGTGCAGCCACATGGCTAGCACTCGCAAGCGGGTGTAAGTGTAAGAGGTATGAGTGTGCAGCAACATGGCTAGCACTCGCAAGCAGGTGTAAGTGTAAGAGGTATGAGTGTGCAGCAACATGGCTAGCACTCGCAATAAGGTGTAAGTGTAAGAGGTATGAATGTGCAGCAACATGGCTAGCACTTGCAAGCAGGTGTAAGTGTTAGAGGTATGAGTGTGCGGCCACTTGTCTAGCACTCGCAAGCAGGTGTAAGTGTAATAGGTATGAGTGTGCAGCAACATGCCTAGCACTCGCAATAAGGTGTAAGTGTAAGAGGTATGAATGTGCAGCAACATGGCTAGCACTCGCAAGCAGGTGTAAGTGTAAGAGGTATGAGTGTGCAGCAACATGGCTAGCACTCGCAAGCAGGTGTAAGTGTAAGAGGTATGAGTGTTCAGCAACATGGCTAGCACTCGCAGGCAGGTGTAAGTGTAAGAGGTATGAGTGTGCAGCAACATGGCAAGCACTCGCAATAAGGTGTAAGTGTAAGAGGTATGAATGTGCACCAACATGGCTAGCACTTGCAAGCAGGTGTAAGTGCTAGAGGTATGAGTGTGCAGCCACTTGCCTAGCACTCGCAAGCAGGTGTACGTGTAAGAGGTATGAGTGTGCAGCAACATGGCTAGCACTCGCAAGCAGGTGTAAGTGTAAGACCTATGAGTGTGCAGCCACTTGGATAGCACTCGCAATAAGAAGTAAGTGTAAGAGGTATGAGTGTGCAGCAACATGGCTAGCACTCGCAAACAGGTGTAAGTGTAAGAGGCATGAGTGTGCTGCCACTTGGCTAACACTCGCAAGCAGGTGTAAGTGTAATAGGTATGAGTGTGCAGCAACATGGCTAGCACTCGCAAGCAGGTGTAAGTGTAAGAGGTATGAGTGTGCAGCAACATGGCTAGCACTCGCAAGCAGGTGTAAGTGTAAGAGGTATGAGTGTGCAGCAACATGGCTAGCACTCGCAAGCAGGTGTAAGTGTAAGAGGTATGAGTGTGCAGCAAAATGGCTATCACTCGCAATAAGGTGTAAGTGTAAGAGGTATGAATGTGCAGCAACATGGCTAGCACTTGCAAGAAGGTGTAAGTGTTAGAGGTATGAGTGTGCAGCCACTTGTCTAGCACTCGCAAGCAGGTGTAAGTGTAAGAGGTATGAGTGTGCAGCAACATGGCTAGCACTCGCAAGCGGGTGTAAGTGTAAGACGTATGAGTGTGCAGCCACTTGGCTAGCACTCGCAATAAGGTGTAAGTGTAAGAGGTATGAGTGTGCAGCAACATGGCTAGCACTCGCAAGCGGGTATAAGTGTAGGACGTATGAGTGTGCAGCCACTTGGCTAGCACACGCAATAGCGTGTAAGTGTAAGAGGTATGAGTGTGCAGCAACATGGCTAGCACTCGCAATAAGGTGTAAGTTTAAGAGGTTTGAATGTGCAGCAACATGGCTAGCACTTGCAAGCAGGTGTGAGTGTTAGAGGTATGAGTGTGCAGCCACTTGGCTAGCACTCGCAAGCAGGTGTAAGTGTAAGAGGTATGAGTGTACAGCAACTTGGCTAGCACTCGCAAGCGGGTATAAGTGTAAGACGTATGAGTGTGCAGCCACTTGGCTAGCACACGCAATAAGGTGTAAGTGTAAGAGGTATGAGTGTGCAGCAACATGGCTAGCACTCGCAAGCAGGTGTAAGTGTAAGAGGCATGAGTGAGCTGCCACTTGGCTAGCAATCGCAAGCATGTGTAAGTGTAAGAGGTATGAGTGTGCAGCAACATGGCTAGCACTCGCAAGCGGGTGTAAGTGTAAGAGGTATGAGTGTGCAGCCACATGGCTAGCACTCGCAAGCGGGTGTAAGTGTAAGAGGTATGATTGTGCAGCAACATGGCTAGCACTCGCAAGCAGGTGTAAGTGTAAGAGGTATGAGTGTGCAGCAACATGGCTAGCACTCGCAAGCAGGTGTAAGTGTAAGAGGTAAGAGTGTGCAGCAACATGGCTAGCACTCGCAATAAGGTGTAAGTGTAAGAGGTATGAATGTGCAGCAACATGGCTAGCACTTGCAAGCGGGTATAAGTGTAAGACGTATGAGTGTGCAGCCACTTGGATAGCACTCGCAATAAGGTGTAAGTGTAAGAGGTATGAGTGAGCAGCAACATGGCTAGCACTCGCAAGCAGGTGTAAGTGTAAGAGGCATGAGTGTGCTGCCACTTGGCTAGCACTCGCAAGCAGGTGTAAGTGTAAGAGGTATGAGTGTGCAGCAACATGGCTAGCACTCGCAAGCGGGTATAAGTGTAAGACGTATGAGTGTGCAGCCACTTGGCTAGCACAAGCAATAAGGTGTAAGTGTAAGAGGTATGAGTGTGCAGCAACATGGCTAGCACTCGCAATAAGGTGTAAGTTTAAGAGGTTTGAATGTGCAGCAACATGGCTAGCACTTGCAAGCAGGTGTAAGTGTTAGAGGTATGAGTGTGCAGCCACTTGGCTAGCACTCGCAAGCAGGTGTAAGTGTAAGAGGTATGAGTGTGCAGCCACTTGGCTAGCACACGCAATAAGGTGTAAGTGTAAGAGGTATGAGTGTGCAGCAACATGGTTAGCGCTCGGAAGCAGGTGTAAGTGTAAGAGGCATGAGTGTGCTGCCACTTGGCTAGCACTCGCCAGCAGGTGTAAGTGTAAGAGGTATGAGTGTGCAGCAACATGGCTAGCCCTCGCAAGCTGGTGTACGTGTAAGAGGCATGAGTGTGCTGCCACTTGGCTAGCACTCGCAAGCAGGTGTAAGTGTAATAGGTATGAGTGTGCAGCAACATGGCTAGCACTCGCAAGCGGGTGTAAGTGTAAGAGGTATGAGTGTGCAGCAATATGGCTAGCACTCGCAAGCAGGTGTAAGTTTAAGTGGTTTGAATGTGCAGCAATATGGCTTGCACTTGCAAGCAGGTGTAAGTGTAAGAGGTATGAGTGTGCAGCAACATGGCTAGCACTCGCAAGCGGGTATAAGTGTAAGAGGCATGAGTGTGCTGCCACTTGGCTAGCACTCGCAAGCAGGTGTAAGTGTAAGAGGTATGAGTGTGCAGCAACATGGCTAGCACTCGCAAGCGGGTGTAAGTGTAAGAGGTATGAGTGTGCAGCCACTTGGCTAGCAGTCGCAAGCAGGTGTAAGTGTAAGAGGCATGAGTGTGCTGCCACTTGGCTAGCACTCGCAAGCAGGTGTAAGTGTAAGAGGTATGAGTGTGCAGCAACATGGCTAGCACTCGCAAGCGGGTATAAGTGTAAGACGTATGAGTGTGCAGCCACTTGGCTAGCACACGCAATAAGGTGTAAGTGTAAGAGGTATGATTGTGCAGCAAAATGCCTAGCACTCGCAAGCAGGTGTAAGTGTAAGAGGCATGAGTGTGCTGCCACTTGGCTAGCACTCGCAAGCAGGTGTAAGTGTAAGAGGTATGAGTGTGCAGCAACATGGCTAGCACTCGCAAGCGGGTGTAAGTGTAAGAGGTATGAGTGTGCAGCCACTTGGCTAGCAGTCGCAAGCAGGTGTAAGTGTAAGAGGCATGAGTGTGCTGCCACTTGGCTAGCACTCGCAAGCAGGTGTAGGTATAAGAGGTATGAGTGTGCAGCAACATGGCTAGCACTCGCAAGCGGGTGTAAGTGTAAGAGGTATGAGTGTGCAGCAACATGGCTAGCACTCGCAAGCAGGTGTAAGTGTAAGAGGCATGAGTGTGCTGCCACTTGGCTAGCAGTCGCAAGCAGGTGTATGTGTAAGAGGTATGAGTGTGCAGCAACATGGCAAGCACTAATAGGCAGGTGCTAGTGTAAGAGGTATGAGTGTGCAGCCACTTGGCTAACACTCGCAAGCTGGTGTAAGTGTAAGAAGTATGATTGTGCAGCCACTTGGCTAGCACTCGCAAGCATGTGTAAGTGTATGAGGTATGACTGTGCAGCCACTTGGCTAGCACTCGCAAGCGGGTGTAAGTGTAAGAGGTATGAGTGTGCAGCCACTTGGCTAGTACTCGCGAGCATGTGTAAGAGGTATGATTGTGCAGCCACTTGGCTAGCACTCGCAAGCATGTGTAAGTGTAAGAGGTATGAGTGTGCAGCCACTTGGCTAGCACTCGCAAGCAGGTGCTAGTGTAAGAGGTATGAGTGTGCAGCAACAAGGCTAGCATTCGCAAGCAGGTGTAAGTGTAAGAGGTATGAGTGTGCAGCAACATGGCTAGCACTCGCAAGCGGGTGTAAGTGTAAGAGGTATGAATGTGCAGCCACTTGGCTAGCACTCGCAAGCAGGTGTAAGTGTAATAAGTATGAGTGTGCAGCCACTTGCCTAGCACTCGCAAGCATGTGTAGGAGGTATGATTGTGCAGCCACTTGGCTAGCACTCGCAAGCATGTGTAAGTGTAAGAGGTACGAGTGTGCAGCCACTTGGCTAGCACTCGCAAGCAGGTGCTAGTGTAAGAGGTATGAGTGTGCAGCAACATGGCTAGCATTCGCAAGCTGGTGTAAGTGTAAGAGGTATGAGTGAGCAGCAACATGGCTAGCACTCGCAAGCGGGTGTAAGTGTAAGAGGTATGAATGTGCAGCAACATGGCTAGCACTCGTAAGCGGGTGTAAGTGTAAGAAGTATGAGTGTGCAGCCACATGGCTAGCACTCGCAAGCGGGTGTAAGTGTAAGAGGTATGAGTGTGCAGCAACATGGCTAGCACTCGCAAGCAGGTGTAAGTGTAAGAGGTATGAGTGTGCAGCAACATGGCTAGCACTCGCAATAAGGTGTAAGTGTAAGAGGTATGAATGTGCAGCAACATGGCTAGCACTTGCAAGCAGGTGTAAGTGTTAGAGGTATGAGTGTGCGGCCACTTGTCTAGCACTCGCAAGCAGGTGTAAGTGTAATAGGTATGAGTGTGCAGCAACATGCCTAGCACTCGCAATAAGGTGTAAGTGTAAGAGGTATGAATGTGCAGCAACATGGCTAGCACTCGCAAGCAGGTGTAAGTGTAAGAGGTATGAGTGTGCAGCAACATGGCTAGCACTCGCAAGCAGGTGTAAGTGTAAGAGGTATGAGTGTTCAGCAACATGGCTAGCACTCGCAGGCAGGTGTAAGTGTAAGAGGTATGAGTGTGCAGCAACATGGCAAGCACTCGCAATAAGGTGTAAGTGTAAGAGGTATGAATGTGCACCAACATGGCTAGCACTTGCAAGCAGGTGTAAGTGCTAGAGGTATGAGTGTGCAGCCACTTGCCTAGCACTCGCAAGCAGGTGTACGTGTAAGAGGTATGAGTGTGCAGCAACATGGCTAGCACTCGCAAGCAGGTGTAAGTGTAAGACCTATGAGTGTGCAGCCACTTGGATAGCACTCGCAATAAGAAGTAAGTGTAAGAGGTATGAGTGTGCAGCAACATGGCTAGCACTCCAAACAGGTGTAAGTGTAAGAGGCATGAGTGTGCTGCCACTTGGCTAACACTCGCAAGCAGGTGTAAGTGTAATAGGTATGAGTGTGCAGCAACATGGCTAGCACTCGCAAGCAGGTGTAAGTGTAAGAGGTATGAGTGTGCAGCAACATGGCTAGCACTCGCAAGCAGGTGTAAGTGTAAGAGGTATGAGTGTGCAGCAACATGGCTAGCACTCGCAAGCAGGTGTAAGTGTAAGAGGTATGAGTGTGCAGCAAAATGGCTATCACTCGCAATAAGGTGTAAGTGTAAGAGGTATGAATGTGCAGCAACATGGCTAGCACTTGCAAGAAGGTGTAAGTGTTAGAGGTATGAGTGTGCAGCCACTTGTCTAGCACTCGCAAGCAGGTGTAAGTGTAAGAGGTATGAGTGTGCAGCAACATGGCTAGCACTCGCAAGCGGGTGTAAGTGTAAGACGTATGAGTGTGCAGCCACTTGGCTAGCACTCGCAATAAGGTGTAAGTGTAAGAGGTATGAGTGTGCAGCAACATGGCTAGCACTCGCAAGCGGGTATAAGTGTAGGACGTATGAGTGTGCAGCCACTTGGCTAGCACACGCAATAGCGTGTAAGTGTAAGAGGTACGAGTGTGCAGCAACATGGCTAGCACTCGCAATAAGGTGTAAGTTTAAGAGGTTTGAATGTGCAGCAACATGGCTAGCACTTGCAAGCAGGTGTGAGTGTTAGAGGTATGAGTGTGCAGCCACTTGGCTAGCACTCGCAAGCAGGTGTAAGTGTAAGAGGTATGAGTGTACAGCAACTTGGCTAGCACTCGCAAGCGGGTATAAGTGTAAGACGTATGAGTGTGCAGCCACTTGGCTAGCACACGCAATAAGGTGTAAGTGTAAGAGGTATGAGTGTGCAGCAACATGGCTAGCACTCGCAAGCAGGTGTAAGTGTAAGAGGCATGAGTGAGCTGCCACTTGGCTAGCAATCGCAAGCATGTGTAAGTGTAAGAGGTATGAGTGTGCAGCAACATGGCTAGCACTCGCAAGCGGGTGTAAGTGTAAGAGGTATGAGTGTGCAGCCACATGGCTAGCACTCGCAAGCGGGTGTAAGTGTAAGAGGTATGATTGTGCAGCAACATGGCTAGCACTCGCAAGCAGGTGTAAGTGTAAGAGGTATGAGTGTGCAGCAACATGGCTAGCACTCGCAAGCAGGTGTAAGTGTAAGAGGTAAGAGTGTGCAGCAACATGGCTAGCACTCGCAATAAGGTGTAAGTGTAAGAGGTATGAATGTGCAGCAACATGGCTAGCACTTGCAAGCGGGTATAAGTGTAAGACGTATGAGTGTGCAGCCACTTGGATAGCACTCGCAATAAGGTGTAAGTGTAAGAGGTATGAGTGAGCAGCAACATGGCTAGCACTCGCAAGCAGGTGTAAGTGTAAGAGGCATGAGTGTGCTGCCACTTGGCTAGCACTCGCAAGCAGGTGTAAGTGTAAGAGGTATGAGTGTGCAGCAACATGGCTAGCACTCGCAAGCGGGTATAAGTGTAAGACGTATGAGTGTGCAGCCACTTGGCTAGCACAAGCAATAAGGTGTAAGTGTAAGAGGTATGAGTGTGCAGCAACATGGCTAGCACTCGCAATAAGGTGTAAGTTTAAGAGGTTTGAATGTGCAGCAACATGGCTAGCACTTGCAAGCAGGTGTAAGTGTTAGAGGTATGAGTGTGCAGCCACTTGGCTAGCACTCGCAAGCAGGTGTAAGTGTAAGAGGTATGAGTGTGCAGCCACTTGGCTAGCACACGCAATAAGGTGTAAGTGTAAGAGGTATGAGTGTGCAGCAACATGGTTAGCGCTCGGAAGCAGGTGTAAGTGTAAGAGGCATGAGTGTGCTGCCACTTGGCTAGCACTCGCAAGCAGGTGTAAGTGTAAGAGGTATGAGTGTGCAGCAACATGGCTAGCCCTCGCAAGCTGGTGTACGTGTAAGAGGCATGAGTGTGCTGCCACTTGGCTAGCACTCGCAAGCAGGTGTAAGTGTAATAGGTATGAGTGTGCAGCAACATGGCTAGCACTCGCAAGCGGGTGTAAGTGTAAGAGGTATGAGTGTGCAGCAATATGGCTAGCACTCGCAAGCAGGTGTAAGTTTAAGTGGTTTGAATGTGCAGCAATATGGCTAGCACTTGCAAGCAGGTGTAAGTGTAAGAGGTATGAGTGTGCAGCAACATGGCTAGCACTCGCAAGCGGGTATAAGTGTAAGAGGCATGAGTGTGCTGCCACTTGGCTAGCACTCGCAAGCAGGTGTAAGTGTAAGAGGTATGAGTGTGCAGCAACATGGCTAGCACTCGCAAGCGGGTGTAAGTGTAAGAGGTATGAGTGTGCAGCCACTTGGCTAGCAGTCGCAAGCAGGTGTAAGTGTAAGAGGCATGAGTGTGCTGCCACTTGGCTAGCACTCGCAAGCAGGTGTAAGTGTAAGAGGTATGAGTGTGCAGCAACATGGCTAGCACTCGCAAGCGGGTATAAGTGTAAGACGTATGAGTGTGCAGCCACTTGGCTAGCACACGCAATAAGGTGTAAGTGTAAGAGGTATGATTGTGCAGCAAAATGCCTAGCACTCGCAAGCAGGTGTAAGTGTAAGAGGCATGAGTGTGCTGCCACTTGGCTAGCACTCGCAAGCAGGTGTAAGTGTAAGAGGTATGAGTGTGCAGCAACATGGCTAGCACTCGCAAGCGGGTGTAAGTGTAAGAGGTATGAGTGTGCAGCCACTTGGCTAGCAGTCGCAAGCAGGTGTAAGTGTAAGAGGCATGAGTGTGCTGCCACTTGGCTAGCACTCGCAAGCAGGTGTAGGTATAAGAGGTATGAGTGTGCAGCAACATGGCTAGCACTCGCAAGCGGGTGTAAGTGTAAGAGGTATGAGTGTGCAGCAACATGGCTAGCACTCGCAAGCAGGTGTAAGTGTAAGAGGCATGAGTGTGCTGCCACTTGGCTAGCAGTCGCAAGCAGGTGTATGTGTAAGAGGTATGAGTGTGCAGCAACATGGCAAGCACTAATAGGCAGGTGCTAGTGTAAGAGGTATGAGTGTGCAGCCACTTGGCTAACACTCGCAAGCTGGTGTAAGTGTAAGAAGTATGATTGTGCAGCCACTTGGCTAGCACTCGCAAGCATGTGTAAGTGTATGAGGTATGACTGTGCAGCCACTTGGCTAGCACTCGCAAGCGGGTGTAAGTGTAAGAGGTATGAGTGTGCAGCCACTTGGCTAGTACTCGCGAGCATGTGTAAGAGGTATGATTGTGCAGCCACTTGGCTAGCACTCGCAAGCATGTGTAAGTGTAAGAGGTATGAGTGTGCAGCCACTTGGCTAGCACTCGCAAGCAGGTGCTAGTGTAAGAGGTATGAGTGTGCAGCAACAAGGCTAGCATTCGCAAGCAGGTGTAAGTGTAAGAGGTATGAGTGTGCAGCAACATGGCTAGCACTCGCAAGCGGGTGTAAGTGTAAGAGGTATGAATGTGCAGCCACTTGGCTAGCACTCGCAAGCAGGTGTAAGTGTAATAAGTATGAGTGTGCAGCCACTTGCCTAGCACTCGCAAGCATGTGTAGGAGGTATGATTGTGCAGCCACTTGGCTAGCACTCGCAAGCATGTGTAAGTGTAAGAGGTACGAGTGTGCAGCCACTTGGCTAGCACTCGCAAGCAGGTGCTAGTGTAAGAGGTATGAGTGTGCAGCAACATGGCTAGCATTCGCAAGCTGGTGTAAGTGTAAGAGGTATGAGTGAGCAGCAACATGGCTAGCACTCGCAAGCGGGTGTAAGTGTAAGAGGTATGAATGTGCAGCAACATGGCTAGCACTCGCAAGCGGGTGTAAGTGTAAGAAGTATGAGTGTGCAGCCACATGGCTAGCACTCGCAAGCGGGTGTAAGTGTAAGAGGTATGAGTGTGCAGCAACATGGCTAGCACTCGCAAGCAGGTGTAAGTGTAAGAGGTATGAGTGTGCAGCAACATGGCTAGCACTCGCAATAAGGTGTAAGTGTAAGAGGTATGAATGTGCAGCAACATGGCTAGCACTTGCAAGCAGGTGTAAGTGTTAGAGGTATGAGTGTGCGGCCACTTGTCTAGCACTCGCAAGCAGGTGTAAGTGTAATAGGTATGAGTGTGCAGCAACATGCCTAGCACTCGCAATAAGGTGTAAGTGTAAGAGGTATGAATGTGCAGCAACATGGCTAGCACTCGCAAGCAGGTGTAAGTGTAAGAGGTATGAGTGTGCAGCAACATGGCTAGCACTCGCAAGCAGGTGTAAGTGTAAGAGGTATGAGTGTTCAGCAACATGGCTAGCACTCGCAGGCAGGTGTAAGTGTAAGAGGTATGAGTGTGCAGCAACATGGCAAGCACTCGCAATAAGGTGTAAGTGTAAGAGGTATGAATGTGCACCAACATGGCTAGCACTTGCAAGCAGGTGTAAGTGCTAGAGGTATGAGTGTGCAGCCACTTGCCTAGCACTCGCAAGCAGGTGTACGTGTAAGAGGTATGAGTGTGCAGCAACATGGCTAGCACTCGCAAGCAGGTGTAAGTGTAAGACCTATGAGTGTGCAGCCACTTGGATAGCACTCGCAATAAGAAGTAAGTGTAAGAGGTATGAGTGTGCAGCAACATGGCTAGCACTCGCAAACAGGTGTAAGTGTAAGAGGCATGAGTGTGCTGCCACTTGGCTAACACTCGCAAGCAGGTGTAAGTGTAATAGGTATGAGTGTGCAGCAACATGGCTAGCACTCGCAAGCAGGTGTAAGTGTAAGAGGTATGAGTGTGCAGCAACATGGCTAGTACTCGCAAGCAGGTGTAAGTGTAAGAGGTATGAGTGTGCAGCAACATGGCTAGCACTCGCAAGCAGGTGTAAGTGTAAGAGGTATGAGTGTGCAGCAAAATGGCTATCACTCGCAATAAGGTGTAAGTGTAAGAGGTATGAATGTGCAGCAACATGGCTAGCACTTGCAAGAAGGTGTAAGTGTTAGAGGTATGAGTGTGCAGCCACTTGTCTAGCACTCGCAAGCAGGTGTAAGTGTAAGAGGTATGAGTGTGCAGCAACATGGCTAGCACTCGCAAGCGGGTGTAAGTGTAAGACGTATGAGTGTGCAGCCACTTGGCTAGCACTCGCAATAAGGTGTAAGTGTAAGAGGTATGAGTGTGCAGCAACATGGCTAGCACTCGCAAGCGGGTATAAGTGTAGGACGTATGAGTGTGCAGCCACTTGGCTAGCACACGCAATAGCGTGTAAGTGTAAGAGGTATGAGTGTGCAGCAACATGGCTAGCACTCGCAATAAGGTGTAAGTTTAAGAGGTTTGAATGTGCAGCAACATGGCTAGCACTTGCAAGCAGGTGTGAGTGTTAGAGGTATGAGTGTGCAGCCACTTGGCTAGCACTCGCAAGCAGGTGTAAGTGTAAGAGGTATGAGTGTACAGCAACTTGGCTAGCACTCGCAAGCGGGTATAAGTGTAAGACGTATGAGTGTGCAGCCACTTGGCTAGCACACGCAATAAGGTGTAAGTGTAAGAGGTATGAGTGTGCAGCAACATGGCTAGCACTCGCAAGCAGGTGTAAGTGTAAGAGGCATGAGTGAGCTGCCACTTGGCTAGCAATCGCAAGCAGGTGTAAGTGTAAGAGGTATGAGTGTGCAGCAACATGGCTAGCACTCGCAAGCGGGTGTAAGTGTATGAGGTATGAGTGTGCTGCCACTTGGCTTGACGTCGCAAGCAGGTGTAAGTGTAAGAGGCATGAGTGTGCTGCCACTTGCCTAGCACTCGCAAGCAGGTGTAAGTATAAGAGGTATGAGTGTGCAGCAACATGGCTAGCACTCGCAAGCGGGTGTAAGTGTAAGAGGTATGAGTGTGCAGCAACATGGCTAGCACTCGCAAGCAGGTGTCAGTGTAAGAGGCATGAGTGTGCTGCCACTTGGCTAGCACTCGCAAGCAGGTGTAAGTGTAAGAGGTATGAGTGTGCAGCAACATGGCAAGCACTAACAGGCAGGTGCTAGTGTAAGAGGTATGAGTGTGCAGCCACTTGGCTAACACACGCAAGCTGGTGTAAGTGTAAGAGGTATGATTGTGCAGCCACTTGGCTAGCACTCGCAAGCATGTGTAAGTGTAAGAAGTATGAGTGTGCAGCCACTTGTCTAGCACACGCAAGCGGGTGTAAGTGTAAGAGGTATGAGTGTGCAGCCACTTGGCTAGCACTCCCAAGCAGGTGTAAGTGTAATAGGTATGAGTGTGCAGCCACTTGGCTAGTACTCGCGAGCATGTGTAAGAGGTATGATTGTGCAGCCACTTGGCTAGCACTCGCAAGCATGTGTAAGTGTAAGAGGTATGAGTGTGCAACCACTTGGCTAGCACTCGCAAGCAGGTGCTAGTGTAAGTGGTATGAGTGTGCAGCCACTTGCCTAGCACTCGCAAGCATGTGTAAGAGGTATGATTGTGCAGCCACTTGGCTAGCACTCGCAAGCATGTGTAAGAGGTATGATTGTGCAGCCACTTGGCTAGCACTCGCAAGCATGTGTAAGTGTAAGAGGTATGAGTGTGCAGCCACTTGGCTAGCACTCGCAATCAGGTGCTGGTGTAAGAGGTATGAGTGTGCAGCAACATGGCTAGCATTCGCAAGCTGGTGTAAGTGTAAGAGGTATGAGTGTGCAGCAACATGGCTAGCACTCGCAAGCGGGTGTAAGTGTAAGAGGTATGAGTGTGCAGCCACATGGCTAGCACTCGCAAGCGGGTGTAAGTGTAAGAGGTATGATTGTGCAGCAACATGGCTAGCACTCGCAAGCAGGTGTAAGTGTAAGAGGTATGAGTGTGCAGCAACATGGCTAGCACTCGCAAGCAGGTGTAAGTGTAAGAGGTAAGAGTGTGCAGCAACATGGCTAGCACTCGCAATAAGGTGTAAGTGTAAGAGGTATGAATGTGCAGCAACATGGCTAGCACTTGCAAGCGGGTATAAGTGTAAGACGTATGAGTGTGCAGCCACTTGGATAGCACTCGCAATAAGGTGTAAGTGTAAGAGGTATGAGTGTGCAGCAACATGGCTAGCACTCGCAAGCAGGTGTAAGTGTAAGAGGCATGAGTGTGCTGCCACTTGGCTAGCACTCGCAAGCAGGTGTAAGTGTAAGAGGTATGAGTGTGCAGCAACATGGCTAGCACTCGCAAGCGGGTATAAGTGTAAGACGTATGAGTGTGCAGCCACTTGGCTAGCACAAGCAATAAGGTGTAAGTGTAAGAGGTATGAGTGTGCAGCAACATGGCTAGCACTCGCAATAAGGTGTAAGTTTAAGAGGTTTGAATGTGCAGCAACATGGCTAGCACTTGCAAGCAGGTGTAAGTGTTAGAGGTATGAGTGTGCAGCCACTTGGCTAGCACTCGCAAGCAGGTTTAAGTGTAAGAGGTATGAGTGTGCAGCCACTTGGCTAGCACACGCAATAAGGTGTAAGTGTAAGAGGTATGAGTGTGCAGCAACATGGTTAGCGCTCGGAAGCAGGTGTAAGTGTAAGAGGCATGAGTGTGCTGCCACTTGGCTAGCACTCGCAAGCAGGTGTAAGTGTAAGAGGTATGAGAGTGCAGCAACATGGCTAGCACTCGCAAGCTGGTGTACGTGTAAGAGGTATGAGTGTGCTGCCACTTGGCTAGCAGTCGCAAGCAGGTGTAAGTGTAAGAGGCATGAGTGTGCTGCCACTTGGCTAGCACTCGCAATCAGGTGTAAGTATAAGAGGTATGAGTGTGCAGCAACATGGCTAGCACTCGCAAGCGGGTGTAAGTGTAAGAGGTATGAGTGTGCAGCAACATGGCTAGCACTCGCAAGCAGGTGTAAGTGTAAGAGGAATGAGTGTGCTGCCACTTGGCTAGCACTCGCAAGCAGGTGTAAGTGTAAGAGGTGTGAGTGTGCAGCAACATGGCAAGCACTTATAGGCAGGTGCTAGTGTAAGAGGTATGAGTGTGCAGCCACTTGGCTAACACTCGTAAGCTGGTGTAAGTTTAAGAGGTATGATTGTGCAGCCACTTGGCTAGCACTCGCAAGCATGTGTAAGTGTAAGAGGTATGAGTGTGCAGCCACTTGGCTAGCACTCGCAAGCGGGTGTAAGTGTAAGAGGAATGAGTGTGCAGCCACTTGGCTAGCACTCGCAAGCAGGTGTAAGTGTAATAGGTATGAGTGTGCAGCCACTTGGCTAGTACTCGCGAGCATGTGTAAGAGGTATGATTGTGCAGCCACTTGGCTAGCACTCGCAAGCATGTGTAAGTGTAAGAGGTATGAGTGTGCAGCCACTTGGTTAGCACTCGAAAGCAGGTGCTAGTGTAAGAGGTATGAGTGTGCAGCAACATGGCTAGCATTCGCAAGCAGGTGTAAGTGTAAGAGGTATGAGTGTGCAGCAACATGGCTAGCACTCGCTAGCGGGTGTAAGTGTAAGAGGTATGAATGTGCAGCCACTTGGCTAGCACTCGCAAGCAGGTGTAAGTGTAATAGGTATGAGTGTGCAGCCACTTTCCTAGCACTCGCAAGCATGTGTAAGAGGTATGATTGTGCAGCCACTTGGCTAGCACTCGCAAGCATGTGTAAGTGTAAGAAGTATGAGTGTGCAGCCACTTGGCTAGCACTCGCAAGCAGGTGCTGGTGTAAGAGGTATAAGTGTGCAGCAACATGGCTAGCATTCGCAAGCTGGTGTAAGTGTAAGAGGTATGAGTGTGCAGCAACAAGGCTAGCACTCGCAAGCGGGTGTAAGTGTAAGAGGTATGAGTGTGCAGCCACATGGCTAGCACTCGCAAGCGGGTGTAAGTGTAAGAGGTATGATTGTGCAGCAACATGGCTAGCACTCGCAAGCAGGTGTAAGTGTAAGAGGTATGAGTGTGCAGCAACATGGCTAGCACTCGCCAGCAGGTGTAAGTGTAAGAGGTAAGAGTGTGCAGCAACATGGCTAGCACTCGCAATAAGGTGTAAGTGTAAAAGGTATGAATGTGCAGCAACATGGCTAGCACTTGCAAGCAGGTGTAAGTGTTAGAGGTATGAGTGTGCAGCCACTTGTCTAGCACTCGCAAGCAGGTGTAAGTGTTAGAGGTATGAGTGTGCAGCAAGAAGGCTAGCACTCGCAAGCGGGTGTAAGTGTAAGACGTATGAGTGTGCAGCCACTTGTCTAGCACTCGCAATAAGGTGTAAGTGTAAGAGGTATGAGTGTGCAGCAACATGGCTAGCACTCGCAAACAGGTGTAAGTGTAAGAGGCATGAGTGTGCTGCCACTTGGCTAGCACTCGCAAGCAGGTGTAAGTGTAATAGGTATGAGTGTGCGGCAACATGGCTAGCACTCGCAATAAGGTGAAAGTGTAAGAGGTATGAATGTGCAGCAACATGGCTAACACTCGCAAGCAGGTGTATGTGTAAGAGGTATGAGTGTGCAGCAACATGGCTAGCACTCTCAAGCAGGTGTAAGTGTAAGATGTATGAGTGTGCAGCAACATGGCTAGCACTCGCAAGCAGGTGTAAGTGTAAGAGGTATGAGTGTGCAGCAACATGGCTAGCACTCGCAATAAGGTGTCAGTGTAAGAGGTATGAATGTGCAGCAACATGGCTAGCACTTGCAAGCAGGTGTAAGTGTAAGAGGCATGAGTGTGCTGCCACTTGGCTAGCACTCGCAAGCAGGTGTAAGTGTTATAGGTATGAGTGTGCAGCAACATGGCTAGCACTCGCAAGCAGGTGTAAGTGTAAGAGGTATGAGAGTGCAGCAACATGGCTAGCACTAGCAAGCAGGTGTAAGTGTAAGAGGTATGAGTGTGCAGCAACATGGCTAGCACTCGCAAGCAGGTGTAAGTGTAAGAGGTATGAGTGTGCAGCAACATGGCTAGCACTCGCAATAAGGTGTAAGTGTAAGAGGTATGAATGTGCAGCAACATGGCTAGCACTTGCAAGCAGGTGTAAGTGTTAGAGGTATGAGTGTGCAGCAACATGGCTAGCACTCGCAAGCGGGTTTAAGTGTAAGAGGTATGAGTGTGCTGCCACTTGGCTAGCAGTCGCAATCAGGTGTAAGTATAAGAGGTATGAGTGTGCAGCAACATGGCTAGCACTCGCAAGCGGGTGTAAGTGTAAGAGGTATGAGTGTGCAGCAACATGGCTAGCAATCGCAAGCGGGTGTAAGTGTAAGAGGTATGAGTGTGCAGCAACATGGCTAGCACTTGCAAGCAGGTGTAAGTGTTGGAGGTGTGAGTGTGCAGCCACTTGGCTAGCACTCGCAAGCAGGTGTAAGTATAAGAGGTATGAGTGTGCAGCAACATGGCTAGCACTCGCAAGCAGGTGTAAGTGTAAGTGGCATGAGTGTGCTGCCACTTGGCTAGCACTCGCAAGCAGGTGTAAGTGTAAGATGTATGAGTGTGCAGCAACATGGCTAGCACTCGCAAGCGGGTGTAAGTGTAAGAGGTATGAGTGTGCTGCCACTTGGCTAGCAGTCGCAAGCAGGTGTAAGTGTAAGAGGCATGAGTGTGCTGCCACTTGGCTGGCACTCGCAAGCAGGTGTAAGTATAAGAGGTATGAGTGTGCAGCAACATGGCTAGCACTCGCAAGCGGGTGTAAGTGTAAGAGGTATGAGTGTGCAGCAACATGGCTTGCACTCGCAAGCAGGTGTATGTGTAAGAGGCATGAGTGTGCTGCCACTTGGCTAGCAGTCGCAAGCAGGTGTAAGTGTAAGAGGTATGAGTGAGCAGCAACATGGCAAGCACTAATAGGCAGGTGCTAGTGTAAGAGGTATGAGTGTGCAGCCACTTGGCTAACACTCGCAAGCTGGTGTAAGTGTAAGAAGTATGATTGTGCAGCCACTTGGCTAGCACTCGCAAGCATGTGTAAGTGTAAGAGGTATGAGTGTGCAGCCACTTGGCTAGCACTCGCAAGCGGGTGTAAGTGTAAGAGGTATGAGTGTGCAGCCACTTGGCTAGTACTCGCGAGCATGTGTAAGGGGTATGATTGTGCAGCCACTTGGCTAGCACTCGCAAGCAGGTGCTAGTGTAAGAGCTATGAGTGTGCAGCAACATGGCTAGCATTCGCAAGCAGGTGTAAGTGTAAGAGGTATGAGTGTGCAGCAACATGGCTAGCACTCGCAAGCGGGTGTAAGTGTAAGAGGTATGAATGTGCAGCCACTTGGCTAGCACTCGCAAGCAGGTGTAAGTGTAATAAGTATGAGTGAGCAGCCACTTGCCTAGCACTCGCAAGCATGTGTAAGAGGTATGATTGTGCAGCCACTTGGCTAGCACTCGCAAGCATGTGTAAGTGTAAGAGGTACGAGTGTGCAGCCACTTGGCTAGCACTCGCAAGCAGGTGTTAGTGTAAGAGGTATGAGTGTGCAGCAACATGGCTAGCATTCGCAAGCTGGTGTAAGTGTAAGAGGTATGAGTGAGCAGCAACATGGCTAGCACTCGCAAGCGGGTGTAAGTGTAAGAGGTATGAATGTGCAGCAACATGGCTAGCACTCGCAAGCGGGTGTAAGTGTAAGAGGTATGAGTGTGCAGCCACATGGCTAGCACTCGCAAGCGGGTGTAAGTGTAAGAGGTATGAGTGTGCAGCAACATGGCTAGCACTCGAAAGCAGGTGTAAGTGTAAGAGGTAGGAGTTTGCAGCAACATGGCTAGCACTCGCAATAAGGTGTAAGTGTAAGAGGTATGAATGTGCAGCAACATGGCTAGCACTTGCAAGCAGGTGTAAGTGTTAGAGGTATGAGTGTGCAGCCACTTGTCTAGCACTCGCAAGCAGGTGTAAGTGTAATAGGTATGAGTGTGCAGCAACATGCCTAGCACTCGCAATAAGGTGCAAGTGTAAGAGGTATGAATGTGCAGCAACATGGCTAGCACTCGCAAGCAGGTGTAAGAGTAAGAGGTATGAGTGTGCAGCAACATGGCTAGCACTCGCAAGCAGGTGTAAGTGTAAGAGGTATGAGTGTTCAGCAACATGGCTAGCACTCGCAGGCAGGTGTAAGTGTAAGAGGTATGAGTGTGCAGCAACATGGCAAGCACTCGCAATAAGGTGTAGGTGTAAGAGGTATGAATGTGCACCAACATGGCTAGCACTTGCAAGCAGGTGTAAGTGTTAGAGGTATGAGTGTGCAGCCTCTTGCCTAGCACTCGCAAGCAGGTGTACGTGTAAGAGGTATGAGTGTGCAGCAACATGGCTAGCACTCGCAAGCTGGTGTAAGTGTAAGACCTATGAGTGTGCAGCCACTTTGATAGCACTCGCAATAAGGTGTAAGTGTAAGAGGTATGAGTGTGCAGCAACATGGCTAGCACTCGCAAACAGGTGTAAGTGTAAGAGGCATGATTGTGCTGCCACTTGGCTAACACTCGCAAGCAGGTGTAAGTGTAATAGGTATGAGTGTGCAGCAACATGGCTAGCACTCGCAAGCAGGTGTAAGTGTTAGAGGTATGAGTGTGCAGCAAAATGGCTATCACTCGCAATAAGGTGTAAGTGTAAGAGGTATGAATGTGCAGCAACATGGCTAGCACTTGCAAGCAGGTGTAAGTGTTAGAGGTATGAGTGTGCAGCCACTTGTCTAGCACTCGCAAGCAGGTGTAAGTGTAAGAGTTATGAGTGTGCAGCAACATGGCTAGCACTCGCAAGCGGGTGTAAGTGTAAGACGTATGAGTGTGCAGCCACTTGGCTAGCACTCGCAATAAGGTGTAAGTGTAAGAGGTATGAGTGTGCAGCAACATGGCTAGCACTCGCAAACAGGTGTAAGTGTAAGAGGCATGAGTGTGCTGCCACTTGGCTAGCATTCGCAAGCAGGTGTAAGTGTAATAGGTATGAGTGTGCAGCAACATGGCTAGCACTCGCAAGCGGGTGTAAGTGTGAGAGGTATGAGTGTGCAGCAATATGGCTAGCACTCGCAAGCAGGTGTAAGTGTAAGAGGTATGAGTGTGCAGCAACATGGCTAGCACTCGCAAGCTGGTGTAAGTGTAAGAGGTATGAGTGTGCAGCAACATGGCTAACACTCGCAATAAGTTGTAAGTTTAAGAGGTTTGAACGTGCAGCAACATGGCTAGCACACTCAAGCAGGTGTAAGTGTTAGAGGTATGAGTGTGCAGCCACTTGGCTAGCACTCGCAAGCAGGTGTAAGTGTAAGAGGTATGAGTGTGCAGCAACATGGCTAGCACTCGCAAGCGGGTATAAGTGTAAGACGTATGAGTGTGCAGCCACTTGGATAGCACTCGCAATAAGGTGTAAGTGTAAGAGGTATGAGTGTGCAGCAACATGGCTAGCACTCGCAATAAGGTGTAAGTTTAAGAGGTTTGAATGTGCAGCAACATGGCTAGCACTTGCAAGCAGGTGTAAGTGTTAGAGGTATGAGTGTGCAGCCACTTGGCTAGCACTCGCAAGCAGGTGTAAGTGTAAGAGGTATGAGTGTGCAGCCACTTGGCTAGCACACGCAATAAGGTGTAAGTGTAAGAGGTATGAGTGTCCAGCAACATGGTTAGCGCTCGGAAGCAGGTGTAAGTGTAAGAGGCATGAGTGTGCTGCCACTTGGCTAGCACTCGCAAGCAGGTGTAAGTGTAAGAGGTATGAGTGTGCAGCAACATGGCTAGCACTCGCAAGCGGGTGTACGTGTAAGAGGTATGAGTGTGCTGCCACTTGGCTAGCAGTCGCAAGCAGGTGTAAGTGTAAGAGGCATGAGTGTGCTGCCACTTGGCTAGCACTCGCAATCAGGTGTAAGTATAAGAGGTATGAGTGTGCAGCAACATGGCTAGCACTCGCAAGCGGGTGTAAGTGTAAGAGGTATGAGTGTGCAGCAACATGGCTAGCACTCGCAAGCAGGTGTAAGTGTAAGAGGAATGAGTGTGCTGCCACTTGGCTAGCACTCGCAAGCAGGTGTAAGTGTAAGAGGTATGAGTGTGCAGCAACATGGCAAGCACTAATAGGCAGGTGCTAGTGTAAGAGGTATGAGTGTGCAGCCACTTGGCTAACACTCGTAAGCTGGTGTAAGTTTAAGAGGTATGATTGTGCAGCCACTTGGCTAGCACTCGCAAGCATGTGTAAGTGTAGGAGGTATGAGTGTGCAGCCACTTGGCTAGCACTCGCAAGCGGGTGTAAGTGTAAGAGGAAAGAGTGTGCAGCCACTTGGCTAGCACTCGCAAGCAGGTGTAAGTGTAATAAGTATGAGTGTGCAGCCACTTGGCTAGTACTCGCGAGCATGTGTAAGAGGTATGATTGTGCAGCCACTTGGCTAGCACTCGCAAGCATGTGTAAGTGTAAGAGGTATGAGTGTGCAGCCACTTGGCTAGCACTCGCAAGCAGGTGCTAGTGTAAGAGGTATGAGTGTGCAGCAACATGGCTAGCACTCGCAAGCGGGTGTAAGTGTAAGAGGTATGAATGTGCAGCCACTTGGCTAGCACTCGCAAGCAGGTGTAAGTGTAATAGGTATGAGTGTGCAGCCACTTTCCTAGCACTCGCAAGCATGTGTGAGAGGTATGATTGTGCAGCCACATGGCTAGCACTCGCAAGCATGTGTAAGTGTAAGAGGTATGAGTGTGCAGCCACTTGGCTAGCACTCGCAAGCAGGTGCTAGTGTAAGAGGTATGAGTGTGCAGCAACATGGCTAGCATTCGCAAGCAGGTGTAAGTGTAAGAGGTATGAGTGTGCAGCAACATGGCTAGCATTCGCAAGCAGGTGCTAGTGTAAGAGGTATGAGTGTGCAGCAACATGGCTAGCATTCGCAAGCAGGTGTAAGTGTAAGAGGTATGAGTGTGCAGCAACATGGCTAGCACTCGCAAGCGGGTGTAAGTGTAAGAGGTATGAGTGTGCAGCAACATGGCTAGCACTCGCAAACAGGTGTAAGTGTAAGAGGCATGAGTGTGCTGCCACTTGGCTAACACTCGCAAGCAGGTGTAAGTGTAATAGGTATGAGTGTGCAGCAACATGGCTAGCACTCGCAAGCAGGTGTAAGTGTAAGAGGTATGAGTGTGCAGCAACATGGCTAGCACTCGCAAGCAGGTGTAAGTGTAAGAGGTATGAGTGTGCAGCAACATGGCTAGCACTCGCAAGCGGGTGTAAGTGTAAGACGTATGAGTGTGCAGCCACTTGGCTAGCACTCGCAATAAGGTGTAAGTGTAAGAGGTATGAGTGTGCAGCTACATGGCTAGCACTCGCAAACAGGTGTAAGTGTAAGAGGCATGAGTGTGCTGCCACTTGCCTAGCATTCGCAAGCAGGTGTAAGTGTAATAGGTATGAGTGTGCAGCAACATGGCTAGCACTCGCAAGCGGGTGTAAGTGTGAGAGGTATGAGTGTGCAGCAATATGGCTAGCACTCGCAAGCAGGTGTAAGTGTAAGAGGTATGAGTGTGCAGCAACATGGCTAGCACTCGCAAGCTGGTGTAAGTGTAAGAGGTATGAGTGTGCAGCAACATGGCTAGCACACGCAATAAGGTGTAAGTTTAAGAGGTTTGAATGTGCAGCAACATGGCTAGCACTTGCAAGCAGGTGTAAGTGTTAGAGGTATGAGTGTGCAGCCACTTGGCTAGCACTCGCAAGCGGGTATAAGTGTAAGACGTATGAGTGTGCAGCCACTTGGATAGCACTCGCAATAAGGTGTAAGTGTAAGAGGTATGAGTGTGCAGCAACATGGCTAGCACTCGCAAGCAGGTGTAAGTGTAAGAGGCATGAGTGTGCTGCCACTTGGCTAGCACTCGCAAGCAGGTGTAAGTGTAAGAGGTATGAGTGTGCAGCAACATGGCTAGCACTCGCAAGCGGGTATAAGTGTAAGACGTATGAGTGTGCAGCCACTTGGCTAGCACACGCAATAAGGTGTAAATGTTAGAGGTATGAGTGTGCAGCAACATGGCTAGCACTCGCAATAAGGTGTAAGTTTAAGAGGTTTGAATGTGCAGCAACATGGCTAGCACTTGCAAGCAGGTGTAAGTGTTAGAGGTATGAGTGTGCAGCCACTTGGCTAGCACTCGCAAGCAGGTGTAAGTGTAAGAGGTATGAGTGTGCAGCCACTTGGCTAGCACACGCAATAAGGTGAAGTGTAAGAGGTATGAGTGTGCAGCAACATGGTTAGCACTCTGAAGCAGGTGTAATTGTAAGAGGCATGAGTGTGCTGCCACTTGGCTAGCACTCGCAAGCAGGTGTAAGTGTAAGAGGTATGAGTGTGCAGCAACATGGCTAGCACTCGCAAGCGGGTTTAAGTGTAAGAGGTATGAGTGTGCTGCCACTTGGCTAGCAGTCGCAATCAGGTGTAAGTATAAGAGGTATGAGTGTGCAGCAACATGGCTAGCACTCGCAAGCGGGTGTAAGTGTAAGAGGCATGAGTGTGCAGCAACATGGCTAGCACTCGCAAGCAGGTGTAAGTGTAAGAGGCATGAGTGTGCTGCCACTTGGCTAGCACTCGCAAGCAGGTGTAAGTGTAAGAGGTATGAGTGTGCAGCAACATGGCAAGCTCTAATAGGCAGGTGCTAGTGTAAGAGGTATGAGTGTGCAGCCACTTGGCTAACACTCGTAATCTGGTGTAAGTTTAAGAGGTATGATTGTGCAGCCACTTGGCTAGCACTCGCAAACATGTGTAAGTGTAAGAGGTATGAGTGTGCAGCCACTTGGCTAGCACTCGCAAGCGGGTGTAAGTGTAAGAAGAATGAGTGTGCAGCAACTTGGCTAGCACTCGCAAGCAGGTGTAAGTGTAATAGGTATGAGTGTGCAGCCACTTGGCTAGTACTCGCGAGCATGTGTAAGAGGTATGATTGTGCAGCCACTTGGCTAGCACTCGCAAGCATGTGTAAGTGTAAGAGGTATGAGTGTGCAGCCACTTGGCTAGCACTCGCAAGCAGGTGCTAGTGTAAGAGGTATGAGTGTGCAGAAACATGGCTAGCATTCGCAAGCAGGTGTAAGTGTAAGAGGTATGAGTGTGCAGCAACATGGCTAGCACTCGCAAGCGGGTGTAAGTGTAAGAGGTATGAATGTGCAGCCACTTGGCTAGCACTCGCAAGCAGGTGTAAGTGTAATTGGTATGGGTGTGCAGCCACTTGCCTAGCACTCGCAAGCATGTGTGAGAGGTATGATTGTGCAGCCACTTGGCTAGCACTCGCAAGCATGTGTAAGTGTAAGAGGTATGAGTGTGCAGCCACTTGGCTAGCACTCGCAAGCAGGTGCTAGTGTAAGAGGTATGAGTGTCCAGCAACATTGCTAGCATTCGCAAGCAGGTGTAAGTGTAAGAGGTATGAGTGTGCAGCAACATGGCGAGCATTCGCAAGCAGGTGCTAGTGTAGGAGGTATGAGTGTGCAGCAACATGGCTAGCATTCACAAGCAGGTGTAAGTGTAAGAGGTATGAGTGTGCAGCAACATGGCTAGCACTCGCAAGTGGGTGTAAGTGTAAGAGGTATGAGTGTGCTGCCACTTGGCTAGCACTCGCAAGCATGTGTAAGTGTAAGAGGTATGAGTGTGCAGCCACATGGCTAGCACTCGCAAGCAGGTGCTAGTGTAAGAGGTATGAGTGTGCAGCAACATGGCTAGCATTCGCAAGCTGGTGTAAGTGTAAGAGGTATTAGTGTGCAGCAACATGGCTAGCACTCGCAAGCGGGTGTAAGTGTAAGAGGTATGAATGTGCAGCAACATGGCTAGCACTCGCAAGCGGGTGTAAGTGTAAGGGTATGAGTGTGCAGCCACATGGCTAGCACTCGCAAGCGGGTGTAAGTGTAAGAGGTATGAGTGTGCAGCAACATGGCTAGCACTCGCAAGCAGGTGTAAGTGTAAGAGGTATGAGTGTGCAGCAACATGGCTAGCACTCGCAAGCAGGTGTAAGTGTAAGAGGTATGAGTGTGCAGCAACATGGCTAGCACTCGCAATATGGTGTAAGTGTAAGAGGTATGAATGTGCAGCAACATGGCTAGCACTTGCAAGCAGGTGTAAGTGTAAGAGGTATGAGTGTGCAGCCACTTGGCTAGCACTCGCAAGCAGGTGTAAGTGTAAGAGGTATGAGTGTGCAGCAACATGGCTAGCACTCGCAAGCGGGTATAAGTGTAAGACGTATGAGTGTGCAGCCACTTGGCTAGTACACGCAATATGGTGTAAGTGTAAGAGGTATGAGTGTGCAGCAACATGGTTAGCACTCGCAAGCAGGTGTAAGTGTAAGAGGCATGAGTGTGCTGCCACTTGGCTAGCACTCGCAAGCAGGTGTAAGTGTAAGAGGTATGAGTGTGCAGCAACATGGGTAGCACTCGCAAGCGGGTGTAAGTGTAAGAGGTATGAGTGTGCTGCCACTTGGCTAGCAGTCGCAAGCAGGTGTAAGTGTAAGAGGCATGAGTGTGCTGCCACTTGGCTAGCAATCGCAAGCAGGTGTAAGTATAAGAGTTATGAGTGTGCAGCAACATGGCTAGCACTCGCAAGCGGGTGTAAGTGTAAGAGGCATGAGTGTGCTGCCACTTGGCTAGCACTCGCAAGCAGGTGTAAGTGTAAGAGGTATGAGTGTGCAGCCACTTGGCTAGCACTCGCAAGCAAGTGAAAGTGTAATAGGTATGAGTGTGCAGCCACTTGGCTAGTACCCGCGAGCATGTGTAAAGGTGTGATTGTGCAGCCACTTGGCTAGCACTCGCAAGCATGTGTAAGTGTAAGAGGTATGAGTGTGCAGCCACTTGGCTAGCACTCGCAAGCAGGTGCTAGTGTAAGAGGTATGAGTGTGCAGCAACATGGCTAGCATTCGCAAGCAGGTGTAAGTGTAAGAGGTATGAGTGTGCAGCAACATGGCTAGCACTCGCAAGCGGGTGTAAGTGTAAGAGGTATGAATGTGCAGCCACTTGGCTAGCACTCGCAAGCAGGTGTAAGTGTAATAGGTATGAGTGTGCAGCCACTTGCCTAGCACTCGCAAGCATGTGTAAGAGGTATGATTGTGCAGCCACTTGGCTAGCACTCGCAAGCATGTGTAAGTGTAACAGGTATGAGTGTGCAGCCATTTGGCTAGCACTCGCAAGCAGGTGCTAGTTTAAGAGGTATGAGTGTGCAGCAACATGGCTAGCATTCGCAAGCTGGTGTAGGTGTAGGAGGTATGAGTGTGCAGCAACATGGCTAGCACTCGCAAGCGGGTGTAATTCTAAGAGGTATGAATGTGCAGCAACATGGCTAGCTCTCGCAAGCGGGTGTAAGTGTAAGGGTATGAGTGTGCAGCCACATGGCTAGCACTCGCAAGCGGGTGTGAGTGTAAGAGGTATGAGTGTGCAGCAACATGACTAGCACTCGCAAGCAGGTGTAAGTGTAAGAGGTATGAGTGTGCAGCAACATGGCTAGCACTCGCAAGCAGGTGTAAGTGTAAGAGGTATGAGTGTGCAGCAACATGGCTAGCACTCGCAATAAGGTGTAAGTGTAAGAGGTATGAAGGTGCAGCAACATGGCTAGCACTTGCAAGCAGGTGTAAGTGTTAGAGGTATGAGTGTGCAGCCACTTGTCTAGCACTCGCAAGCAGGTGTAAGTGTAATAGGTATGAGTGTGCAGCAAGATGGCTAGCACTCGCAAGCGGGTGTAAGTGTAAGACGTATGAGTGTGCAGCCACTTGGCTAGCACTCGCAATAACGTGTAAGTGTAAGGGGTATGAGTGTGCAGCAACATGGCTAGCACTCGCAAACAGGTGTAAGTGTAAGAGGCATGAGTGTGCTGCCACTTGGCTAGCACTCGCAAGCAGGTGTAAGTGTAATAGGTATGAGTGTGCAGCAACATGTCTAGCACTCGCAATAAGGTGTAAGTGTAATAGGTATGAATGTGCAGCAACATGGCTAGCACTCGCAAGCAGGTGTAAGTGTAAGAGGTATGAGTGTGCAGCAACATGGCTAGCACTCGCAAGCAGGTGTAAGTGTAAGAGGTATGAGTGTGCAGCAACATGGCTAGCACTCGCAAGCAGGTGTAAGTGTAAGAGGTATGAGTGTGCAGCAATATGGCTAGCACTCGCAAGCAGGTGTAAGTGTAAGAGGTATGAGTGTGCAGCAACATGGCTAGCACTCGCAAGCAGGTGTAAGTGTAAGAGGTATGAGTGTGCAGCAACATGGCTAGCACTCGCATTAAGGTGTAAGTTTAAGAGGTTTGAATGTGCAGCAACATGGCTAGCACTTGCAAGCAGGTGTAAGTGTTAGAGGTATGAGTGTGCAGCAACTTGGCTAGCACTCGCAAGCAGGTGTAAGTGTAAGAGGTATGAGTGTGCAGCAACATGGCTCGCACTCGCAAGCGGGTATAAGTGTAAGACGTATGAGTGTGCAGCCACTTGGCTAGCACACGCAATAAGGTGTAAGTGTAAGAGGTATGAGTGTGCAGCAACATGGCTAGCACTCGCAAGCAGGTGTAAGTGTAAGAGGCATGAGTGTTCTGCCCCTTGGCTAGCACTCGCCAGCAGGTGTAAGTGTAAGAGGTATGAGTGTGCAGCAACATGGCTAGCACTCGCAAGCGGGTGTAAGTGTAAGAGGTATGAGTGTGCTGCCACTTGGCTAGCAGTCGCAAGCAGGTGTAAGTGTGAGAGGCATGAGTGTGCTGCCACTTGGCTAGCACTCGCAAGCAGGTGTAAGTATAAGAGGTATGAGTGTGCAGCAACATGGCTTGCACTCGCAAGCGGGTGTAAGTGTAAGAGGCATGAGTGTGCTGCCACTTGGCTAGCACTCGCAAGCAGGTGTAAGTATAAGAGGTATGAGTGTGCAGCAACATGGCAAGCACTAATAGGCAGGTGCTAGTGTAAGAGGTATGAGTGTGCAGCCACTTGGCTAACACTCGCAAGCTGGTGTAAGTGTAAGAGGTATGATTGTGCAGCCACTTGGCTAGCACTCGCAAGCGGGTGTAAGTGTAAGAGGTATGAGTGTGCAGCCACTTGGCTAGCACTCGCAAGCAGGTGTAATTGTAATAGGTATGAATGTGCAGCCACTTGGCTAGTACCCGCGAGCATGTGTAAGAGGTATGATTGTGCAGCCACTTGGCTAGCACTCGCAAGCATATGTAAGTGTAAGAGGTATGAGTGTGCAGCCACTTGGCTAGCACTCGCAAGCAGGTGCTAGTGTAAGAGGTATGAGTGTGCAGCAACATGGCTAGCATTCGCAAGCTGGTGTAAGTGTAAGAGGTATGAGTGTGCAGCAACATGGCTAGCACTCGCAAGCGGGTGTAAGTGTAAGAGGTATGAATGTGCAGCCACTTGGCTAGCACTCGCAAGCGGGTGTAAGTGTAATAAGTAAGAGTGTGCAGCCACTTGCCTAGCACTCGCAAGCATGTGTAAGAGGTATGATTGTGCAGCCACTTGGCTAGCACTCGCAAGCATGTGTAAGTGTAAGAGGTACGAGTGTGCAGCCACTTGGCTAGCACTCGCAAGCAGGTGCTAGTGTAAGAGGTATGAGTGTGCAGCAACATGGCTAGCATTCGCAAGCTGGTGTAAGTGTAAGAGGTATGAGTGAGCAGCAACATGGCTAGCACTCGCAAGCGGGTGTAAGTGTAAGAGGTATGAATGTGCAGCAACATGGCTAGCACTCGCAAGCGGGTGTAAGTGTAAGAGGTATGAGTGTGCAGCCACATGGCTAGCACTCGCAAGCGTGTGTAAGTGTAAGAGGTATGAGTGTGCAGCAACATGGCTAGCACTCGCAAGCAGGTGTAAGTGTAAGAGATAAGAGTTTGCAGCAACATGGCTAGCACTCGCAATAAGGTGTAAGTGTAAGAGGTATGAATGTGCAGCAACATGGCTAGCACTTGCAAGCAGGTGTAAGTGTTAGAGGTATGAGTGTGCAGCCACTTGTCTAGCACTCGCAAGCAGGTGTAAGTGTAATAGGTATGAGTGTGCAGCAACATGCCTAGCACTCGCAATAAGGTGCAAGTGTAAGAGGTATGAATGTGCAGCAACATGGCTAGCACTCGCAAGCAGGTGTAAGTGTAAGAGGTATGAGTGTGCAGCAACATGGCTAGCACTCGCAAGCAGGTGTAAGTGTAAGAGGTATGAGTGTTCAGCAACATGGCTAGCACTCGCAGGCAGGTGTAAGTGTAAGAGGTATGAGTGTGCAGCAACATGGCAAGCACTCGCAATAAGGTGTAAGTGTAAGAGGTATGAATGTGCACCAACATGGCTAGCACTTGCAAGCAGGTGTAAGTGTTAGAGGTATGAGTGTGCAGCCACTTGCCTAGCACTCGCAAGCAGGTGTACGTGTAAGAGGTATGAGTGTGCAGCAACATGGCTAGCACTCGCAAGCAGGTGTAAGTGTAAGACCTATGAGTGTGCAGCCACTTGGATAGCACTCGCAATAAGGTGTAAGTGTAAGAGGTATGAGTGTGCAGCAACATGGCTAGCACTCGCAAACAGGTGTAAGTGTAAGAGGCATGAGTGTGCTGCCACTTGGCTAACACTCGCAAGCAGGTGTAAGTGTAATAGGTATGAGTGTGCAGCAACATGGCTAGCACTCGCAAGCAGGTGTAAGTGTAAGAGGTATGAGTGTGCAGCAACATGGCTAGCACTCGCAAGCAGGTGTAAGTGTAAGAGGTATGAGTGTGCAGCAACATGGCTAGCACTCGCAAGCAGGTGTAAGTGTTAGAGGTATGAGTGTGCAGCAAAATGGCTATCACTCGCAATAAGGTGTAAGTGTAAGAGGTATGAATGTGCAGCAACATGGCTAGCACTTGCAAGCAGGTGTAAGTGTTAGAGGTATGAGTGTGCAGCCACTTGTCTAGCACTCGCAAGCAGGTGTAAGTGTAAGAGGTATGAGTGTGCAGCAACATGGCTAGCACTCGCAAGCGGGTGTAAGTGTAAGACGTATGAGTGTGCAGCCACTTGGCTAGCACTCGCAATAAGGTGTAAGTGTAAGAGGTATGAGTGTGCAGCAACATGGCTAGCACTCGCAAACAGGTGTAAGTGTAAGAGGCCTGAGTGTGCTGCCACTTGGCTAGCATTCGCAAGCAGGTGTAAGTGTAAGACGTATGAGTGTGCAGCAACATGGCTAGCACTCGCAAGCGGGTGTAAGTGTGAGAGGTATGAGTGTGCAGCAATATGGCTAGCACTCGCAAGCAGGTGTAAGTGTAAGAGGTATGAGTGTGCAGCAACATGGCTAGCACTCGCAAGCTGGTGTAAGTGTAAGAGGTATGAGTGTGCAGCAACATGGCTAACACTCGCAATAAGGTGTAAGTTTAAGAGGTTTGAACGTGCAGCAACATGGCTAGCACACTCAAGCAGGTGTAAGTGTTAGAGGTATGAGTGTGCAGCCACTTGGCTAGCACTCGCAAGCAGGTGTAAGTGTAAGAGGTATGAGTGTGCAGCAACATGGCTAGCACTCGCAAGCGGGTATAAGTGTAAGACGTATGAGTGTGCAGCCACTTGGATAGCACTCGCAATAAGGTGTAAGTGTAAGAGGTATGAGTGTGCAGCAACATGGCTAGCACTCGCATGCAGGTGTAAGTGTAAGAGGCATGAGTGTGCTGCCACTTGGCTAGCACTCGCAAGCAGGTGTAAGTGTAAGAGGTATGAGTGTGCAGCAACATGGCTAGCACTCGCAAGCGGGTATAAGTGTAAGACGTATGAGTGTGCAGCCACTTGGCTAGCACACGCAATAAGGTGTAAGTGTAAGAGGTATGAGTGTGCAGCAACATGGCTAGCACTCGCAATAAGGTGTAAGTTTAAGAGGTTTGAATGTGCAGCAACATGGCTAGCACTTGCAAGCAGGTGTAAGTGTTAGAGGTATGAGTGTGCAGCCACTTGGCTAGCACTCGCAAGCAGGTGTAAGTGTAAGAGGTATGAGTGTGCAGCCACTTGGCTAGCACACGCAATAAGGTGTAAGTGTAAGAGGTATGAGTGTGCAGCAACATGGTTAGCGCTCGGAAGCAGGTGTAAGTGTAAGAGGCATGAGTGTGCTGCCACTTGGCTAGCACTCGCAAGCAGGTGTAAGTGTAAGAGGTATGAGTGTGCAGCAACATGGCTAGCACTCGCAAGCGGGTGTAAGTGTAAGAGGTATGAGTGTGCAGCAACATGGCTAGCACTCGCAAGCAGGTGTAAGTGTAAGAGGTATGAGTGTGCAGCCACTTGGCTAGCACTCGCAAGCGGGTGTAAGTGTAAGAGGAATGAGTGTGCAGCCACTTGGCTAGCACTCGCAAGCAGGTGTAAGTGTAATAGGTATGAGTGTGCAGCCACTTGGCTAGTACTCGCGAGCATGTGTAAGAGGTATGATTGTGCAGCCACTTGGCTAGCACTCGCAAGCATGTGTAAGTGTAAGAGGTATGAGTGTGCAGCCACTTGCCTAGCACTCGCAAGCAGGTGCTAGTGTAAGAGGTATGAGTGTGCAGCAACATGGCTAGCATTCGCAAGCAGGTGTAAGTGTAAGAGGTATGAGTGTGCAGCAACATGGCTAGCACTCGCAAGCGGGTGTAAGTGTAAGAGGTATGAATGTGCAGCCACTTGGCTAGCACTCGCAAGCAGGTGTAAGTGTAATAGGTATGAGTGTGCAGCCACTTTCCTAGCACTCGCAAGCATGTGTGAGAGGTATGATTGTGCAGCCACATGGCTAGCACTCGCAAGCATGTGTAAGTGTAAGAGGTATGAGTGTGCAGCCACTTGGCTAGCACTCGCAAGCAGGTGCTAGTGTAAGAGGTATGAGTGTGCAGCAACATGGCTAGAATTCGCAAGCAAGTGTAAGTGTAAGAGGTATGAGTGTGCAGCAACATGGCTAGCATTCGCAAGCAGGTGCTAGTGTAAGAGGTATGAGTGTGCAGCAACATGGCTAGCATTCGCAAGCAGGTGTAAGTGTAAGAGGTATGAGTGTGCAGCAACATGGCTAGCACTCGCAAGCGGGTGTAAGTGTAAGAGGTATGAGTGTGCAGCAACATGGCTAGCACTCGCAAACAGGTGTAAGTGTAAGAGGCATGAGTGTGCTGCCACTTGGCTAACACTCGCAAGCAGGTGTAAGTGTAATAGGTATGAGTGTGCAGCAACATGGCTAGCACTCGCAAGCAGGTGTAAGTAAAAGAGGTATGAGTGTGCAGCAACATGGCTAGCACTCGCAAGCAGGTGTAAGTGTAAGAGGTATGAGTGTGCAGCAACATGGCTAGCACTCGCAAGCAGGTGTAAGTGTAAGAGGTATGAGTGTGCAGCAAAATGGCTATCACTCGCAATAAGGTGTAAGTGTAAGAGGTATGAATGTGCAGCAACATGGCTAGCACTTGCAAGCAGGTGTAAGTGTTAGAGGTATGAGTGTGCAGCCACTTGTCTAGCACTCGCAAGCAGGTGTAAGTGTAAGAGGTATGAGTGTGCAGCAACATGGCTAGCACTCGCAAGCGGGTGTAAGTGTAAGACGTATGAGTGTGCAGCCACTTGGCTAGCACTCGCAATAAGGTGTAAGTGTAAGAGGTATGAGTGTGCAGCAACATGGCTAGCACTCGCAAACAGGTGTAAGTGTAAGAGGCATGAGTGTGCTGCCACTTGGCTAACACTCGCAAGCAGGTGTAAGTGTAATAGGTATGAGTGTGCAGCAACATGGCTAGCACTCGCAAGCGGGTGTAAGTGTGAGAGGTATGAGTGTGCAGCAATATGGCTAGCACCCGCAAGCAGGTGTAAGTGTAAGAGGTATGAGTGTGCAGCAACATGGCTAGCACTCGCAAGCTGGTGTAAGTGTAAGAGGTATGAGTGTGCAGCAACATGGCTAGCACTCGCAATAAGGTGTAAGTTTAAGAGGTTTGAATGTGCAGCAACATGGCTAGCACTTGCAAGCAGGTGTAAGTGTTAGAGGTATGAGTGTGCAGCCACTTGGCTAGCACTCGCAAGCGGGTATAAGTGTAAGACGTATGAGTGTGCAGCCACTTGGATAGCACTCGCAATAAGGTGTAAGTGTAAGAGGTATGAGTGTGCAGCAACATGGCTAGCACTCGCAAGCAGGTGTAAGTGTAAGAGGCATGAGTGTGCTGCCACTTGGCTAGCACTCGCAAGCAGGTGTACGTGTAAGAGGTATGAGTGTGCAGCAACATGGCTAGCACTCGCAAGCGGGTATAAGTGTAAGACGTATGAGTGTGCAGCCACTTGGCTAGCACACGCAATATGGTGTAAGTGTAAGAGGTATGAGTGTGCAGCAACATGGCTAGCACTCGCAACAAGGTGTAAGTTTAAGAGGTTTGAATGTGCAGCAACATGGCTAGCACTTGCAAGCAGGTGTAAGTGTTAGAGGTATGAGTGTGCAGCCCCTTGGCTAGCACTCGCAAGCAGGTGTAAGTGTAAGAGGTATGAGTGTGCAGCCACTTGGCTAGCACACACAATAAGGTGTAAGTGTAAGAGGTATGAGTGTGCAGCAACATGGTTAGCACTCGGATGCAGGTGTAAGTGTAAGAGGCATGAGTGTGCTGCCACTTGGCTAGCACTCGCAAGCAGGTGTAAGTGTAAGAGGTATGAGTGTGCAGCAACATGGCTAGCACTCGCAAGCGGGTTTAAGTGTAAGAGGTATGAGTGTGCTGCCACTTGGCTAGCAGTCGCAATCAGGTGTAAGTATAAGAGGTATGAGTGTGCAGCAACATGGCTAGCACTCGCAAGCGGGTGTAAGTGTAAGAAGAATGAGTGTGCAGCCACTTGGCTAGCACTCGCAAGCAGGTGTAAGTGTAATAGGTATGAGTGTGCAGCCACTTGGCTAGTACTCGCGAGCATGTGTAAGAGGTATGATTGTGCAGACACTTGGCTAGCACTCGCAAGCATGTGTAAGTGTAAGAGGTATGAGTGTGCAGCCACTTGGCTAGCACTCGCAAGCAGGTGCTAGTGTAAGAGGTATGAGTGTGCAGCAACATGGCTAGCATTCGCAAGCAGGTGTAAGTGTAAGAGGTATGAGTGTGCAGCAACATGGCTATCATTCGCAAGCAGGTGCTAGTGTAAGAGGTATGAGTGTGCAGCAACATGGCTAGCATTCGCAAGCAGGTGTAAGTGTAAGAGGTATGAGTGTGCAGCAACATGGCTAGCACTCGCAAGTGGGTGTAAGTGTAAGAGGTATGAGTGTGCTGCCACTTGGCTAGCACTCGCAAGCATGTGTAAGTGTAAGAGGTATGAGTGTGCAGCCACTTGGCTAGCACTCGCAAGCAGGTGCTAGTGTAAGAGGTATGAGTGTGCAGCAACATGGCTAGCATTCGCAAGCTGGTGTAAGTGTAAGAGGTATTAGTGTGCAGCAACATGGCTAGCACTCGCAAGCGGGTGTAAGTGTAAGAGGTATGAATGTGCAGCAACATGGCTAGCACTCGCAAGCGGGTGTAAGTGTAAGGGTATGAGTGTGCAGCCACATGGCTAGCACTCGCAAGCGGGTGTAAGTGTAAGAGGTATGAGTGTGCAGCAACATGGCTAGCACTCGCAAGCAGTTGTAAGTGTAAGAGGTATGAGTGTGCAGCAAAATGGCTAGCACTCGCAAGCAGGTGTAAGTGTAAGAGGTATGAGTGTGCAGCAACATGGCTAACACTCGCAATATGGTGTAAGTGTAAGAGGTATGAATGTGCAGCAACATGGCTAGCACTTGCAAGCAGGTGTAAGTGTAAGAGGTATGAGTGTGCAGCCAATTGGCTAGCACTCGCAAGCAGGTGTAAGTGTAAGAGGTATGAGTGTGCAGCAACATGGCTAGCACTCGCAAGCGGGTATAAGTGTAAGACGTATGAGTGTGCAGCCACTTGGCTAGCACACGCAATAAGGTGTAAGTGTAAGAGGTATGAGTGTGCAGCAACATGGTTAGCACTCGCAAGCAGGTGTAAGTGTAAGAGGCATGAGTGTGCTGCCACTTGGCTAGCACTCGCAAGCAGGTGTAAGTGTAAGAGGTATGAGTGTGCAGCAACATGGCTATTACTCGCAAGCGGGTGTAAGTGTAAGAGGTATGAGTGTGCTGCCACTTGGCTAGCAGTCGCAAGCAGGTGTAAGTGTAAGAGGCATGAGTGTGCTGCCACTTGGCTAGCAATCTTAAGCAGGTGTAAGTATAAGAGTTATGAGTGTGCAGCAACATGGCTAGCACTCGCAAGCGGGTGTAAGTGTAAGAGGCATGAGTGTGCTGCCACTTGGCTAGCACTCGCAAGCAGGTGTAAGTGTAAGAGGTATGAGTGTGCAGCCACTTGGCTAGCACTCGCAAGCAGGTGTAAGTGTAATAGGTATGAGTGTGCAGCCACTTTCCTAGCACTCGCAAGCATGTGTGAGAGGTATGATTGTGCAGCCACATGGCTAGCACTCGCAAGCATGTGTAAGTGTAAGAGGTATGAGTGTGCAGCCACTTGGCTAGCACTCGCAAGCAGGTGCTAGTGTAAGAGGTATGAGTGTGCAGCAACATGGCTAGCATTCGCAAGCAGGTGTAAGTGTAAGAGGTATGAGTGTGCAGCAACATGGCTAGCATTCGCAAGCAGGTGCTAGTGTAAGAGGTATGAGTGTGCAGCAACATGGCTAGCATTCGCAAGCAGGTGTAAGTGTAAGAGGTATGAGTGTGCAGCAACATGGCTAGCACTCGCAAGCGGGTGTAAGTGTAAGAGGTATGAGTGTGCAGCAACATGGCTAGCACTCGCAAACAGGTGTAAGTGTAAGAGGCATGAGTGTGCTGCCACTTGGCTAACACTCGCAAGCAGGTGTAAGTGTAATAGGTATGAGTGTGCAGCAACATGGCTAGCACTCGCAAGCAGGTGTAAGTGTAAGAGGTATGAGTGTGCAGCAACATGGCTAGCACTCGCAAGCAGGTGTAAGTGTAAGAGGTATGAGTGTGCAGCAACATGGCTAGCACTCGCAAGCGGGTGTAAGTGTAAGACGTATGAGTGTGCAGCCACTTGGCTAGCACTCGCAATAAGGTGTAAGTGTAAGAGGTATGAGTGTGCAGCTACATGGCTAGCACTCGCAAACAGGTGTAAGTGTAAGAGGCATGAGTGTGCTGCCACTTGCCTAGCATTCGCAAGCAGGTGTAAGTGTAATAGGTATGAGTGTGCAGCAACATGGCTAGCACTCGCAAGCGGGTGTAAGTGTGAGAGGTATGAGTGTGCAGCAATATGGCTAGCACTCGCAAGCAGGTGTAAGTGTAAGAGGTATGAGTGTGCAGCAACATGGCTAGCACTCGCAAGCTGGTGTAAGTGTAAGAGGTATGAGTGTGCAGCAACATGGCTAGCACACGCAATAAGGTGTAAGTTTAAGAGGTTTGAATGTGCAGCAACATGGCTAGCACTTGCAAGCAGGTGTAAGTGTTAGAGGTATGAGTGTGCAGCCACTTGGCTAGCACTCGCAAGCGGGTATAAGTGTAAGACGTATGAGTGTGCAGCCACTTGGATAGCACTCGCAATAAGGTGTAAGTGTAAGAGGTATGAGTGTGCAGCAACATGGCTAGCACTCGCAAGCAGGTGTAAGTGTAAGAGGCATGAGTGTGCTGCCACTTGGCTAGCACTCGCAAGCAGGTGTAAGTGTAAGAGGTATGAGTGTGCAGCAACATGGCTAGCACTCGCAAGCGGGTATAAGTGTAAGACGTATGAGTGTGCAGCCACTTGGCTAGCACACGCAATAAGGTGTAAATGTTAGAGGTATGAGTGTGCAGCAACATGGCTAGCACTCGCAATAAGGTGTAAGTTTAAGAGGTTTGAATGTGCAGCAACATGGCTAGCACTTGCAAGCAGGTGTAAGTGTTAGAGGTATGAGTGTGCAGCCACTTGGCTAGCACTCGCAAGCAGGTGTAAGTGTAAGAGGTATGAGTGTGCAGCCACTTGGCTAGCACACGCAATAAGGTGTAAGTGTAAGAGGTATGAGTGTGCAGCAACATGGTTAGCACTCTGAAGCAGGTGTAATTGTAAGAGGCATGAGTGTGCTGCCACTTGGCTAGCACTCGCAAGCAGGTGTAAGTGTAAGAGGTATGAGTGTGCAGCAACATGGCTAGCACTCGCAAGCGGGTTTAAGTGTAAGAGGTATGAGTGTGCTGCCACTTGGCTAGCAGTCGCAATCAGGTGTAAGTATAAGAGGTATGAGTGTGCAGCAACATGGCTAGCACTCGCAAGCGGGTGTAAGTGTAAGAGGCTTGAGTGTGCAGCAACATGGCTAGCACTCGCAAGCAGGTGTAAGTGTAAGAGGCATGAGTGTGCTGCCACTTGGCTAGCACTCGCAAGCAGGTGTAAGTGTAAGAGGTATGAGTGTGCAGCAACATGGCAAGCTCTAATAGGCAGGTGCTAGTGTAAGAGGTATGAGTGTGCAGCCACTTGGCTAACACTCGTAATCTGGTGTAAGTTTAAGAGGTATGATTGTGCAGCCACTTGGCTAGCACTCGCAAACATGTGTAAGTGTAAGAGGTATGAGTGTGCAGCCACTTGGCTAGCACTCGCAAGCGGGTGTAAGTGTAAGAAGAATGAGTGTGCAGCAACTTGGCTAGCACTCGCAAGCAGGTGTAAGTGTAATAGGTATGAGTGTGCAGCCACTTGGCTAGTACTCGCGAGCATGTGTAAGAGGTATGATTGTGCAGCCACTTGGCTAGCACTCGCAAGCATGTGTAAGTGTAAGAGGTATGAGTGTGCAGCCACTTGGCTAGCACTCGCAAGCAGGTGCTAGTGTAAGAGGTATGAGTGTGCAGAAACATGGCTAGCATTCGCAAGCAGGTGTAAGTGTAAGAGGTATGAGTGTGCAGCAACATGGCTAGCACTCGCAAGCGGGTGTAAGTGTAAGAGGTATGAATGTGCAGCCACTTGGCTAGCACTCGCAAGCAGGTGTAAGTGTAATTGGTATGGGTGTGCAGCCACTTGCCTAGCACTCGCAAGCATGTGTGAGAGGTATGATTGTGCAGCCACTTGGCTAGCACTCGCAAGCATGTGTAAGTGTAAGAGGTATGAGTGTGCAGCCACTTGGCTAGCACTCGCAAGCAGGTGCTAGTGTAAGAGGTATGAGTGTCCAGCAACATTGCTAGCATTCGCAAGCAGGTGTAAGTGTAAGAGGTATGAGTGTGCAGCAACATGGCGAGCATTCGCAAGCAGGTGCTAGTGTAGGAGGTATGAGTGTGCAGCAACATGGCTAGCATTCACAAGCAGGTGTAAGTGTAAGAGGTATGAGTGTGCAGCAACATGGCTAGCACTCGCAAGTGGGTGTAAGTGTAAGAGGTATGAGTGTGCTGCCACTTGGCTAGCACTCGCAAGCATGTGTAAGTGTAAGAGGTATGAGTGTGCAGCCACATGGCTAGCACTCGCAAGCAGGTGCTAGTGTAAGAGGTATGAGTGTGCAGCAACATGGCTAGCATTCGCAAGCTGGTGTAAGTGTAAGAGGTATTAGTGTGCAGCAACATGGCTAGCACTCGCAAGCGGGTGTAAGTGTAAGAGGTATGAATGTGCAGCAACATGGCTAGCACTCGCAAGCGGGTGTAAGTGTAAGGGTATGAGTGTGCAGCCACATGGCTAGCACTCGCAAGCGGGTGTAAGTGTAAGAGGTATGAGTGTGCAGCAACATGGCTAGCACTCGCAAGCAGGTGTAAGTGTAAGAGGTATGAGTGTGCAGCAACATGGCTAGCACTCGCAAGCAGGTGTAAGTGTAAGAGGTATGAGTGTGCAGCAACATGGCTAGCACTCGCAATATGGTGTAAGTGTAAGAGGTATGAATGTGCAGCAACATGGCTAGCACTTGCAAGCAGGTGTAAGTGTAAGAGGTATGAGTGTGCAGCCACTTGGCTAGCACTCGCAAGCAGGTGTAAGTGTAAGAGGTATGAGTGTGCAGCAACATGGCTAGCACTCGCAAGCGGGTATAAGTGTAAGACGTATGAGTGTGCAGCCACTTGGCTAGTACACGCAATATGGTGTAAGTGTAAGAGGTATGAGTGTGCAGCAACATGGTTAGCACTCGCAAGCAGGTGTAAGTGTAAGAGGCATGAGTGTGCTGCCACTTGGCTAGCAATCGCAAGCAGGTGTAAGTATAAGAGTTATGAGTGTGCAGCAACATGGCTAGCACTCGCAAGCGGGTGTAAGTGTAAGAGGCATGAGTGTGCTGCCACTTGGCTAGCACTCGCAAGCAGGTGTAAGTGTAAGAGGTATGAGTGTGCAGCCACTTGGCTAGCACTCGCAAGCAAGTGAAAGTGTAATAGGTATGAGTGTGCAGCCACTTGGCTAGTACCCGCGAGCATGTGTAAAGGTGTGATTGTGCAGCCACTTGGCTAGCACTCGCAAGCATGTGTAAGTGTAAGAGGTATGAGTGTGCAGCCACTTGGCTAGCACTCGCAAGCAGGTGCTAGTGTAAGAGGTATGAGTGTGCAGCAACATGGCTAGCATTCGCAAGCAGGTGTAAGTGTAAGAGGTATGAGTGTGCAGCAACATGGCTAGCACTCGCAAGCGGGTGTAAGTGTAAGAGGTATGAATGTGCAGCCACTTGGCTAGCACTCGCAAGCAGGTGTAAGTGTAATAGGTATGAGTGTGCAGCCACTTGCCTAGCACTCGCAAGCATGTGTAAGAGGTATGATTGTGCAGCCACTTGGCTAGCACTCGCAAGCATGTGTAAGTGTAACAGGTATGAGTGTGCAGCCATTTGGCTAGCACTCGCAAGCAGGTGCTAGTTTAAGAGGTATGAGTGTGCAGCAACATGGCTAGCATTCGCAAGCTGGTGTAGGTGTAGGAGGTATGAGTGTGCAGCAACATGGCTAGCACTCGCAAGCGGGTGTAATTCTAAGAGGTATGAATGTGCAGCAACATGGCTAGCTCTCGCAAGCGGGTGTAAGTGTAAGGGTATGAGTGTGCAGCCACATGGCTAGCACTCGCAAGCGGGTGTGAGTGTAAGAGGTATGAGTGTGCAGCAACATGACTAGCACTCGCAAGCAGGTGTAAGTGTAAGAGGTATGAGTGTGCAGCAACATGGCTAGCACTCGCAAGCAGGTGTAAGTGTAAGAGGTATGAGTGTGCAGCAACATGGCTAGCACTCGCAATAAGGTGTAAGTGTAAGAGGTATGAAGGTGCAGCAACATGGCTAGCACTTGCAAGCAGGTGTAAGTGTTAGAGGTATGAGTGTGCAGCCACTTGTCTAGCACTCGCAAGCAGGTGTAAGTGTAATAGGTATGAGTGTGCAGCAAGATGGCTAGCACTCGCAAGCGGGTGTAAGTGTAAGACGTATGAGTGTGCAGCCACTTGGCTAGCACTCGCAATAACGTGTAAGTGTAAGGGGTATGAGTGTGCAGCAACATGGCTAGCACTCGCAAACAGGTGTAAGTGTAAGAGGCATGAGTGTGCTGCCACTTGGCTAGCACTCGCAAGCAGGTGTAAGTGTAATAGGTATGAGTGTGCAGCAACATGTCTAGCACTCGCAATAAGGTGTAAGTGTAATAGGTATGAATGTGCAGCAACATGGCTAGCACTCGCAAGCAGGTGTAAGTGTAAGAGGTATGAGTGTGCAGCAACATGGCTAGCACTCGCAAGCAGGTGTAAGTGTAAGAGGTATGAGTGTGCAGCAACATGGCTAGCACTCGCAAGCAGGTGTAAGTGTAAGAGGTATGAGTGTGCAGCAATATGGCTAGCACTCGCAAGCAGGTGTAAGTGTAAGAGGTATGAGTGTGCAGCAACATGGCTAGCACTCGCAAGCAGGTGTAAGTGTAAGAGGTATGAGTGTGCAGCAACATGGCTAGCACTCGCATTAAGGTGTAAGTTTAAGAGGTTTGAATGTGCAGCAACATGGCTAGCACTTGCAAGCAGGTGTAAGTGTTAGAGGTATGAGTGTGCAGCAACTTGGCTAGCACTCGCAAGCAGGTGTAAGTGTAAGAGGTATGAGTGTGCAGCAACATGGCTAGCACTCGCAAGCGGGTGTAAGTGTAAGAGGTATGAGTGTGCTGCCACTTGGCTAGCAGTCGCAAGCAGGTGTAAGTGTGAGAGGCATGAGTGTGCTGCCACTTGGCTAGCACTCGCAAGCAGGTGTAAGTATAAGAGGTATGAGTGTGCAGCAACATGGCTTGCACTCGCAAGCGGGTGTAAGTGTAAGAGGCATGAGTGTGCTGCCACTTGGCTAGCACTCGCAAGCAGGTGTAAGTATAAGAGGTATGAGTGTGCAGCAACATGGCAAGCACTAATAGGCAGGTGCTAGTGTAAGAGGTATGAGTGTGCAGCCACTTGGCTAACACTCGCAAGCTGGTGTAAGTGTAAGAGGTATGATTGTGCAGCCACTTGGCTAGCACTCGCAAGCGGGTGTAAGTGTAAGAGGTATGAGTGTGCAGCCACTTGGCTAGCACTCGCAAGCAGGTGTAATTGTAATAGGTATGAATGTGCAGCCACTTGGCTAGTACCCGCGAGCATGTGTAAGAGGTATGATTGTGCAGCCACTTGGCTAGCACTCGCAAGCATATGTAAGTGTAAGAGGTATGAGTGTGCAGCCACTTGGCTAGCACTCGCAAGCAGGTGCTAGTGTAAGAGGTATGAGTGTGCAGCAACATGGCTAGCATTCGCAAGCTGGTGTAAGTGTAAGAGGTATGAGTGTGCAGCAACATGGCTAGCACTCGCAAGCGGGTGTAAGTGTAAGAGGTATGAATGTGCAGCCACTTGGCTAGCACTCGCAAGCGGGTGTAAGTGTAATAAGTAAGAGTGTGCAGCCACTTGCCTAGCACTCGCAAGCATGTGTAAGAGGTATGATTGTGCAGCCACTTGGCTAGCACTCGCAAGCATGTGTAAGTGTAAGAGGTACGAGTGTGCAGCCACTTGGCTAGCACTCGCAAGCAGGTGCTAGTGTAAGAGGTATGAGTGTGCAGCAACATGGCTAGCATTCGCAAGCTGGTGTAAGTGTAAGAGGTATGAGTGAGCAGCAACATGGCTAGCACTCGCAAGCGGGTGTAAGTGTAAGAGGTATGAATGTGCAGCAACATGGCTAGCACTCGCAAGCGGGTGTAAGTGTAAGAGGTATGAGTGTGCAGCCACATGGCTAGCACTCGCAAGCGTGTGTAAGTGTAAGAGGTATGAGTGTGCAGCAACATGGCTAGCACTCGCAAGCAGGTGTAAGTGTAAGAGATAAGAGTTTGCAGCAACATGGCTAGCACTCGCAATAAGGTGTAAGTGTAAGAGGTATGAATGTGCAGCAACATGGCTAGCACTTGCAAGCAGGTGTAAGTGTTAGAGGTATGAGTGTGCAGCCACTTGTCTAGCACTCGCAAGCAGGTGTAAGTGTAATAGGTATGAGTGTGCAGCAACATGCCTAGCACTCGCAATAAGGTGCAAGTGTAAGAGGTATGAATGTGCAGCAACATGGCTAGCACTCGCAAGCAGGTGTAAGTGTAAGAGGTATGAGTGTGCAGCAACATGGCTAGCACTCGCAAGCAGGTGTAAGTGTAAGAGGTATGAGTGTTCAGCAACATGGCTAGCACTCGCAGGCAGGTGTAAGTGTAAGAGGTATGAGTGTGCAGCAACATGGCAAGCACTCGCAATAAGGTGTAAGTGTAAGAGGTATGAATGTGCACCAACATGCCTAGCACTTGCAAGCAGGTGTAAGTGTTAGAGGTATGAGTGTGCAGCCACTTGCCTAGCACTCGCAAGCAGGTGTACGTGTAAGAGGTATGAGTGTGCAGCAACATGGCTAGCACTCGCAAGCAGGTGTAAGTGTAAGACCTATGAGTGTGCAGCCACTTGGATAGCACTCGCAATAAGGTGTAAGTGTAAGAGGTATGAGTGTGCAGCAACATGGCTAGCACTCGCAAACAGGTGTAAGTGTAAGAGGCATGAGTGTGCTGCCACTTGGCTAACACTCGCAAGCAGGTGTAAGTGTAATAGGTATGAGTGTGCAGCAACATGGCTAGCACTCGCAAGCAGGTGTAAGTGTAAGAGGTATGAGTGTGCAGCAACATGGCTAGCACTCGCAAGCAGGTGTAAGTGTAAGAGGTATGAGTGTGCAGCAACATGGCTAGCACTCGCAAGCAGGTGTAAGTGTTAGAGGTATGAGTGTGCAGCAAAATGGCTATCACTCGCAATAAGGTGTAAGTGTAAGAGGTATGAATGTGCAGCAACATGGCTAGCACTTGCAAGCAGGTGTAAGTGTTAGAGGTATGAGTGTGCAGCCACTTGTCTAGCACTCGCAAGCAGGTGTAAGTGTAAGAGGTATGAGTGTGCAGCAACATGGCTAGCACTCGCAAGCGGGTGTAAGTGTAAGACGTATGAGTGTGCAGCCACTTGGCTAGCACTCGCAATAAGGTGTAAGTGTAAGAGGTATGAGTGTGCAGCAACATGGCTAGCACTCGCAAACAGGTGTAAGTGTAAGAGGCCTGAGTGTGCTGCCACATGGCTAGCATTCGCAAGCAGGTGTAAGTGTAAGACGTATGAGTGTGCAGCAACATGGCTAGCACTCGCAAGCGGGTGTAAGTGTGAGAGGTATGAGTGTGCAGCAATATGGCTAGCACTCGCAAGCAGGTGTAAGTGTAAGAGGTATGAGTGTGCAGCAACATGGCTAGCACTCGCAAGCTGGTGTAAGTGTAAGAGGTATGAGTGTGCAGCAACATGGCTAACACTCGCAATAAGGTGTAAGTTTAAGAGGTTTGAACGTGCAGCAACATGGCTAGCACACTCAAGCAGGTGTAAGTGTTAGAGGTATGAGTGTGCAGCCACTTGGCTAGCACTCGCAAGCAGGTGTAAGTGTAAGAGGTATGAGTGTGCAGCAACATGGCTAGCACTCGCAAGCGGGTATAAGTGTAAGACGTATGAGTGTGCAGCCACTTGGATAGCACTCGCAATAAGGTGTAAGTGTAAGAGGTATGAGTGTGCAGCAACATGGCTAGCACTCGCATGCAGGTGTAAGTGTAAGAGGCATGAGTGTGCTGCCACTTGGCTAGCACTCGCAAGCAGGTGTAAGTGTAAGAGGTATGAGTGTGCAGCAACATGGCTAGCACTCGCAAGCGGGTATAAGTGTAAGACGTATGAGTGTGCAGCCACTTGGCTAGCACACGCAATAAGGTGTAAGTGTAAGAGGTATGAGTGTGCAGCAACATGGCTAGCACTCGCAATAAGGTGTAAGTTTAAGAGGTTTGAATGTGCAGCAACATGGCTAGCACTTGCAAGCAGGTGTAAGTGTTAGAGGTATGAGTGTGCAGCCACTTGGCTAGCACTCGCAAGCAGGTGTAAGTGTAAGAGGTATGAGTGTGCAGTCACTTGGCTAGCACACGCAATAAGGTGTAAGTGTAAGAGGTATGAGTGTGCAGCAACATGGTTAGCGCTCGGAAGCAGGTGTAAGTGTAAGAGGCATGAGTGTGCTGCCACTTGGCTAGCACTCGCAAGCAGGTGTAAGTGTAAGAGGTATGAGTGTGCAGCAACATGGCTAGCACTCGCAAGCGGGTGTAAGTGTAAGAGGTATGAGTGTGCAGCAACATGGCTAGCACTCGCAAGCAGGTGTAAGTGTAAGAGGTATGAGTGTGCAGCCACTTGGCTAGCACTCGCAAGCGGGTGTAAGTGTAAGAGGAATGAGTGTGCAGCCACTTGGCTAGCACTCGCAAGCAGGTGTAAGTGTAATAGGTATGAGTGTGCAGCCACTTGGCTAGTACTCGCGAGCATGTGTAAGAGGTATGATTGTGCAGCCACTTGGCTAGCACTCGCAAGCATGTGTAAGTGTAAGAGGTATGAGTGTGCAGCCACTTGCCTAGCACTCGCAAGCAGGTGCTAGTGTAAGAGGTATGAGTGTGCAGCAACATGGCTAGCATTCGCAAGCAGGTGTAAGTGTAAGAGGTATGAGTGTGCAGCAACATGGCTAGCACTCGCAAGCGGGTGTAAGTGTAAGAGGTATGAATGTGCAGCCACTTGGCTAGCACTCGCAAGCAGGTGTAAGTGTAATAGGTATGAGTGTGCAGCCACTTTCCTAGCACTCGCAAGCATGTGTGAGAGGTATGATTGTGCAGCCACATGGCTAGCACTCGCAAGCATGTGTAAGTGTAAGAGGTATGAGTGTGCAGCCACTTGGCTAGCACTCGCAAGCAGGTGCTAGTGTAAGAGGTATGAGTGTGCAGCAACATGGCTAGCATTCGCAAGCAAGTGTAAGTGTAAGAGGTATGAGTGTGCAGCAACATGGCTAGCATTCGCAAGCAGGTGCTAGTGTAAGAGGTATGAGTGTGCAGCAACATGGCTAGCATTCGCAAGCAGGTGTAAGTGTAAGAGGTATGAGTGTGCAGCAACATGGCTAGCACTCGCAAGCGGGTGTAAGTGTAAGAGGTATGAGTGTGCAGCAACATGGCTAGCACTCGCAAACAGGTGTAAGTGTAAGAGGCATGAGTGTGCTGCCACTTGGCTAACACTCGCAAGCAGGTGTAAGTGTAATAGGTATGAGTGTGCAGCAACATGGCTAGCACTCGCAAGCAGGTGTAAGTAAAAGAGGTATGAGTGTGCAGCAACATGGCTAGCACTCGCAAGCAGGTGTAAGTGTAAGAGGTATGAGTGTGCAGCAACATGGCTAGCACTCGCAAGCAGGTGTAAGTGTAAGAGGTATGAGTGTGCAGCAAAATGGCTATCACTCGCAATAAGGTGTAAGTGTAAGAGGTATGAATGTGCAGCAACATGGCTAGCACTTGCAAGCAGGTGTAAGTGTTAGAGGTATGAGTGTGCAGCCACTTGTCTAGCACTCGCAAGCAGGTGTAAGTGTAAGAGGTATGAGTGTGCAGCAACATGGCTAGCACTCGCAAGCGGGTGTAAGTGTAAGACGTATGAGTGTGCAGCCACTTGGCTAGCACTCGCAATAAGGTGTAAGTGTAAGAGGTATGAGTGTGCAGCAACATGGCTAGCACTCGCAAACAGGTGTAAGTGTAAGAGGCATGAGTGTGCTGCCACTTGGCTAACACTCGCAAGCAGGTGTAAGTGTAATAGGTATGAGTGTGCAGCAACATGGCTAGCACTCGCAAGCGGGTGTAAGTGTGAGAGGTATGAGTGTGCAGCAATATGGCTAGCACCCGCAAGCAGGTGTAAGTGTAAGAGGTATGAGTGTGCAGCAACATGGCTAGCACTCGCAAGCTGGTGTAAGTGTAAGAGGTATGAGTGTGCAGCAACATGGCTAGCACTCGCAATAAGGTGTAAGTTTAAGAGGTTTGAATGTGCAGCAACATGGCTAGCACTTGCAAGCAGGTGTAAGTGTTAGAGGTATGAGTGTGCAGCCACTTGGCTAGCACTCGCAAGCGGGTATAAGTGTAAGACGTATGAGTGTGCAGCCACTTGGATAGCACTCGCAATAAGGTGTAAGTGTAAGAGGTATGAGTGTGCAGCAACATGGCTAGCACTCGCAAGCAGGTGTAAGTGTAAGAGGCATGAGTGTGCTGCCACTTGGCTAGCACTCGCAAGCAGGTGTAAGTGTAAGAGGTATGAGTGTGCAGCAACATGGCTAGCACTCGCAAGCGGGTATAAGTGTAAGACGTATGAGTGTGCAGCCACTTGGCTAGCACACGCAATATGGTGTAAGTGTAAGAGGTATGAGTGTGCAGCAACATGGCTAGCACTCGCAACAAGGTGTAAGTTTAAGAGGTTTGAATGTGCAGCAACATGGCTAGCACTTGCAAGCAGGTGTAAGTGTTAGAGGTATGAGTGTGCAGCCACTTGGCTAGCACTCGCAAGCAGGTGTAAGTGTAAGAGGTATGAGTGTGCAGCCACTTGGCTAGCACACGCAATAAGGTGTAAGTGTAAGAGGTATGAGTGTGCAGCAACATGGTTAGCACTCGGATGCAGGTGTAAGTGTAAGAGGCATGAGTGTGCTGCCACTTGGCTAGCACTCGCAAGCAGGTGTAAGTGTAAGAGGTATGAGTGTGCAGCAACATGGCTAGCACTCGCAAGCGGGTTTAAGTGTAAGAGGTATGAGTGTGCTGCCACTTGGCTAGCAGTCGCAATCAGGTGTAAGTATAAGAGGTATGAGTGTGCAGCAACATGGCTAGCACTCGCAAGCGGGTGTAAGTGTAAGAAGAATGAGTGTGCAGCCACTTGGCTAGCACTCGCAAGCAGGTGTAAGTGTAATAGGTATGAGTGTGCAGCCACTTGGCTAGTACTCGCGAGCATGTGTAAGAGGTATGATTGTGCAGACACTTGGCTAGCACTCGCAAGCATGTGTAAGTGTAAGAGGTATGAGTGTGCAGCCACTTGGCTAGCACTCGCAAGCAGGTGCTAGTGTAAGAGGTATGAGTGTGCAGCAACATGGCTAGCATTCGCAAGCAGGTGTAAGTGTAAGAGGTATGAGTGTGCAGCAACATGGCTATCATTCGCAAGCAGGTGCTAGTGTAAGAGGTATGAGTGTGCAGCAACATGGCTAGCATTCGCAAGCAGGTGTAAGTGTAAGAGGTATGAGTGTGCAGCAACATGGCTAGCACTCGCAAGTGGGTGTAAGTGTAAGAGGTATGAGTGTGCTGCCACTTGGCTAGCACTCGCAAGCATGTGTAAGTGTAAGAGGTATGAGTGTGCAGCCACTTGGCTAGCACTCGCAAGCAGGTGCTAGTGTAAGAGGTATGAGTGTGCAGCAACATGGCTAGCATTCGCAAGCTGGTGTAAGTGTAAGAGGTATTAGTGTGCAGCAACATGGCTAGCACTCGCAAGCGGGTGTAAGTGTAAGAGGTATGAATGTGCAGCAACATGGCTAGCACTCGCAAGCGGGTGTAAGTGTAAGGGTATGAGTGTGCAGCCACATGGCTAGCACTCGCAAGCGGGTGTAAGTGTAAGAGGTATGAGTGTGCAGCAACATGGCTAGCACTCGCAAGCAGTTGTAAGTGTAAGAGGTATGAGTGTGCAGCAAAATGGCTAGCACTCGCAAGCAGGTGTAAGTGTAAGAGGTATGAGTGTGCAGCAACATGGCTAACACTCGCAATATGGTGTAAGTGTAAGAGGTATGAATGTGCAGCAACATGGCTAGCACTTGCAAGCAGGTGTAAGTGTAAGAGGTATGAGTGTGCAGCCAATTGGCTAGCACTCGCAAGCAGGTGTAAGTGTAAGAGGTATGAGTGTGCAGCAACATGGCTAGCACTCGCAAGCGGGTATAAGTGTAAGACGTATGAGTGTGCAGCCACCTGGCTAGCACACGCAATAAGGTGTAAGTGTAAGAGGTATGAGTGTGCAGCAACATGGTTAGCACTCGCAAGCAGGTGTAAGTGTAAGAGGCATGAGTGTGCTGCCACTTGGCTAGCACTCGCAAGCAGGTGTAAGTGTAAGAGGTATGAGTGTGCAGCAACATGGCTATTACTCGCAAGCGGGTGTAAGTGTAAGAGGTATGAGTGTGCTGCCACTTGGCTAGCAGTCGCAAGCAGGTGTAAGTGTAAGAGGCATGAGTGTGCTGCCACTTGGCTAGCAATCTTAAGCAGGTGTAAGTATAAGAGTTATGAGTGTGCAGCAACATGGCTAGCACTCGCAAGCGGGTGTAAGTGTAAGAGGCATGAGTGTGCTGCCACTTGGCTAGCACTCGCAAGCAGGTGTAAGTGTAAGAGGTATGAGTGTGCAGCCACTTGGCTAGCACTCGCAAGCAGGTGTAAGTGTAATAGGTATGAGTGTGCAGCCACTTGGCTAGTACCCGCGAGCATGTGTAAGAGGTGTGATTGTGCAGCCACTTGGCTAGCACTCGCAAGCATGAGTAAGTGTAAGAGGTATGAGTGTGCAGCCACTTGGCTAGCACTCGCAAGCAGGTGCTAGTGTAAGAGGTATGAGTGTGCAGCAACATGGCTAGCATTCGCAAGCAGGTGTAAGTGTAAGAGGTATGAGTGTGCAGCAACATGGCTAGCACTCGCAAGCGGGTGTAAGTGTAAGAGGTATGAATGTGCAGCCACTTGGCTAGCACTCGCAAGCAGGTGTAAGTGTAATAGGTATGAGTGTGCAGCCACTTGCCTAGCACTCGCAAGCATGTGTAAGAGGTATGATTGTGCAGCCACTTGGCTAGCACTCGCAAGCATGTGTAAGTGTAAGAGGTATGAGTGTGCAGCCATTTGGCTAGCACTCGCAAGCAGGTGCTAGTTTAAGAGGTATGAGTGTGCAGCAACATGGCTAGCATTCGCAAGCTGGTGTAGGTGTAGGAGGTATGAGTGTGCAGCAACATGGCTAGCACTCGCAAGCGGGTGTAATTGTAAGAGGTATGAATGTGCAGCAACATGGCTAGCTCTCGCAAGCGGGTGTAAGTGTAAGGGTATGAGTGTGCAGCCACATGGCTAGCACTCGCAAGCGGGTGTAAGTGTAAGAGGTATGAGTGTGCAGCAACATGACTAGCACTCGCAAGCAGGTGTAAGTGTAAGAGGTATGAGTGTGCAGCAACATGGCTAGCACTCGCAAGCAGGTGTAAGTGTAAGAGGTATGAGTGTGCAGCAACATGGCTAGCACTCGCAATAAGATGTAAGTGTAAGAGGTATGAAGGTGCAGCAACATGGCTAGCACTTGCAAGCAGGTGTAAGTGTTAGAGGTATGAGTGTGCAGCCACTTGTCCAGCACTCGCAAGCAGGTGTAAGTGTAATAGGTATGAGTGTGCAGCAAGATGGCTAGCACTCGCAAGCGGGTGTAAGTGTAAGACGTATGAGTGTGCAGCCACTTGGCTAGCACTTGCAATAAGGTGTAAGTGTAAGAGGTATGAGTGTGCAGCAACATGGCTAGCACTCGCAAACAGGTGTAAGTGTAAGAGGCATGAGTGTGCTGCCACTTGGCTAGCACTCGCAAGCAGGTGTAAGTGTAATAGGTATGAGTGTGCAGCAACATGGCTAGCACTCGCAATAAGGTGTAAGTGTAATAGGTATGAATGTGCAGCAACATGGCTAGCACTCGCAAGCAGGTTTAAGTGTAAGAGGTATGAGTGTGCAGCAACATGGCTAGCACTCGCAAGCAGGTGTAAGTGTAAGAGGTATGAGTGTGCAGCAACATGGCTAGCACTCGCAAGCAGGTGTAAGTGTAAGAGGTATGAGTGTGCAGCAATATGGCTAGCACTCGCAAGCAGGTGTAAGTGTAAGAGGTATGAGTGTGCAGCAACATGGCTAGCACTCGCAAGCAGGTGTAAGTGTAAGAGGTATGAGTGTGCAGCAACATGGCTAGCACTCGCAATAAGGTGTAAGTTTAAGAGGTTTGAATGTGCAGCAACATGGCTAGCACTTGCAAGCAGGTGTAAGTGTTAGAGGTATGAGTGTGCAGCCACTTGGCTAGCACTCGCAAGCAGGTGTAAGTGTAAGAGGTATGAGTGTGCAGCAACATGGCTCGCACTCGCAAGCGGGTATAAGTGTAAGACGTATGAGTGTGCAGCCACTTGGCTAGCACACGCAATAAGGTGTAAGTGTAAGAGGTATGAGTGTGCAGCAACATGGCTAGCACTCGCAAGCAGGTGTAAGTGTAAGAGGCATGAGTGTGCTGCCCCTTGGCTAGCACTCGCAAGCAGGTGTAAGTGTAAGAGGTATGAGTGTGCAGCAACATGGCTAGCACTCGCAAGCGGGTGTAAGTGTAAGAGGTATGAGTGTGCTGCCACTTGGCTAGCAGTCGCAAGCAGGTGTAAGTGTTAGAGGCATGAGTGTGCTGCCATTTGGCTAGCACTCGCAAGCAGGTGTAAGTATAAGAGGTATGAGTGTGCAGCAACATGGCTAGCACTCGCAAGCGGGTGTAAGTGTAAGAGGTATGAGTGTGCAGCAACATGGCTAGCACTCGCAAGCAGGTGTAAGTGTAAGAGGCATGAGTGTGCTGCCACTTGGCTAGCACTCGCAAGCAGGTGTAAGTGTAAGAGGTATGAGTGTGCAGCAACATGGCAAGCACTAATAGGCAGGTGCTAGTGTAAGAGGTATGAGTGTGCAGCCACTTGGCTAACACTCGCAAGCTGGTGTAAGTGTAAGAGGTATGATTGTGCAGCCACTTGGCTAGCATTCGCAAGCATGTGTAAGTGTAAGAGGTATGAGTGTGCAGCCACTTGGCTAGCACTCGCAAGCGGGTGTAAGTGTAAGAGGTATGAGTGTGCAGCCACTTGGCTAGCACTCGCAAGCAGGTGTAAGTGTAATAGGTATGAATGTGCAGCCACTTGGCTAGTACTCGCGAGCATGTGTAAGAGGTATGATTGTGCAGCCACTTGGCTAGCACTCGCAAGCATGTGTAAGTGTAAGAGGTATGAGTGTGCAGCCACTTGGCTAGCACTCGCAAGCAGGTGCTAGTGTAAGAGGTATGAGTGTGCAGCAACATGGCTAGCATTCGCAAGCTGGTGCAAGTGTAAGAGGTATGAGTGTGCAGCAACATGGCTAGCACTCGCAAGCGGGTGTAAGTGTAAGAGTTATGAATGTGCAGCCACTTGGCTAGCACTCGCAAGCAGGTGTACGTGTAATAGTTATGAGTGTGCAGCCACTTGCCTAGCACTCGCAAGCATGTGTAAGAGGTATGATTGTGCAGCCACTTGGCTAGCACTCGAAAGCATGTGTAAGTGTAAGAGGTATGAGTGTGCAGCCACTTGGCTAGCACTCGCAAGCAGGTGCTAGAGTAAGAGGTATGACTGTGGAGCAACATGGCTAGCATTCGCAAGCTGGTGTAAGTGTAAGAGGTATGAGTGTGCAGCAACATGGCTAGCACTCGCAAGCGGGTGTAAGTGTAAGAGGTATGAATGTACAGCAACATGGCTAGCACTCGCAAGCGGGTGTAAGTGTTAGAGGTATGAGTGTGCAGCGACATGGCTAGCACTCGCAAGCGGGTGTAAGTTTAAGAGGTATGAGTGTGCAGCAACATGGCAAGCCCTCGCAAACAGGTGTAAGTGTAAGAGGTATGAGTGTGCAGCAACATGGCTAGCACTCGCAAGCAGGTGTAAGTGTAAGAGGTATGAGTGTGCAGCAACATGGCTAGCACTCGCAATAAGGTGTAAGTGTAAGAGGAATGAATGTGCAGCAACATGGCTAGCACTTGCAAGCAGGTGTAAGTGTTAGAGGTATGAGTGTGCAGCCACTTGTCTAGCACTCGCAAGCAGGTGTAGTGTAAGAGGTATGAGTGTGCAGCAAGATGGCTAGCACTCGCAAGCGGGTGTAAGTGTAAGACGTATGAGTGTGCAGCCACTTGGTTAGCACTCGCAATAAGGTGTAAGTGTAAGAGGTATGAGTGTGCAGCAACATGGCTAGCACTCGCAAACAGGTGTAAGTGTAAGAGGCATGAGTGTGCTTCCACTTGGTTAGCACTCGCAAGCAGGTGTAAGTGTAATAGGTATGAGTGTGCAGCAACATGGCTAGCACTCGCAATAAGGTGAAAGTGTAAGAGGTATGAATGTGCAGCAACATGGCTAGCACCCGCAAGCAGGTGTAAGTGTAAGAGGTATGAGTGTGCAGCAACATGGCTAGCACTCGCAATAAGGTGTAAGTGTAAGAGGTATGAATGTGCAGCAACATGGCTAGCACTTGCAAGCAGGTGTAAGTGTTAGAGGTATGAGTGTGCAGCCACTTGCCTAGCACTCGCAAGCAGGTGTACGTTACGAGGTATGAGTGTGCAGCAACATGGCTAGCACTCGCAAGCAGGTGTAAGTGTAAGACATATGAGTGTGCAGCCACTTGGCTAGCACTCGCAATAAGGTGTAAGTGTATGAGGTATGAGTGTGCAGCAACATGGCTAGCACTCGCAAACAGGTGTAAGTGTAAGAGGCATGAGTGTGCTGCCACTTGGCTAGCACTCGCAAGCAGGTGTAAGTGTAATAGGTATGAGAGTGCAGCAACATGGCTAGCACTCGCAAGCAGGTGTAAGTGTAAGAGGTATGAGTGTGCAGCAACATGGCTAGCACTCGCCAGCAGGTGTAAGTGTAAGAGGTATGAGTGTGCAGCAACATGGCTAGCACTCGCAAGCAGGTGTAAGTGTAAGAGGTATGAGTGTGCAGCAACATGGCTATCACTCGCAATAAGGTGTAAGTGTAAGAGGTATGAATGTGCAGCAACATGGCTAGCACTTGCAAGCAGGTGTAAGTGTTAGAGGTATGAGTGTGCAGCCACTTGTCTAGCAATCGCAAGCAGGTGTAAGTGTAAGAGGTATGAGTGTGCAGCAACATGGCTAGCACTCGCAAGCGGGTGTATGTGTAAGACGTATGAGTGTGCAGCCACTGGGCTAGCACTCGCAATAAGGTGTAAGTGTAAGAGAAATGAGTGTGCAGCAACATGGCTAGCACTCGCAAACAGGTGTAAGTGTAAGAGGCATGTGTGTGCTGCCACTTGGCTAGCACCCGCAAGCAGGTGTAAGTGTAATAGGTATGAGTGTGCAGCAACATGGCTAGCACTCGCAAGCGGGTGTAAGTGTAAGAGATATGAGTGTGCAGCAACATGGCTAGCAATCGCAAGCAGGTGTAAGTGTAAGAGGTATGAGTGTGCAGCAACATGGCTAGCACTCGCAATAAGTGTGTAAGTTTAAGAGGTTTGAATGTGCAGCAACATGGCTAGCACTTGCAAGCAGGTGTAAGTGTTAGAGGTATGAGTGTGCAGCCACTTGGCTAGCACTCGCAAGCAGGTGTAAGTGTAAGAGGTATGAGTGTGCAGCAACATGGCTAGCACTCGCAAGCGGGTATAAGTGTAAGACGTATGAGTGTGCAGCCACTTGGCTAGCACTCGCAATAAGGTGTAAGTGTAAGAGGTATGAGTGTGCAGCAACATGGCTAGCACTCGCAAGCAGGTGTAAGTGTAAGAGGCATGAGTGTGCTGCCACTTGGCTAGCACTCGCAAGCAGGTGTAAGTGTAAGAGGTATAAGTGTGCAGCAACATGGCTAGCACTCGCAAGTGGGTATAAGTGTAAGACGTATGAGTGTGCAGCCACTTGGCTAGCACACGCAATAAGGTGTAAGTGTAAGAGGTTTGAATGTGCAGCAACATGGCTAGCACTTGCAAGCAGGTGTAAGTGTTAGAGGTATGAGTGTGCAGCCACTTGGCTAGCACTCGCAAGCAGGTGTAAGTGTAAGTGGTATGAGTGTGCAGGAACATGGCTAGCACTCGCAAGCGGGTATAAGTGTAAGACGTATGAGTGTGCAGCCACTTGGCTAGCACACGCAATAAGGTGTAAGTGTAAGAGGTATGAGTGTGCAGCAACATGGTTAGCACTCGCAAGCAGGTGTAAGTGTAAGAGGCATGAGTGTGCTGCCACTTGGCTAGCACTCGCAAGCAGGTGTAAGTGTAAGAGGTATGAGTGTGCAGCAACATGGCTAGAACTCGCAAGCGGGTGTAAGTGTAAGAGGTATGAGTGTGCAGCCACTTGGCTAGCAGTCGCAAGCAGGTGTAAGTGTAAGAGGCGTGAGTGTGCTGCCACTTTGCTAGCACTCGCAAGCAGGTGTAAGTATAAGAGGTATGAGTGTGCAGCAACATGGCTAGCACTCGCAAGCGTGTGTAAGTGTAAGAGGTATGAGTGTGCAGCAACATGGCTAGCACTCGCAGGCAGGTGTAAGTGTAAGAGGCATGAGTGTGCTGCCACTTGGCTAGCACTCGCAAGCAGGTGTAAGTGTAATATGTATGAGTGTGCAGCCACATGGCTAGTACTCGCGAGCATGTGTAAGAGGTATGATTGTGCAGCCACTTGGCTAGCACTCGCAAGCATGTGTAAGTGTAAGAGGTATGAGTGTGCAGCCACTTGGCTAGCACTCGCAAGCAGGTGCTAGTGTAAGAGGTATGAGTGTGCAGCAACATGGCTAGCATTCGCAAGCAGGTGTAAGTGTAAGAGGTATGAGTGTGCAGCAACATGGCTAGCATTCGCAAGCAGGTGCTAGTGTAAGAGGTATGAGTGTGCAGCAACATGGCTAGCATTCGCAAGCAGGTGTAAGTGTAAGAGGTATGAGTGTGCAGCAACATGGCTAGCACTCGCAAGCGGGTGTAAGTGTAAGAGGTATGAGTGTGCAGCAACATGGCTAGCACTCGCAAACAGGTGTAAGTGTAAGAGGTATGAGTGTGCTGCCACTTGGCTAACACTCGCAAGCAGGTGTAAGTGTAATAGGTATGAGTGTGCAGCAACATGGCTAGCACTCGCAAGCAGGTGTAAGTGTAAGAGGTATGAGTGTGCAGCAACATGGCTAGCACTCGCAAGCAGGTGTAAGTGTAAGAGGTATGAGTGTGCAGCAACATGGCTAGCACTCGCAAGCAGGTGTAAGTGTAAGAGGTATGAGTGTGCAGCAAAATGGCTATCACTCGCAATAAGGTGTAAGTGTAAGAGGTATGAATGTGCAGCAACATGGCTAGCACTTGCAAGACGGTGTAAGTGTTAGAGGTATGAGTGTGCAGCCACTTGTCTAGCACTCGCAAGCAGGTGTAAGTGTAAGAGGTATGAGTGTGCAGCAACATGGCTAGCACTCGCAAGCGGGTGTAAGTGTAAGACGTATGAGTGTGCAGCCACTTGGCTAGCACTCGCAATAAGGTGTAAGTGTAAGAGGTATGAGTGTGCAGCAACATGGCTAGCACTCGCAAACAGGTGTAAGTGTAAGAGGCATGAGTGTGCTGCCACTTGCCTAGCATTCGCAAGCAGGTGTAAGTGTAATAGGTATGAGTGTGCAGCAACATGGCTAGCACTCGCAAGCGGGTGTAAGTGTGAGAGATATGAGTGTGCAGCAATATGGCTAGCACTCGCAAGCAGGTGTAAGTGTAAGAGGTATGAGTGTGCAGCAACATGGCTAGCACTCGCAAGCTGGTGTAAGTGTAAGAGGTATGAGTGTGCAACAACATGGCTAGCACTTGAAATAAGGTGTCAGTTTAAGAGGTTTGAATGTGCAGCAACATGGCTAGCACTTGCAAGCAGGTGTAAGTGTTAGAGGTATGAGTGTGCAGCCACTTGGCTAGCACTCGCAAGCGGGTATAAGTGTAAGACGTATGAGTGAGCAGCCACTTGGATAGCACTCGCAATAAGGTGTTAGTGTAAGAGGTATGAGTGTGCAGCAACATGGCTAGCACTCGCAAGCAGGTGTAAGTGTAAGAGGCATGTGTGTGCTGCCACTTGGCTAGAACCCGCAAGCAGGTGTAAGTGTAATAGGTATGAGTGTGCAGCAACATGGCTAGCACTCGCAAGCGGGTGTAAGTGTAAGAGATATGATTGTGCAGCAACATGGCTAGCACTCGCAAGCAGGTGTAAGTGTAAGAGGTATGAGTGTGCAGCAACATGGCTAGCACTCGCAATAAGTGTGTAAGTTTAAGAGGTTTGAATGTGCAGCAACATGGCTAGCACTTGCAAGCAGGTGTAAGTGTTAGAGGTATGAGTGTGCAGCCACTTGGCTAGCACTCGCAAGCAGGTGTAAGTGTAAGAGGTATGAGTGTGCAGCAACATGGCTAGCACTCGCAAGCGGGTATAAGTGTAAGACGTATGAGTGTGCAGCCACTTGGCTAGCACTCGCAATAAGGTGTAAGTGTAAGAGGTATGAGGGTGCAGCAACATGGCTAGCACTCGCAAGCAGGTGTAAGTGTAAGAGGCATGAGTGTGCTGCCACTTGGCTATCACTCGCAAGCAGGTGTAAGTGTAAGAGGTATAAGTGTGCAGCAACATGGCTAGCACTCGCAAGCGGGTATAAGTGTAAGACGTATGAGTGTGCAGCCACTTGGCTAGCACACGCAATAAGGTGTAAGTGTAAGAGGTTTGAATGTGCAGCAACATGGCTAGCACTTGCAAGCAGGTGTAAGTGTTAGAGGTATGAGTGTGCAGCCACTTGGCTAGCACTCGCAAGCAGGTGTAAGTGTAAGTGGTATGAGTGTGCAGCAACATGGCTAGCACTCGCAAGCGGGTATAAGTGTAAGACGTATGAGTGTGCAGCCACTTGGCTAGCACACGCAATAAGGTGTAAGTGTAAGAGGTATGAGTGTGCAGCAACATGGTTAGCACTCGCAAGCAGGTGTAATTGTAAGAGGCATGAGTGTGCTGCCACTTGGCTAGCACTCGCAAGCAGGTGTAAGTGTAAGAGGTATGAGTGTGCAGCAACATGGCTAGAACTCGCAAGCGGGTGTAAGTGTAAGAGGTATGAGTGTGCAGCCACTTGGCTAGCAGTCGCAAGCAGGTGTAAGTGTAAGAGGCGTGAGTGTGCTGCCACTTGGCTAGCACTCGCAAGCAGGTGTAAGTATAAGAGGTATGAGTGTGCAGCAACATGGCTAGCACTCGCAAGTGGGTATAAGTGTAAGACGTATGAGTGTGCAGCCACTTGGCTAGCACACGCAATAAGGTGTAAGTGTAAGAGGTTTGAATGTGCAGCAACATGGCTAGCACTTGCAAGCAGGTGTAAGTGTTAGAGGTATGAGTGTGCAGCCACTTGGCTAGCACTCGCAAGCAGGTGTAAGTGTAAGTGGTATGAGTGTGCAGGAACATGGCTAGCACTCGCAAGCGGGTATAAGTGTAAGACGTATGAGTGTGCAGCCACTTGGCTAGCACACGCAATAAGGTGTAAGTGTAAGAGGTATGAGTGTGCAGCAACATGGTTAGCACTCGCAAGCAGGTGTAAGTGTAAGAGGCATGAGTGTGCTGCCACTTGGCTAGCACTCGCAAGCAGGTGTAAGTGTAAGAGGTATGAGTGTGCAGCAACATGGCTAGAACTCGCAAGCGGGTGTAAGTGTAAGAGGTATGAGTGTGCAGCCACTTGGCTAGCAGTCGCAAGCAGGTGTAAGTGTAAGAGGCGTGAGTGTGCTGCCACTTTGCTAGCACTCGCAAGCAGGTGTAAGTATAAGAGGTATGAGTGTGCAGCAACATGGCTAGCACTCGCAAGCGTGTGTAAGTGTAAGAGGTATGAGTGTGCAGCAACATGGCTAGCACTCGCAGGCAGGTGTAAGTGTAAGAGGCATGAGTGTGCTGCCACTTGGCTAGCACTCGCAAGCAGGTGTAAGTGTAAGAGGTATGAGTGTGCAGCAGCATGGCAAGCACTAATAGGCAGGTGCTAGTGTAAGAGGTATGAGTGTGCAGCCACTTGGCTAACACTCGCAATCTGGTGTAAGTTTAAGAGGTATGATTGTGCAGCCACTTGGCTAGCACTCGCAAGCAGGTGTAAGTGTAATATGTATGAGTGTGCAGCCACATGGCTAGTACTCGCGAGCATGTGTAAGAGGTATGATTGTGCAGCCACTTGGCTAGCACTCGCAAGCATGTGTAAGTGTAAGAGGTATGAGTGTGCAGCCACTTGGCTAGCACTCGCAAGCAGGTGCTAGTGTAAGAGGTATGAGTGTGCAGCAACATGGCTAGCATTCGCAAGCAGGTGTAAGTGTAAGAGGTATGAGTGTGCAGCAACATGGCTAGCATTCGCAAGCAGGTGCTAGTGTAAGAGGTATGAGTGTGCAGCAACATGGCTAGCATTCGCAAGCAGGTGTAAGTGTAAGAGGTATGAGTGTGCAGCAACATGGCTAGCACTCGCAAGCGGGTGTAAGTGTAAGAGGTATGAGTGTGCAGCAACATGGCTAGCACTCGCAAACAGGTGTAAGTGTAAGAGGTATGAGTGTGCTGCCACTTGGCTAACACTCGCAAGCAGGTGTAAGTGTAATAGGTATGAGTGTGCAGCAACATGGCTAGCACTCGCAAGCAGGTGTAAGTGTAAGAGGTATGAGTGTGCAGCAACATGGCTAGCACTCGCAAGCAGGTGTAAGTGTAAGAGGTATGAGTGTGCAGCAACATGGCTAGCACTCGCAAGCAGGTGTAAGTGTAAGAGGTATGAGTGTGCAGCAAAATGGCTATCACTCGCAATAAGGTGTAAGTGTAAGAGGTATGAATGTGCAGCAACATGGCTAGCACTTGCAAGACGGTGTAAGTGTTAGAGGTATGAGTGTGCAGCCACTTGTCTAGCACTCGCAAGCAGGTGTAAGTGTAAGAGGTATGAGTGTGCAGCAACATGGCTAGCACTCGCAAGCGGGTGTAAGTGTAAGACGTATGAGTGTGCAGCCACTTGGCTAGCACTCGCAATAAGGTGTAAGTGTAAGAGGTATGAGTGTGCAGCAACATGGCTAGCACTCGCAAACAGGTGTAAGTGTAAGAGGCATGAGTGTGCTGCCACTTGCCTAGCATTCGCAAGCAGGTGTAAGTGTAATAGGTATGAGTGTGCAGCAACATGGCTAGCACTCGCAAGCGGGTGTAAGTGTGAGAGATATGAGTGTGCAGCAATATGGCTAGCACTCGCAAGCAGGTGTAAGTGTAAGAGGTATGAGTGTGCAGCAACATGGCTAGCACTCGCAAGCTGGTGTAAGTGTAAGAGGTATGAGTGTGCAACAACATGGCTAGCACTTGAAATAAGGTGTCAGTTTAAGAGGTTTGAATGTGCAGCAACATGGCTAGCACTTGCAAGCAGGTGTAAGTGTTAGAGGTATGAGTGTGCAGCCACTTGGCTAGCACTCGCAAGCGGGTATAAGTGTAAGACGTATGAGTGAGCAGCCACTTGGATAGCACTCGCAATAAGGTGTTAGTGTAAGAGGTATGAGTGTGCAGCAACATGGCTAGCACTCGCAAGCAGGTGTAAGTGTAAGAGGCATGTGTGTGCTGCCACTTGGCTAGAACCCGCAAGCAGGTGTAAGTGTAATAGGTATGAGTGTGCAGCAACATGGCTAGCACTCGCAAGCGGGTGTAAGTGTAAGAGATATGATTGTGCAGCAACATGGCTAGCACTCGCAAGCAGGTGTAAGTGTAAGAGGTATGAGTGTGCAGCAACATGGCTAGCACTCGCAATAAGTGTGTAAGTTTAAGAGGTTTGAATGTGCAGCAACATGGCTAGCACTTGCAAGCAGGTGTAAGTGTTAGAGGTATGAGTGTGCAGCCACTTGGCTAGCACTCGCAAGCAGGTGTAAGTGTAAGAGGTATGAGTGTGCAGCAACATGGCTAGCACTCGCAAGCGGGTATAAGTGTAAGACGTATGAGTGTGCAGCCACTTGGCTAGCACTCGCAATAAGGTGTAAGTGTAAGAGGTATGAGGGTGCAGCAACATGGCTAGCACTCGCAAGCAGGTGTAAGTGTAAGAGGCATGAGTGTGCTGCCACTTGGCTATCACTCGCAAGCAGGTGTAAGTGTAAGAGGTATAAGTGTGCAGCAACATGGCTAGCACTCGCAAGCGGGTATAAGTGTAAGACGTATGAGTGTGCAGCCACTTGGCTAGCACACGCAATAAGGTGTAAGTGTAAGAGGTTTGAATGTGCAGCAACATGGCTAGCACTTGCAAGCAGGTGTAAGTGTTAGAGGTATGAGTGTGCAGCCACTTGGCTAGCACTCGCAAGCAGGTGTAAGTGTAAGTGGTATGAGTGTGCAGCAACATGGCTAGCACTCGCAAGCGGGTATAAGTGTAAGACGTATGAGTGTGCAGCCACTTGGCTAGCACACGCAATAAGGTGTAAGTGTAAGAGGTATGAGTGTGCAGCAACATGGTTAGCACTCGCAAGCAGGTGTAATTGTAAGAGGCATGAGTGTGCTGCCACTTGGCTAGCACTCGCAAGCAGGTGTAAGTGTAAGAGGTATGAGTGTGCAGCAACATGGCTAGAACTCGCAAGCGGGTGTAAGTGTAAGAGGTATGAGTGTGCAGCCACTTGGCTAGCAGTCGCAAGCAGGTGTAAGTGTAAGAGGCGTGAGTGTGCTGCCACTTGGCTAGCACTCGCAAGCAGGTGTAAGTATAAGAGGTATGAGTGTGCAGCAACATGGCTAGCACTCGCAAGCGTGTGTAAGTGTAAGAGGTATGAGTGTGCAGCAACATGGCTAGCACTCGCAGGCAGGTGTAAGTGTAAGAGGCATGAGTGTGCTGCCACTTGGCTAGCACTCGCAAGCAGGTGTAAGTGTAAGAGGTATGAGTGTGCAGCAGCATGGCAAGCACTAATAGGCAGGTGCTAGTGTAAGAGGTATGAGTGTGCAGCCACTTGGCTAACACTCACAAGCTGGTGTAAGTTTAAGAGGTATGATTGTGCAGCCAATTGGCTAGCACTCGCAAGCAGGTGTAAGTGTAATAGGTATGAGTGTGCAGCCACATGGCTAGTACTCGCGAGCATGTGTAAGAGGTATGATTGTGCAGCCACTTGGCTAGCACTCGCAAGCATGTGTAAGTGTAAGAGGTATGAGTGTGCAGCCACTTGGCTAGCACTCGCAAGCAGGTGCTAGTGTAAGAGGTATGAGTGTGCAGCAACATGGCTAGCATTCGCAAGCAGGTGTAAGTGTAAGAGGTATGAGTGTGCAGCAACATGGCTAGCATTCGCAAGCAGGTGCTAGTGTAAGAGGTATGATTGTGCAGCCACTTGGCTAGCACTCGCAAGCATGTGTAAGTGTAAGAGGTATGATTGTGCAGCCACTTGGCTAGCACTCGCAAGCATGTGTAAGTGTAAGAGGCATGAGTGTGCTGCCACTTGGATAACACTCGCAAGCAGGTGTAAGTGTAATAGGTATGAGTGTGCAGCAACATGGCTAGCACTCGCAAGCAGGTGCTAGTGTAAGAGGTATGAGTGTGCAGCAACATGGCTAGCACTCGCAAACAGGTGTAAGTGTAAGAGGCATGAGTGTGCTGCCACTTGCCTAGCATTCGCAAGCAGGTGTAAGTGTAATAGGTATGAGTGTGCAGCAACATGGCTAGCACTCGCGAGCGGGTGTAAGTGTGAGAGATATGAGTGTGCAGCAATATGGCTAGCACTCGCAAGCAGGTGTAAGTGTAAGAGGTATGAGTGTGCAGCAACATGGCTAGCACTCGCAAGCTGGTGTAAGTGTAAGAGGTATGAGTGTGCAGCAACATGGCTAGCACTCGCAATAAGGTGTAAGTTTAAGAGGTTTGAATGTGCAGCAACATGGCTAGCACTTGCAAGCAGGTGTAAGTGTTAGAGGTATGAGTGTGCAGCCACTTGGCTAGCACTCGCAAGCGGGTATAAGTGTAAGACGTATGAGTGTGCAGCCACTTGGATAGCACTCGCAATAAGGTGTTAGTGTAAGAGGTATGAGTGTGCAGCAACATGGCTAGCACTCGCAAGCAGGTGTAAGTGTAAGAGGCATGAGTGTGCTGCCACTTGGCTAGCACTCGCAAGCAGGTGTAAGTGTAAGAGGTATGAGTGTGCAGCAACATGGCTAGCACTCGCAAGCGGGTATAAGTGTAAGACGTATGAGTGTGCAGCCACTTGGCTAGCACACGCAATAAGGTGTAAGTGTAAGAGGTATGAGTGTGCAGCAACATGGCTAGCACTCGCAATAAGGTGTAAGTTTAAGAGGTTTGAATGTGCAGCAACATGGCTAGCACTTGCAAGCAGGTGTGTTAGAGGTATGAGTGTGCAGCCACTTGGCTAGCACTCGCAAGCAGGTGTAAGTGTAAGAGGTATGAGTGTGCAGCCACTTGGCTAGCACACGCAATAAGGTGTAAGTGTAAGAGGTATGAGTGTGCAGCAACATGGTTAGCACTCGGAAGCAGGTGTAAGTGTAAGAGGCATGAGTGTGCTGCCACTTGGCTAGCACTCGCAAGCAGGTGTAAGTGTAAGAGGTATGAGTGTGCAGCAACATGGCTAGCACTCGCAAGCGGATTTAAGTGTAAGAGGTATGAGTGTGCTGCCACTTGGCTAGCAGTCGCAATCAGGTGTAAGTATAAGAGGTATGAGTGTGCAACAACATGGCTAGCACTCGCAAGCGGGTGTAAGTGTAAGAGGTATGAGTGTGCAGCAACATGGCTAGCACTCGCAAGCAGGTGTAAGTGTAAGAGGCATGAGTGTGCTGCCACTTGGCTAGCACTCGCAAGCAGGTGTAAGTGTAAGAGGTATGAGTGTGCAGCAACATGGCAAGCTCTAATAGGCAGGTGCTAGTGTAAGAGGTATGAGTGTGCAGCCACTTGGCTAACACTCGTAAGCTGGTGTAAGTTTAAGAGGTATGATTGTGCAGCCACTTGGCTAGCACTCGCAAGCATGTGTAAGTGTAAGAGGTATGAGTGTGCAGCCACTTGGCTAGCACTCGCAAGCGGGTGTAAGTGTAAGAAGAATGAGTGTGCAGCCACTTGGCTAGCACTCGCAAGCAGGTGTAAGTGTAATAGGTATGAGTGTGCAGCCACTTGGCTAGTACTCGCGAGCATGTGTAAGAGGTATGATTGTGCAGCCACTTGGCTAGCACTCGCAAGCATGTGTAAGTGTAAGAGGTATGAGTGTGCAGCCACTTGGCTAGCACTCGCAAGCAGGTGCTAGTGTAAGAGGTATGAGTGTGCAGCAACATGGCTAGCATTCGCAAGCAGGTGTAAGTGTAAGAGGTATGAGTGTGCAGCAACATGGCTAGCACTCGCAAGCGGGTGTAAGTGTAAGAGGTATGAATGTGCAGCCACTTGGCTAGCACTCGCAAGCAGGTGTAAGTGTAATTGGTATGGGTGTGCAGCCACTTGCCTAGCACTCGCAAGCATGTGTGAGAGGTATGATTGTGCAGCCACTTGGCTAGCACTCGCAAGCATGTGTAAGTGTAAGAGGTATGAGTGTGCAGCCACATGGCTAGCACTCGCAAGCAGGTGCTAGTGTAAGAGGTATGAGTGTGCAGCAACATGGCTAGCATTCGCAAGCAGGTGTAAGTGTAAGAGGTATGAGTGTGCAGCAACATGACTAGCATTCGCAAGCAGGTGCTAGTGTAAGAGGTATGAGTGTGCAGCAACATGGCTAGCATTCGCAAGCAGGTGTAAGTGTAAGAAGTATGAGTGTGCAGCAACATGGCTAGCACTCGCAAGTGGGTGTAAGTGTAAGAGGTATGAGTGTGCTGCCACTTGGCTAGCACTCGCAAGCATGTGTAAGTGTAAGAGGTATGAGTGTGCAGCCACTTGGCTAGCACTCGCAAGCAGGTGCTAGTGTAAGAGGTATGAGTGTGCAGCAACATGGCTAGCATTCGCAAGCTGGTGTAAGTGTAAGAGGTATTAGTGTGCAGCAACATGGCTAGCACTCGCAAGCGGGTGTAAGTGTAAGAGGTATGAATGTGCAGCAACATGGCTAGCACTCGCAAGCGGGTGTAAGTGTAAGGGTATGAGTGTGCAGCCACATGGCTAGCACTCGCAAGCGGGTGTAAGTGTAAGAGGTATGAGTGTGCAGCAACATGGCTAGCACTCGCAAGCAGTTGTAAGTGTAAGAGGTATGAGTGTGCAGCAAAATGGCTAGCACTCGCAAGCAGGTGTAAGTGTAAGAGGTATGAGTGTGCAGCAACATGGCTAACACTCGCAATATGGTGTAAGTGTAAGAGGTATGAATGTGCAGCAACATGGCTAGCACTTGCAAGCAGGTGTAAGTGTAAGAGGTATGAGTGTGCAGCCACATGGCTAGCACTCGCAAGCAGGTGTAAGTGTAAGAGGTGTGAGTGTGCAGCAACATGGCTAGCACTCGCAAGCGGGTATAAGTTTAAGACGTATGAGTGTGCAGCCACTTGGCTAGCACACGCAATAAGGTGTAAGTGTAAGAGGTATGAGTGTGCAGCAACATGGTTAGCACTCGCAAGCAGGTGTAAGTGTAAGAGGCATGAGTGTGCTGCCACTTGGCTAGCACTCGCAAGCAGGTGTAAGTGTAAGAGGTATGAGTGTGCAGCAACATGGCTAGCACTCGCAAGCGGGTGTAAGTGTAAGAGGTATGAGTGTGCTGCCACTTGGCTAGCAGTCGCAAGCAGGTGTAAGTGTAAGAGGCATGAGTGTGCTGCCACTTGGCTAGCAATCTTAAGCAGGTGTAAGTATAAGAGTTATGAGTGTGCAGCAACATGGCTAGCACTCGCAAGCGGGTGTAAGTGTAAGAGGCATGAGTGTGCTGCCACTTGTCTAGCACTCGCAAGCAGGTGTAAGTGTAAGAGGTATGAGTGTGCAGCCACTTGGCTAGCACTCGCAAGCAGGTGTAAGTGTAATAGGTATGAGTGTGCAGCCACTTGGCTAGTACCCGCGAGCATGTGTAAGAGGTGTGATTGTGCAGTCACTTGGCTAGCACTCGCAAGCATGTGTAAGTGTAAGAGGTATGAGTGTGCAGCCACTTGGCTAACACTCGCAAGCAGGTGTAAGTGTAATAGGTATGAGTGTGCAGCAACATGGCTAGCACTCGCAAGCAGGTGTAAGTGTAAGAGGTATGAGTGTGCAGCAACATGGCTAGCACTCGCAAGCAGGTGTAAGTGTAAGAGGTATGAGTGTGCAGCAACATGGCTAGCACTCGCAAGCAGGTGTAAGTGTAAGAGGTATGAGTGTGCAGCAACATGGCTAGCACTCGCAAGCAGGTGTAAGTGTAAGAGGTATGAGTGTGCAGCAACATGGCTAGCACTCGCAAGCAGGTGTAAGTGTAAGAGGTATGAGTGTGCAGCAAAATGGCTATCACTCGCAATAAGGTGTAAGTGTAAGAGGTATGAATGTGCAGCAACATGGCTAGCACTTGCAAGACGGTGTAAGTGTTAGAGGTATGAGTGTGCAGCCACTTGTCTAGCACTCGCAAGCAGGTGTAAGTGTAAGAGGTATGAGTGTGCAGCAACATGGCTAGCACTCGCAAGCGGGTGTAAGTGTAAGACGTATGAGTGTGCAGCCACTTGGCTAGCACTCGCAATAAGGTGTAAGTGTAAGAGGTATGAGTGTGCAGCAACATGGCTAGCACTCGCAAACAGGTGTAAGTGTAAGAGGCATGAGTGTGCTGCCACTTGCCTAGCATTCGCAAGCAGGTGTAAGTGTAATAGGTATGAGTGTGCAGCAACATGGCTAGCACTCGCAAGCGGGTGTAAGTGTGAGAGATATGAGTGTGCAGCAATATGGCTAGCACTCGCAAGCAGGTGTAAGTGTAAGAGGTATGAGTGTGCAGCAACATGGCTAGCACTCGCAAGCTGGTGTAAGTGTAAGAGGTATGAGTGTGCAACAACATGGCTAGCACTTGCAATAAGGTGTCAGTTTAAGAGGTTTGAATGTGCAGCAACATGGCTAGCACTTGCAAGCAGGTGTAAGTGTTAGAGGTATGAGTGTGCAGCCACTTGGCTAGCACTCGCAAGCGGGTATAAGTGTAAGACGTATGAGTGTGCAGCCACTTGGATAGCACTCGCAATAAGGTGTTAGTGTAAGAGGTATGAGTGTGCAGCAACATGGCTAGCACTCGCAAGCAGGTGTAAGTGTAAGAGGCATGTGTGTGCTGCCACTTGGCTAGAACCCGCAAGCAGGTGTAAGTGTAATAGGTATGAGTGTGCAGCAACATGGCTAGCACTCGCAAGCGGGTGTAAGTGTAAGAGATATGATTGTGCAGCAACATGGCTAGCACTCGCAAGCAGGTGTAAGTGTAAGAGGTATGAGTGTGCAGCAACATGGCTAGCACTCGCAATAAGTGTGTAAGTTTAAGAGGTTTGAATGTGCAGCAACATGGCTAGCACTTGCAAGCAGGTGTAAGTGTTAGAGGTATGAGTGTGCAGCCACTTGGCTAGCACTCGCAAGCAGGTGTAAGTGTAAGAGGTATGAGTGTGCAGCAACATGGCTAGCACTCGCAAGCGGGTATAAGTGTAAGACGTATGAGTGTGCAGCCACTTGGCTAGCACTCGCAATAAGGTGTAAGTGTAAGAGGTATGAGTGTGCAGCAACATGGCTAGCACTCGCAAGCAGGTGTAAGTGTAAGAGGCATGAGTGTGCTGCCACTTGGCTAGCACTCGCAAGCAGGTGTAAGTGTAAGAGGTATAAGTGTGCAGCAACATGGCTAGCACTCGCAAGCGGGTATAAGTGTAAGACGTATGAGTGTGCAGCCACTTGGCTAGCACACGCAATAAGGTGTAAGTGTAAGAGGTTTGAATGTGCAGCAACATGGCTAGCACTTGCAAGCAGGTGTAAGTGTTAGAGGTATGAGTGTGCAGCCACTTGGCTAGCACTCGCAAGCAGGTGTAAGTGTAAGTGGTATGAGTGTGCAGCAACATGGCTAGCACTCGCAAGCGGGTATAAGTGTAAGACGTATGAGTGTGCAGCCACTTGGCTAGCACACGCAATAAGGTGTAAGTGTAAGAGGTATGAGTGTGCAGCAACATGGTTAGCACTCGCAAGCAGGTGTAATTGTAAGAGGCATGAGTGTGCTGCCACTTGGCTAGCACTCGCAAGCAGGTGTAAGTGTAAGAGGTATGAGTGTGCAGCAACATGGCTAGAACTCGCAAGCGGGTGTAAGTGTAAGAGGTATGAGTGTGCAGCCACTTGGCTAGCAGTCGCAAGCAGGTGTAAGTGTAAGAGGCGTGAGTGTGCTGCCACTTGGCTAGCACTCGCAAGCAGGTGTAAGTATAAGAGGTATGAGTGTGCAGCAACATGGCTAGCACTCGCAAGCGTGTGTAAGTGTAAGAGGTATGAGTGTGCAGCAACATGGCTAGCACTCGCAGGCAGGTGTAAGTGTAAGAGGCATGAGTGTGCTGCCACTTGGCTAGCACTCGCAAGCAGGTGTAAGTGTAAGAGGTATGAGTGTGCAGCAGCATGGCAAGCACTAATAGGCAGGTGCTAGTGTAAGAGGTATGAGTGTGCAGCCACTTGGCTAACACTCACAAGCTGGTGTAAGTTTAAGAGGTATGATTGTGCAGCCAATTGGCTAGCACTCGCAAGCAGGTGTAAGTGTAATAGGTATGAGTGTGCAGCCACATGGCTAGTACTCGCGAGCATGTGTAAGAGGTATGATTGTGCAGCCACTTGGCTAGCACTCGCAAGCATGTGTAAGTGTAAGAGGTATGAGTGTGCAGCCACTTGGCTAGCACTCGCAAGCAGGTGCTAGTGTAAGAGGTATGAGTGTGCAGCAACATGGCTAGCATTCGCAAGCAGGTGTAAGTGTAAGAGGTATGAGTGTGCAGCAACATGGCTAGCATTCGCAAGCAGGTGCTAGTGTAAGAGGTATGATTGTGCAGCCACTTGGCTAGCACTCGCAAGCATGTGTAAGTGTAAGAGGTATGATTGTGCAGCCACTTGGCTAGCACTCGCAAGCATGTGTAAGTGTAAGAGGCATGAGTGTGCTGCCACTTGGATAACACTCGCAAGCAGGTGTAAGTGTAATAGGTATGAGTGTGCAGCAACATGGCTAGCACTCGCAAGCAGGTGCTAGTGTAAGAGGTATGAGTGTGTAGCAACATGGCTAGCACTCGCAAACAGGTGTAAGTGTAAGAGGCATGAGTGTGCTGCCACTTGCCTAGCATTCGCAAGCAGGTGTAAGTGTAATAGGTATGAGTGTGCAGCAACATGGCTAGCACTCGCAAGCAGTTGTAAGTGTAAGAGGTATGAGTGTGCAGCAAAATGGCTAGCACTCGCAAGCAGGTGTAAGTGTAAGAGGTATGAGTGTGCAGCAACATGGCTAGCACTCGCAAGCTGGTGTAAGTGTATGAGGTATGAGTGTGCAGCAACATGGCTAGCACTCGCAATAAGGTGTAAGTTTAAGAGGTTTGAATGTGCAGCAACATGGCTAGCACTTGCAAGCAGGTGTAAGTGTTAGAGGTATGAGTGTGCAGCCACTTGGCTAGCACTCGCAAGCGGGTATAAGTGTAAGACGTATGAGTGTGCAGCCACTTGGATAGCACTCGCAATAAGGTGTTAGTGTAAGAGGTATGAGTGTGCAGCAACATGGCTAGCACTCGCAAGCAGGTGTAAGTGTAAGAGGCATGAGTGTGCTGCCACTTGGCTAGCACTCGCAAGCAGGTGTAAGTGTAAGAGGTATGAGTGTGCAGCAACATGGCTAGCACTCGCAAGCGGGTATAAGTGTAAGACGTATGAGTGTGCAGCCACTTGGCTAGCACACGCAATAAGGTGTAAGTGTAAGAGGTATGAGTGTGCAGCAACATGGCTAGCACTCGCAATAAGGTGTAAGTTTAAGAGGTTTGAATGTGCAGCAACATGGCTAGCACTTGCAAGCAGGTGTGTTAGAGGTATGAGTGTGCAGCCACTTGGCTAGCACTCGCAAGCAGGTGTAAGTGTAAGAGGTATGAGTGTGCAGCCACTTGGCTAGCACACGCAATAAGGTGTAAGTGTAAGAGGTATGAGTGTGCAGCAACATGGTTAGCACTCGGAAGCAGGTGTAAGTGTAAGAGGCATGAGTGTGCTGCCACTTGGCTAGCACTCGCAAGCAGGTGTAAGTGTAAGAGGTATGAGTGTGCAGCAACATGGCTAGCACTCGCAAGCGGATTTAAGTGTAAGAGGTATGAGTGTGCTGCCACTTGGCTAGCAGTCGCAATCAGGTGTAAGTATAAGAGGTATGAGTGTGCAACAACATGGCTAGCACTCGCAAGCGGGTGTAAGTGTAAGAGGTATGAGTGTGCAGCAACATGGCTAGCACTCGCAAGCAGGTGTAAGTGTAAGAGGCATGAGTGTGCTGCCACTTGGCTAGCACTCGCAAGCAGGTGTAAGTGTAAGAGGTATGAGTGTGCAGCAACATGGCAAGCTCTAATAGGCAGGTGCTAGTGTAAGAGGTATGAGTGTGCAGCCACTTGGCTAACACTCGTAAGCTGGTGTAAGTTTAAGAGGTATGATTGTGCAGCCACTTGGCTAGCACTCGCAAGCATGTGTAAGTGTAAGAGGTATGAGTGTGCAGCCACTTGGCTAGCACTCGCAAGCGGGTGTAAGTGTAAGAAGAATGAGTGTGCAGCCACTTGGCTAGCACTCGCAAGCAGGTGTAAGTGTAATAGGTATGAGTGTGCAGCCACTTGGCTAGTACTCGCGAGCATGTGTAAGAGGTATGATTGTGCAGCCACTTGGCTAGCACTCGCAAGCATGTGTAAGTGTAAGAGGTATGAGTGTGCAGCCACTTGGCTAGCACTCGCAAGCAGGTGCTAGTGTAAGAGGTATGAGTGTGCAGCAACATGGCTAGCATTCGCAAGCAGGTGTAAGTGTAAGAGGTATGAGTGTGCAGCAACATGGCTAGCACTCGCAAGCGGGTGTAAGTGTAAGAGGTATGAATGTGCAGCCACTTGGCTAGCACTCGCAAGCAGGTGTAAGTGTAATTGGTATGGGTGTGCAGCCACTTGCCTAGCACTCGCAAGCATGTGTGAGAGGTATGATTGTGCAGCCACTTGGCTAGCACTCGCAAGCATGTGTAAGTGTAAGAGGTATGAGTGTGCAGCCACATGGCTAGCACTCGCAAGCAGGTGCTAGTGTAAGAGGTATGAGTGTGCAGCAACATGGCTAGCATTCGCAAGCAGGTGTAAGTGTAAGAGGTATGAGTGTGCAGCAACATGACTAGCATTCGCAAGCAGGTGCTAGTGTAAGAGGTATGAGTGTGCAGCAACATGGCTAGCATTCGCAAGCAGGTGTAAGTGTAAGAAGTATGAGTGTGCAGCAACATGGCTAGCACTCGCAAGTGGGTGTAAGTGTAAGAGGTATGAGTGTGCTGCCACTTGGCTAGCACTCGCAAGCATGTGTAAGTGTAAGAGGTATGAGTGTGCAGCCACTTGGCTAGCACTCGCAAGCAGGTGCTAGTGTAAGAGGTATGAGTGTGCAGCAACATGGCTAGCATTCGCAAGCTGGTGTAAGTGTAAGAGGTATTAGTGTGCAGCAACATGGCTAGCACTCGCAAGCGGGTGTAAGTGTAAGAGGTATGAATGTGCAGCAACATGGCTAGCACTCGCAAGCGGGTGTAAGTGTAAGGGTATGAGTGTGCAGCCACATGGCTAGCACTCGCAAGCGGGTGTAAGTGTAAGAGGTATGAGTGTGCAGCAACATGGCTAGCACTCGCAAGCAGTTGTAAGTGTAAGAGGTATGAGTGTGCAGCAAAATGGCTAGCACTCGCAAGCAGGTGTAAGTGTAAGAGGTATGAGTGTGCAGCAACATGGCTAACACTCGCAATATGGTGTAAGTGTAAGAGGTATGAATGTGCAGCAACATGGCTAGCACTTGCAAGCAGGTGTAAGTGTAAGAGGTATGAGTGTGCAGCCACATGGCTAGCACTCGCAAGCAGGTGTAAGTGTAAGAGGTGTGAGTGTGCAGCAACATGGCTAGCACTCGCAAGCGGGTATAAGTTTAAGACGTATGAGTGTGCAGCCACTTGGCTAGCACACGCAATAAGGTGTAAGTGTAAGAGGTATGAGTGTGCAGCAACATGGTTAGCACTCGCAAGCAGGTGTAAGTGTAAGAGGCATGAGTGTGCTGCCACTTGGCTAGCACTCGCAAGCAGGTGTAAGTGTAAGAGGTATGAGTGTGCAGCAACATGGCTAGCACTCGCAAGCGGGTGTAAGTGTAAGAGGTATGAGTGTGCTGCCACTTGGCTAGCAGTCGCAAGCAGGTGTAAGTGTAAGAGGCATGAGTGTGCTGCCACTTGGCTAGCAATTTTAAGCAGGTGTAAGTATAAGAGTTATGAGTGTGCAGCAACATGGCTAGCACTCGCAAGCGGGTGTAAGTGTAAGAGGCATGAGTGTGCTGCCACTTGGCTAGCACTCGCAAGCAGGTGTAAGTGTAAGAGGTATGAGTGTGCAGCCACTTGGCTAGCACTCGCAAGCAGGTGTAAGTGTAATAGGTATGAGTGTGCAGCCACTTGGCTAGTACCCGCGAGCATGTGTAAGAGGTGTGATTGTGCAGTCACTTGGCTAGCACTCGCAAGCATGTGTAAGTGTAAGAGGTATGAGTGTGCAGCCACTTGGCTAGCACTCGCAAGCAGGTGCTAGTGTAAGAGGTATGAGTGTGCAGCAACATGGCTAGCATTCGCAAGCAGGTGTAAGTGTAAGAGGTATGAGTGTGCAGCAACATGGCTAGCACTCGCAAGCGGGTGTAAGTGTAAGAGGTATGAATGTGCAGCCACTCGGCTAGCACTCGCAAGCAGGTGTAAGTGTAATAGGTATGAGTGTGCAGCCACTTGCCTAGCACTCGCAAGCATGTGTAAGAGGTATGATTGTGCAGCCACTTGGCTAGCACTCGCAAGCATGTGTAAGTGTAAGAGGTATGAGTGTGCAGCCATTTGGCTAGCACTCGCAAGCAGGTGCTAGTTTAAGAGGTATGAGTGTGCAGCAACATGGCTAGCATTCGCAAGCTGGTGTAGGTGTAGGAGGTATGAGTGTGCAGCAACATGGCTAGCACTCGCAAGCGGGTGTAATTGTAAGAGGTATGAATGTGCAGCAACATGGCTAGCTCTCGCAAGCGGGTGTAAGTGTAAGGGTATGAGTGTGCAGCCACATGGCTAGCACTCGCAAGCGGGTGTAAGTGTAAGAGGTATGAGTGTGCAGCAACATGACTAGCACTCGCAAGCAGGTGTAAGTGTAAGAGGTATGAGTGTGCAGCAACATGGCTAGCACTCGCAAGCAGGTGTAAGTGTAAGAGGTATGAGTGTGCAGCAACATGGCTAGCACTTGCAAGCAGGTGTAAGTGTTAGAGGTATGAGTGTGCAGCCACTTGTCTAGCACTCGCAAGCAGGTGTAAGTGTAATAGGTATGAGTGTGCAGCAAGATGGCTAGCACTCGCAAGCGGGTGTAAGTGTAAGACGTATGAGTGTGCAGCCACTTGGCTAGCACTCGCAATAAGGTGTAAGTGTAAGAGGTATGAGTGTGCAGCAACATGGCTAGCACTCGCAAACAGGTGTAAGTGTAAGAGGCATGAGTGTGCTGCCACTTGGCTAGCACTCGCAAGCAGGTGTAAGTGTAATAGGTATGAGTGTGCAGCAACATGGCTAGCACTCGCAATAAGGTGTAAGTGTAATAGGTATGAATGTGAAGAAACATGGCTAGCACTCGCAAGCAGGTGTAAGTGTAAGAGGTATGAGTGTGCAGCAACATGGCTAGCACTCGCAAGCAGGTGTAAGTGTAAGAGGTATGAGTGTGCAGCAACATGGCTAGCACTCGCAAGCAGGTGTAAGTGTAAGAGGTATGAGTGTGCAGCAATATGGCTAGCACTCGCAAGCAGGTGTAAGTGTAAGAGGTATGAGTGTGCAGCAACATGGCTAGCACTCGCAAGCAGGTGTAAGTGTAAGAGGTATGAGTGTGCAGCAACATGGCTAGCACTCGCAATAAGGTGTAAGTTTAATAGGTTTGAATGTGCAGCAACATGGCTAGCACTTGCAAGCAGGTGTAAGTGTTAGAGGTATGAGTGTGCAGCCACTTGGCTAGCACTCGCAAGCAGGTGTAAGTGTAAGAGGTATGAGTGTGCAGCAACATGGCTCGCACTCGCAAGCGGGTATAAGTGTAAGACGTATGAGTGTGCAGCCACTTGGCTAGCACACGCAATAAGGTGTAAGTGTAAGAGGTATGAGTGTGCAGCAACATGGCTAGCACTCGCAAGCAGGTGTAAGTGTAAGAGGCATGAGTGTGCTGCCCCTTGGCTAGCACTCGCAAGCAGGTGTAAGTGTAAGAGGTATGAGTGTGCAGCAACATGGCTAGCACTCGCAAGCGGGTGTAAGTGTAAGAGGTATGAGTGTGCTGCCACTTGGCTAGCAGTCGCAAGCAGGTGTAAGTGTGAGAGGCATGAGTGTGCTGCCACTTGGCTAGCACTCGCAAGCAGGTGTAAGTATAAGAGGTATGAGTGTGCAGCAACATGGCTAGCACTCGCAAGCGGGTGTAAGTGTAAGAGGTATGAGTGTGCAGCAACATGGCTAGCACTCGCAAGCAGGTGTAAGTGTAAGAGGCATGAGTGTGCTGCCACTTGGCTAGCACTCGCAAGCAGGTGTAAGTGTAAGAGGTATGAGTGTGCAGCAACATGGCAAGCACTAATAGGCAGGTGCTAGTGTAAGAGGTATGAGTGTGCAGCCACTTGGCTAACACTCGCAAGCTGGTGTAAGTGTAAGAGGTATGATTGTGCAGCCACTTGGCTAGCACTCGCAAGCATGTGTAAGTGTAAGAGGTATGAGTGTGCAGCCACTTGGCTAGCACTCGCAAGCGGGTGTAAGTGTAAGAGGTATGAGTGTGCAGCCACTTGGCTAGCACTCGCAAGCAGGTGTAAGTGTAATAGGTATGAATGTGCAGCCACTTGGCTAGTACTCGCGAGCATGTGTAAGAGGTATGATTGTGCAGCCACTTGGCTAGCACTCGCAAGCATGTGTAAGTGTAAGAGGTATGAGTGTGCAGCCACTTGGCTAGCACTCGCAAGCAGGTGCTAGTGTAAGAGGTATGAGTGTGCAGCAACATGGCTAGCATTCGCAAGCTGGTGTAAGTGTAAGAGGTATGAGTGTGCAGCAACATGGCTAGCACTCGCAAGCGGGTGTAAGTGTAAGAGTTATGAATGTGCAGCCACTTGGCTAGCACTCGCAAGCAGGTGTACGTGTAATAGGTATGAGTGTGCAGCCACTTGCCTAGCACTCGCAAGCATGTGTAAGAGGTATGATTGTGCAGCAACTTGGCTAGCACTCGCAAGCATGTGTAAGTGTAAGAGGTATGAGTGTGCAGCCACTTGGCTAGCACTCGCAAGCAGGTGCTAGTGTAAGAGGTATGACTGTGCAGCAACATGGCTAGCATTCGCAAGCTGGTGTAAGTGTAAGAGGTATGAGTGTGCAGCAACATGGCTAGCACTCGCAAGCGGGTGTAAGTGTAAGAGGTATGAATGTGCAGCAAAATGGCTAGCACTCGCAAGCGGGTGTAAGTGTTAGAGGTATGAGTGTGCAGCCACATGGCTAGCACTCGCAAACGGGTGTAAGTTTAAGAGGTATGAGTGTGCAGCAACATGGCAAGCACTCGCAAGCAGGTGTAAGTGTAAGAGGTATGAGTGTGCAGCAACATAGCTAGCACTCGCAAGCAGGTGTAAGTGTAAGAGGTATGAGTGTGCAGCAACATGGCTAGCACTCGCAATAAGGTGTAAGTGTAAGAGGTATGAATGTGCAGCAACATGGCTAGCACTTGCAAGCAGGTGTAAGTGTTAGAGGTATGAGTGTGCAGCCACTTGTCTAGCACTCGCAAGCAGGTGTAGTGTAAGAGGTATGAGTGTGCAGCAAGATGGCTAGCACTCGCAAGCGGGTGTAAGTGTAAGACGTATGAGTGTGCAGCCACTTGGTTAGCACTCGCAATAAGGTGTAAGTGTAAGAGGTATGAGTGTGCAGCAACATGGCTAGCACTCGCAAACAGGTGTAAGTGTAAGAGGCATGAGTGTGCTGCCACTTGGCTAGCACTCGCAAGCAGGTGTAAGTGTAATAGGTATGAGTGTGCAGCAACATGGCTAGCACTCGCAATAAGGTGAAAGTGTAAGAGGTATGAATGTGCAGCAACATGGCTAGCACCCGCAAGCAGGTGTAAGTGTAAGATGTATGAGTTTGCAGCAACATGGCTAGCACTCGCAATCAGGTGTAAGTGTGAGAGGTATGAGTGTTCAGCAACATGGCTAGCACTCGCAAGCAGGTGTAAGTGTAAGAGGTATGAGTGTGCAGCAACATGGCTAGCACTCGCAATAAGGTGTAAGGGTAAGAGGTATGAATGTGCAGCAACATGGCTAGCACTTGCAAGCAGGTGTAAGTGTTAGAGGTATGAGTGAGCAGCCACTTGCCTAGCACTCGCAAGCAGGTGTACGTGTAAGAGGTATGAGTGTGCAGCAACATGGCTAGCACTCGCAAGCAGGTGTAAGTGTAAGACGTATGAGTGTGCAGCCACTTGGCTAGCACTCGCAATAAGGTGTAAGTGTATGAGGTATGAATGTGCAGCAACATGGCTAGCACTCGCAAACAGGTGTAAGTGTAAGAGGCATGAGTGTGCTGCCACTTGGCTAGCACTCGCAAGCAGGTGTAAGTGTAATAGGTATGAGAGTGCAGCAACATGGCTAGCACTCGCAAGCAGGTGTAAGTGTAAGAGGTATGAGTGTGCAGCAACATGGCTAGCACTCGCCAGCAGGTGTAAGTGTAAGAGGTATGAGTGTGCAGCAACATGGCTAGCACTCGCAAGCAGGTGTAAGTGTAAGAGGTATGAGTGTGCAGCAACATGGCTATCACTCGCAATAAGGTGTAAGTGTAAGAGGTATGAATGTGCAGCAACATGGCTAGCACTTGCAAGCAGGTGTAAGTGTTAGAGGTATGAGTGTGCAGCCACTTGTCTAGCAATCGCAAGCAGGTGTAAGTGTAAGAGGTATGAGTGTGCAGCAACATGGCTAGCCCTCGCAAGCGGGTGTATGTGTAAGACGTATGAGTGTGCAGCCACTGGGCTAGCACTCGCAATAAGGTGTATGTGTAAGAGGTATGAGTGTGCAGCAACATGGCTAGCACTCGCAAACAGGTGTAAGTGTAAGAGGCATGAGTGTGCTGCCACTTGGCTAGCACTCGCAAGCAGGTGTAAGTGTAATAGGTATGAGTGTGCAGCAACATGGCTAGAACTCGCAAGCGGGTGTAAGTGTAAGAGATATGAGTGTGCAGCAACATGGCTAGCACTCGCAAGCAGGTGTAAGTGTAAGAGGTATGAGCGTGCAGCAACATGGCTAGCACTCGCAATAAGTGTGTAAGTTTAAGAGGTTTGAATGTGCAGCAACATGGCTAGCACTTGCAAGCAGGTGTAAGTGTTAGAGGTATGAGTGTGCAGCCACTTGGCTAGCACTCGCAAGCAGGTGTAAGTGTAAGAGGTATGAGTGTGCAGCAACATGGCTAGCACTCGCAAGCGGGTATAAGTGTAAGACGTATGAGTGTGCAGCCACTTGGCTAGCACTCGCAATACGGTGTAAGTGTAAGAGGTATGAGTGTGCAGCAACATGGCTAGCACTCGCAAGCAGGTGTAAGTGTAAGAGGCATGAGTGTGCTGCCACTTGGCTAGCACTCGCAAGCAGGTGTAAGTGTAAGAGGTATAAGTGTGCAGCAACATGGCTAGCACTCGTAAGCGGGTATAAGTGTAAGACGTATGAGTGTGCAGCCACTTGGCTAGCACACGCAATAAGGTGTAAGTGTAAGAGGTTTGAATGTGCAGCAACATGGCTAGCACTTGCAAGCAGGTGTAAGTGTTAGAGGTATGAGTGTGCAGCCACTTGGCTAGCACTCGCAAGCAGGTGTAAGTGTAAGTGGTATGAGTGTGCAGCAACATGGCTAGCACTCGCAAGCGGGTATAAGTGTAAGACGTATGAGTGTGCAGCCACTTGGCTAGCACACGCAATAAGGTGTAAGTGTAAGAGGTATGAGTGTGCAGCAACATGGTTAGCACTCGCAAGCAGGTGTAAGTGTAAGAGGCATGAGTGTGCTGCCACTTGGCTAGCACTCGCAAGCAGGTGTAAGTGTAAGAGGTATGAGTGTGCAGCAACATGGCTAGAACTCGCAAGCGGGTGTAAGTGTAAGAGGTATGAGTGTGCAGCCACTTGGCTAGCAGTCGCAAGCAGGTGTAAGTGTAAGAGGCATGAGTGTGCTGCCACTTGGCTAGCACTCGCAAGCAGGTGTAAGTATAAGAGGTATGAGTGTGCAGCAACATGGCTAGCACTCGCAAGCGTGTGTAAGTGTAAGAGGTATGAGTGTGCAGCAACATGGCTAGCACTCGCAGGCAGGTGTAAGTGTAAGAGGCATGAGTGTGCTGCCACTTGGCTAGCACTCGCAAGCAGGTGTAAGTGTAAGAGGTATGAGTGTGCAGCAGCATGGCAAGCACTAATAGGCAGGTGCTAGTGTAAGAGGTATGAGTGTGCAGCCACTTGGCTAACACTCGCAAGCTGGTGTAAGTTTAAGAGGTATGATTGTGCAGCCACTTGGCTAGCACTCGCAAGCATGTGTAAGTGTAAGAGGTATGAGTGTGCAGACACTTGGCTAGCACTCGCAAGCGGGTGTAAGTGTAAGAGGTATGAGTGTGCAGCCACTTGGCTAGCACTCGCAAGCAGGTGTAAGTGTAATAGGTATGAGTGTGCAGCCACATGGCTAGTACTCGCGAGCATGTGTAAGAGGTATGATTGTGCAGCCACTTGGCTAGCACTCGCAAGCATGTGTAAGTGTAAGAGGTATGAGTGTGCAGCAACATGGCTAGCACTCGCAATAAGGTGTAAGTGTAAGAGGTATGAGTGTGCAGCAACATGGCTAGCACTCGCAAACAGGTGTAAGTGTAAGAGGCATGAGTGTGCTGCCACTTGGCTAGCACTCGCAAGCAGGTGTAAGTGTAATAGGTATGAGTGTGCAGCAACATGGCTAGCACTCGCAATAAGGTGAAAGTGTAAGAGGTATGAATGTGCAGCAACATGGCTAGCACTCGCAAGCAGGTGTAAGTGTAAGAGGTATGAGTTTGCAGCAACATGGCTAGCACTCGCAATCAGGTGTAAGTGTGAGAGGTATGAGTGTTCAGCAACATGGCTAGCACTCGCAAGCAGGTGTAAGTGTAAGAGGTATGAGTGTGCAGCAACATGGCTAGCACTCGCAATAAGGTGTAAGTGTAAGAGGTATGAATTTGCAGCAACATGGCTAGCACTTGCAAGCAGGTGTAAGTGTTAGAGGTATGAGTGTGCAGCCACTTGCCTAGCACTCGCAAGCAGGTGTACGTGTAAGAGGTATGAGTGTGCAGCAACATGGCTAGCACTCGCAAGCAGGTGTAAGTGTAAGACGTATGAGTGTGCAGCCACTTGGCTAGCACTCGCAATAAGGTGTAAGTGTAAGAGGTATGAGTGTGCAGCAACATGGCTAGCACTCGCAAACAGGTGTAAGTGTAAGAGGCATGAGTGTGCTGCCACTTGGCTAGCACTCGCAAGCAGGTGTAAGTGTAATAGGTATGAGTGTGCAGCAACATGGCTAGCACTCGCAAGCAGGTGTAAGTGTAAGAGGTATGAGTGTGCAGCAACATGGCTAGCACTCGCCAGCAGGTGTAAGTGTAAGAGGTATGAGTGTGCAGCAACATGGCTAGCACTCGCAAGCAGGTGTAAGTGTAAGAGGTGTGAGTGTGCAGCAACATGGCTATCACTCGCTATAAGGTGTAAGAGTAAGAGGTATGAATGTGCAGCAACATGGCTAGCACTTGCAAGCAGGTGTAAGTGTTAGAGGTATGAGTGTGCAGCCACTTGTCTAGCACTCGCAAGCAGGTGTAAGTGTAAGAGGTATGAGTGTGCAGCAACGTGGCTAGCACTCGCAAGCGGGTGTATGTGTAAGACGTATGAGTGTGCAGCCACTTGGCTAGCACTCGCAATAAGGTGTAAGTGTAAGAGGTATGAGTGTGCAGCAACATGGCTAGCACTCGCAAACAGGTGTAAGTGTAAGAGGCATGAGTGTGCTGCCACTTGGCTAGCACTCGCAAGCAGGTGTAAGTGTAATAGGTATGAGTGTGCAGCCACTTGGCTAGTACCCGCGAGCATGTGTAAGAGGTGTGATTGTGCAGCCACTTGGCTAGCACTCGCAAACATGTGTAAGTGTAAGAGGTATGAGTGTGCAGCCACTTGGCTAGCACTCGCAAGCAGGTGCTAGTGTAAGAGGTATGAGTGTGCAGCAACATGGCTAGCATTCGCAAGCAGGTGTAAGTGTAAGAGGTATGAGTGTGCAGCAACATGGCTAGCACTCGCAAGCGGGTGTAAGTGTAAGAGGTAAGAATGTGCAGCCACTTGGCTAGCACTCGCAAGCAGGTGTAAGTGTAATAGGTATGAGTGTGCAGCCACTTGCCTAGCACTCGCAAGCATGTGTAAGAGGTATGATTGTGCAGCCACTTGGCTAGCACTCGCAAGCATGTGTAAGTGTAAGAGGTATGAGTGTGCAGCCATTTGGCTAGCACTCGCAAGCAGGTGCTAGTTTAAGAGGTATGAGTGTGCAGCAACATGGCTAGCATTCGCAAGCTGGTGTAGGTGTAGGAGGTATGAGTGTGCAGCAACATGGCTAGCACTCGCAAGCGGGTGTAATTGTAAGAGGTATGAATGTGCAGCAACATGGCTAGCTCTCGCAAGCGGGTGTAAGTGTAAGGGTATGAGTGTGCAGCCACATGGCTAGCACTCGCAAGCGGGTGTAAGTGTAAGAGGTATGAGTGTGCAGCAACATGACTAGCACTCCCAAGCAGGTGTAAGTGTAAGAGGTATGAGTGTGCAGCAACATGGCTAGCACTCGCAAGCAGGTGTAAGTGTAAGAGGTATGAGTGTGCAGCAACATGGCTAGCACTCGCAATAAGATGTAAGTGTAAGAGGTATGAAGGTGCAGCAACATGGCTAGCACTTGCAAGCAGGTGTAAGTGTTAGAGGTATGAGTGTGCAGCCACTTGTCTAGCACTCGCAAGCAGGTGTAAGTGTAAGAGGTATGAATGTGCAGCAACATGGCTAGCACTTGCAAGCAGGTGTAAGTGTTAGAGGTATGAGTGTGCAGCCACTTGCCTAGCACTCGCAAGCTGGTGTACGTGTAAGAGGTATGAGTGTGCAGCAACATGGCTAGGACTCGCAAGCAGGTGTAAGTGTAAGACGTATGAGTGTGCAGCCACTTGGCTGGCACTCGCAAGCAGGTGTAAGTGTAATAGGTATGAGAGTGCAGCAACATGGCTAGCACTCGCAAGCAGGTGTAAGTGTAAGAGGTATGAGTGTGCAGCAACATGGCTAGCACTCGCCAGCAGGTGTAAGTGTAAGAGGTATGAGTGTGCAGCAACATGGCTAGCACTCGCAAGCAGGTGTAAGTGTAAGAGGTATGAGTGTGCAGCAACATGGCTATCACTCGCAATAAGGTGTAAGTGTAAGAGGTATGAATGTGCAGCAACATGGCTAGCACTTGCAAGCAGGTGTAAGTGTTAGAGGTATGAGTGTGCAGCCACTTGTCTAACACTCGCAAGCAGGTGTAAGTGTAAGAGGTATGAGTGTGCAGCAACATGGCTAGCACTTGCAAGCAGGTGTAAGTGTTAGAGGTATGAGTGTGCAGCCACTTGTCTAGCACTCGCAAGCAGGTGTAAGTGTAATAGGTATGAGTGTGCAGCAAGATGGCTAGCACTCGCAAGCGGGTGTAAGTGTAAGACGTATGAGTGTGCAGCCACTTGGCTAGCACTCGCAATAAGGTGTAAGTGTAAGAGGTATTAGTGTGCAGCAACATGGCTAGCACTCGCAAACAGGTGTAAGTGTAAGAGGCCTGAGTGTGCTGCCACTTGGCTAGCACTCGCAAGCAGGTGTAAGTGTAATAGGTATGAGTGTGCAGCAACATGGCTAGCACTCGCAATAAGGTGTAAGTGTAATAGGTATGAATGTGCAGCAACATGGCTAGCACTCGCAAGCAGGTGTAAGTGTAAGAGGTATGAGTGTGCAGCAACATGGCTAGCACTCGCAAGCAGGTGTAAGTGTAAGAGGTATGAGTGTGCAGCTACATGGCTAGCACTCGCAAGCAGGTGTAAGTGTAAGAGGTATGAGTGTGCAGCAATATGGCTAGCACTCGCAAGCAGGTGTAAGTGTAAGAGGTATGAGTGTGCAGCAACATGGCTAGCACTCGCAAGCAGGTGTATGTGTAAGAGGTATGAGTGTGCAGCAACATGGCTAGCACTCGCAATAAGGTGTAAGTTTAAGAGGTTTGAATGTGCAGCAACATGGCTAGCACTTGCAAGCAGGTGTAAGTGTTAGAGGTATGAGTGTGCAGCCACTTGGCTAGCACTCGCAAGCAGGTGTAAGTGTAAGAGGTATGAGTGTGCAGCAACATGGCTCGCACTCGCAAGCGGGTATAAGTGTAAGACGTATGAGTGTGCAGCCACTTGGCTAGCACACGCAATAAGGTGTAAGTGTAAGAGGTATGAGTGTGCAGCAACATGGCAAGCACTAATAGGCAGGTGCTAGTGTAAGAGGTATGAGTGTGCAGCCACTTGGCTAACACTCGCAAGCTGGTGTAAGTGTAAGAGGTATGATTGTGCAGCCACTTGGCTAGCACTCGCAAGCATGTGTAAGTGTAAGAGGTATGAGTGTGCAGCCACTTGGCTAGCACTCGCAAGTGGGTGTATGTGTAAGAGGTATGAGTGTGCAGCCACTTGGCTAGCACTCGCAAGCAGGTGTAAGTGTAATAGGTATGAATGTGCAGCCACTTGGCTAGTACTCGCGAGCATGTGTAAGAGGTATGATTGTGCAGCCACTTGGCTAGCACTCGCAAGCATGTGTAAGTGTAAGAGGTATGAGTGTGCAACCACTTGGCTAGCACTCGCAAGCAGGTGCTAGTGTAAGAGGTATGAGTGTGCAGCAACATGGCTAGCATTCGCAAGCTGGTGTAAGTGTAAGAAGTATGAGTGTGCAGCAACATGGCTAGCACTCGCAAGCGGGTGTAAGTGTAAGAGGTATGAATGTGCAGCCACTTGGCTAGCACTCGCAAGCAGGTGTACGTGTAATAGGTATGAGTGTGCAGCCACTTGCCTAGCACTCGCAAGCCTGTGTAAGAGGTATGATTGTGCAGCCACTTGGCTAGCACTCGCAAGCATGTGTAAGTGTAAGAGGTATGAGTGTGCAGCCACTTGGCTAGCACTCGCAAGCAGGTGCTAGTGTAAGAGGTATGACTGTGCAGCAACATGGCTAGCATTCGCAAGCTGGTGTAAGTGTAAGAGGTATGAGTGTGCAGCAACATGGCTAGCACTCGCAAGCGGGTGTAAGTGTAAGAGGTATGAATGTGCAGCAACATGGCTAGCACTCGCAAGCGGGTGTAAGTGTTAGAGGTATGAGTGTGCAGCCACATGGCTAGCACTCGCAAGCGGGTGTAAGTTTAAGAGGTATGAGTGTGCAGCAACATGGCAAGCACTCGCAAGCAGGTGTAAGTGTAAGAGGTATGAGTGTGCAGCAACATGGCTAGCACTCGCAAGCAGGTGTAAGTGTAAGAGGTATGAGTGTGCAGCAACATGGCTAGCACTCGCAATAAGGTGTAAGTGTAAGAGGTATGAATGTGCAGCAACATGGCTAGCACTTGCAAGCAGGTGTAAGTGTTAGAGGTATGAGTGTGCAGCCACTTGTCTAGCACTCGCAAGCAGGTGTAGTGTAAGAGGTATGAGTGTGCAGCAAGATGGCTAGCACTCGCAAGCGGGTGTAAGTGTAAGTCGTATGAGTGTGCAGCCACTTGGTTAGCACTCGCAATAAGGTGTAAGTGTAAGAGGTATGAGTGTGCAGCAACATGGCTAGCACTCGCAAACAGGTGTAAGTGTAAGAGGCATGAATGTGCTGCCACTTGGCTAGCACTCGCAAGCAGGTGTAAGTGTAATAGGTATGAGTGTGCAGCAACATGGCTAGCACTCGCAATAAGGTGAAAGTGTAAGAGGTATGAATGTGCAGCAACATGGCTAGCACCCGCAAGCAGGTGTAAGTGTAAGAGGTATGAGTTTGCAGCAACATGGCTAGCACTCGCAAGCAGGTGTAAGTGTGAGAGGTATGAGTGTTTAGCAACATGGCTAGCACTCGCAAGCAGGTGTAAGTGTAAGAGGTATGAGTGTGCAGCAACATGGCTAGCACTCGCAATAAGGTGTAAGTGTAAGAGGTATGAATGTGCAGCAACATGGCTAGCACTTGCAAGCAGGTGTATGTGTTAGAGGTATGAGTGTGCAGCCACTTGCCTAGCACTCGCAAGCAGGTGTACGTGTAAGAGGTATGAGTGTGCAGCAACATGGCTAGCACTCGCAAGCAGGTGTAAGTGTAAGACGTATGAGTGTGCAGCCACTTGGCTAGCACTCGCAATAAGGTGTAAGTGTATGAGGTATGAGTGTGCAGCAACATGGCTAGCACTCGCAAACAGGTGTAAGTGTAAGAGGCATGAGTGTGCTGCCACTTGGCTGGCACTCGCAAGCAGGTGTAACTGTAATAGGTATGAGAGTGCAGCAACATGGCTAGCACTCGCAAGCAGGTGTAAGTGTAAGAGGTATGAGTGTGCAGCAACATGGCTAGCACTCGCCAGCAGGTGTAAGTGTAAGAGGTATGAGTGTGCAGCAACATGGCTAGCACTCGCAAGCAGGTGTAATTGTAAGAGGTATGGGTGTGCAGCAACATGGCTATCACTCGCAATAAGGTGTAAGTGTAAGAGGTATGAATGTGCAGCAACATGGCTAGCACTTGCAAGCAGGTGTAAGTGTTAGAGGTATGAGTGTGCAGCCACTTGTCTAACACTCGCAAGCAGGTGTAAGTGTAAGAGGTATGAGTGTGCAGCAACATGGCTAGCACTCGCAAGCGGGTGTATGTGTAAGACGTATGAGTGTGCAGCCACATGGCTAGCACTCGCAATAAGGTGTAAGTGTAAGAGGTATGAGTGTGCAGCAACATGGCTAGCACTCGCAAACAGGTGTAAGTGTAAGAGGCATGAGTGTGCTGCCACTTGGCTAGCACTCGCAAGCAGGTGTAAGTGTAATAGGTATGAGTGTGCAGCAACATGGCTAGCACTCGCAAGCGGGTGTAAGTGTAAGAGATATGAGTGTGCAGCAACATGGCTAGCACTCGCAAACAGGTGTAAGTGTAAGAGGTATGAGTGTGCAGCAACATGGCTAGCACTCGCAATAGGTGTGTAAGTTTAAGAGGTTTGAATGTGCAGCAACATGGCTAGCACTTGCAAGCAGGTGTAAGTGTTAGAGGTATGAGTGTGCAGCCACTTGGCTAGCACTCGCAAGCAGGTGTAAGTGTAAGAGGTATGAGTGTGCAGCAACATGGCTAGCACTCGCAAGCGGGTATAAGTGTAAGACGTATGAGTGTGCAGCCACTTGGCTAGCACTCGCAATAAGGTGTAAGTGTAAGAGGTATGAGTGTGCAGCAACATGGCTAGCACTCGCAAGCAGGTGTAAGTGTAAGAGGCATGAGTGTGCTGCCACTTGGCTAGCACTCGCAAGCAGGTGTAAGTGTAAGAGGTATAAGTGTGCAGCAACATGGCTAGCACTCGCAAGCGGGTATAAGTGTAAGACGTATGAGTGTGCAGCCACTTGGCTAGCACACGCAAAAAGGTGTAAGTGTAAGAGGTTTGAATGTGCAGCAACATGGCTAGCACTTGCAAGCAGGTGTAAGTGTTAGAGGTATGAGTGTGCAGCCACTTGGCTAGCACTCGCAAGCAGGTGTATGTGTAAGTGGTATGAGTGTGCAGCAACATGGCTAGCACTCGCAAGCGGGTGTAAGTGTAAGACGTATGAGTGTGCAGCCACTTGGCTAGCACACGCAATAAGGTGTAAGTGTAAGAGGTATGGGTGTGCAGCAACATGGTTAGCACTCGCAAGCAGGTGTAAGTGTAAGAGGCATGAGTGTGCTGCCACTTGGCTAGCACTCGCAAGCAGGTGTAAGTGTAAGAGGTATGAGTGTGCAGCAACATGGCTAGAACTCGCAAGCGGGTGTAAGTGTAAGAGGTATGAGTGTGCAGCCACTTGGCTAGCAGTCGCAAGCAGGTGTAAGTGTAAGAGGCATGAGTGTGCTGCCACTTGGCTAGCACTCGCAAGCAGGTGTAAGTATAAGAGGTATGAGTGTGCAGCAACATGGCTAGCACTCGCAAGCGTGTGTAAGTGTAAGAGGTATGAGTGTGCAGCAACATGGCTAGCACTCGCAGGCAGGTGTAAGTGTAAGAGGCATGAGTGTGCTGCCACTTGGCTAGCACTCGCAAGCAGGTGTAAGTGTAAGAGGTATGAGTGTGCAGCAGCATGGCAAGCACTAATAGGCAGGTGCTAGTGTAAGAGGTATGAGTGTGCAGCCACTTGGCTAACACTCGCAAGCTGGTGTAAGTTTAAGAGGTATGATTGTGCAGCCACTTGGCTAGCACTCGCAAGCATGTGTAAGTGTAAGAGGTATGAGTGTGCAGACACTTGGCTAGCACACGCAAGCGGGTGTAAGTGTAAGAGGTATGAGTGTGCAGCCACTTGGCTAGCACTCGCAAGCAGGTGTAAGTGTAATAGGTATGAGTGTGCAGCCACATGGCTAGTACTCGCGAGCATGTGTAAGAGGTATGATTGTGCAGCCACTTGGCTAGCACTCGCAAGCATGTGTAAGTGTAAGAGGTATGAGTGTGCAGCAACATGGCTAGCACTCGCAATAAGGTGTAAGTGTAAGAGGTATGAGTGTGCAGCAACATGGCTAGCACTCGCAAACAGGTGTAAGTGTAAGAGGCATGAGTGTGCTGCCACTTGGCTAGCACTCGCAAGCAGGTGTAAGTGTAATAGGTATGAGTGTGCAGCAACATGGCTAGCACTCGCAATAAGGTGAAAGTGTAAGAGGTATGAATGTGCAGCAACATGGCTAGCACTCGCAAGCAGGTGTAAGTGTAAGAGGTATGAGTTTGCAGCAACATGGCTAGCACTCGCAAGCAGGTGTAAGTGTGAGAGGTATGAGTGTTCAGCAACATGGCTAGCACTCGCAAGCAGGTGTAAGTGTAAGAGGTATGAGTGTGCAGCAACATGGCTAGCACTCACAATAAGGTGTAAGTGTAAGAGGTATGAATGTGCAGCAACATGGCTAGCACTTGCAAGCAGGTGTAAGTGTTAGAGGTATGAGTGTGCAGCCACTTGCCTAGCACTCGCAAGCAGGTGTACGTGTAAGAGGTATGAGTGTGCAGCAACATGGCTAGCACTCGCAAGCAGGTGTAAGTGTAAGACGTATGAGTGTGCAGCCACTTGGCTAGCACTCGCAATAAGGTGTAAGTGTAAGAGTTATGAGTGTGCAGCAACATGGCTAGCACTCGCAAACAGGTGTAAGTGTAAGAGGCATGAGTGTGCTGCCACTTGGCTAGCACTCGCAAGCAGGTGTAAGTGTAATAGGTATGAGTGTGCAGCAACATGGCTAGCACTCGCAAACAGGTGTAAGTGTAAGAGGTATGAGAGTGCAGCAACATGGCTAGCACTCGCCAGCAGGTGTAAGTTTAAGAGGTATGAGTGTGCAGCAACATGGCTAGCACTCGCAAGCAGGTGTAAGTGTAAGAGGTGTGAGTGTGCAGCAACATGGCTATCACTCGCAATAAGGTGTAAGTGTAAGAGGTATGAATGTGCAGCAAAATGGCTAGCACTTGCAAGCAGGTGTAAGTGTAAGAGGCATGAGTGTGCTGCCACTTGGCTAGCACTCGCAAGCAGGTGTAAGTGTAAGAGGTATGAGTGTGCAGCAACATGGCTAGCATTCGCAAGCAGGTGTAAGTGTAAGAGGTATGAGTGTGCAGCAACATGGCTAGCATTCGCAAGCAGGTGCTAGTGTAAGAGGTATGAGTGTGCAGCAACATGGCTAGCATTCGCAAGCAGGTGTAAGTGTAAGAGGTATGAGTGTGCAGCAACATGGCTAGCACACGCAAGCGGGTGTAAGTGTAAGAGGTATGAGTGTGCAGCAACATGTCTAGCACTCGCAAACAGGTGTAAGTGTAAGAGGCATGAGTGTGCTGCCACTTGGCTAACACTCGCAAGCAGGTGTAAGTGTAATAGGTATGAGTGTGCAGCAACATGGCTAGCACTCGCAAGCAGGTGTAAGTGTAAGAGGTATGAGTGTGCAGCAACATGGCTAGCACTCGCAAGCAGGTGTAAGTGTAAGAGGTATGAGTGTGCAGCAACATGGCTAGCACTCGCAAGCAGGTGTAAGTGTAAGAGGTATGAGTGTGCAGCAAAATGGCTATCACTCGCAATAAGGTGTAAGTGTAAGAGGTATGAATGTGCAGCAACATGGCTAGCACTTGCAAGCAGGTGTAAGTGTTAGAGGTATGAGTGTGCAGCCACTTGTCTAGCACTCGCAAGCAGGTGTAAGTGTAAGAGGTATGAGTGTGCAGCAACATGGCTAGCACTCGCAAGCGGGTGTAAGTGTAAGACGTATGAGAGTGCAGCCACTTGGCTAGCACTCGCAATAAGGTGTAAGTGTAAGAGGTATGAGTGTGCAGCAACATGGCTAGCACTCGCAAACAGGTGTAAGTGTAAGAGGCATGAGTGTGCTGCCACTTGCCTAGCATTCGCAAGCAGGTGTAAGTGTAATAGGTATGAGTGTGCAGCAACATGGCTAGCACTCGCAAGCGGGTGTAAGTGTGAGAGGTATGAGTGTGCAGCAATATGGCTAGCACTCGCAAGCAGGTGTAAGTGTAAGAGGTATGAGTGTGCAGCCACTTGGCTAGCACTCGCAAGCGGGTATAAGTGTAAGACGTATGAGTGTGCAGCCACTTGGATAGCACTCGCAATAAGGTGTAAGTGTAAGAGGTATGAGTGTGCAGCAACATGGCTAGCACTCGCAAGCAGGTGTAAGTGTAAGAGGCATGAGTGTGCTGCCACTTGGCTAGCACTCGCAAGCAGGTGTAAGTGTAAGAGGTATGAGTGTGCAGCAACATGGCTAGCACCCGCAAGCGGGTATAAGTGTAAGACGTATGAGTGTGCAGCCACTTGGCTAGCACACGCAATAAGGTGTAAGTGTAAGAGGTATGAGTGTGCAGCAACATGGCTAGCACTCGCAATAAGGTGTAAGTTTAAGAGGTTTGAATGTGCAGCAACATGGCTAGCACTTGCAAGCAGGTGTAAGTGTTAGAGGTATGAGTGTGCAGCCACTTGGCTAGCACTCGCAAGCAGGTGTAAGTGTAAGAGGTATGAGTGTGCAGCCACTTGGTTAGCACACGCAATAAGGTGTAAGTGTAAGAGGTATGAGTGTGCAGCAACATGGTTAGCACTCGGAAGCAGGTGTAAGTGTAAGAGGCATGAGTGTGCTGCCACTTGGCTAGCACTCGCAAGCAGGTGTAAGTGTAAGAGGTATGAGTGTGCAGCAACATGGCTAGCACTCGCAAGCGGGTTTAAGTGTAAGAGGTATGAGTGTGCTGCCACTTGGCTAGCAGTCGCAATCAGGTGTAAGTATAAGAGGTATGAGTGTGCAGCAACATGGCTAGCACTCGCAAGCGGGTGTAAGTGTATGAGGTATGAGTGTGCAGCAACATGGCTAGCTCTCGCAAGCAGGTGTAAGTGTAAGAGGCATGAGTGTGCTGCCACTTGGCTAGCACTCGCAAGCAGGTGTAAGTGTAAGAGGTATGAGTGTGCAGCAACATGGCAAGCTCTAATAGGCAGGTGCTAGTGTAAGAGGTATGAGTGTAAAGCCACTTTGCTAACACTCGTAAGCTGGTGTAAGTTTAAGAGGTATGATTGTGCAGCCACTTGGCTAGCACTCGCAAGCATGTGTAAGTGTAAGAGTTATGAGTGTGCAGCCACTTGGCTAGCACTCGCAAGCGGGTGTAAGTGTAAGAAGAATGAGTGTGCAGCCACTTGGCTAGTACTCGCGAGCATGTGTAAGAGGTATGATTGTGCAGCCACTTGGCTAGCACTCGCAAGCATGTGTAAGTGTAAGAGCTATGAGTGTGCAGCCACATGGCTAGCACTCGCAAGCAGGTGCTAGTGTAAGAGGTATGAGTGTGCAGCAACATGGCTAGCATTCGCAAGCAGGTGTAAGTGTAAGAGGTATGAGTGTGCAGCAACATGGCTAGCACTCGCAAGCGGGTGTAAGTGTAAGAGGTATGAATGTGCAGCCACTTGGCTAGCACTCGCAAGCAGGTGTAAGTGTAATTGGTATGGGTGTGCAGCCACTTGCCTAGCACTCGCAAGCATGTGTGAGAGGTATGATTGTGCAGCCACTTGGCTAGCACTCGCAAGCATGTGTAAGTGTAAGAGGTATGAGTGTGCAGCCACTTGGCTAGCACTCGCAAGCAGGTGCTAGTGTAAGAGGTATGAGTGTGCAGCAACATGGCTAGCATTCGCAAGCAGGTGTAAGTGTAAGAGGTATGAGTGTGCAGCAACATGGCTAGCATTCGCAAGCAGGTGCTAGTGTAAGAGGTATGAGTGTGCAGCAACATGGCTAGCATTCGCAAGCAGGTGTAAGTGTAAGAGGCATGAGTGTGCTGCCACTTGGCTAACACTCGCAAGCAGGTGTAAGTGTAAGAGGTATGAGTGTGCTGCCACTTGGCTAGCACTCGCAAGCATGTGTAAGTGTAAGAGGTATGAGTGTGCAGCCACTTGGCTAGCACTCGCAAGCTGGTGCTAGTGTAAGAGGTATGAGTGTGCAGCAACATGGTTAGCATTCGCAAGCTGGTGTAAGTTTAAGAGGTATTAGTGTGCAGCAACATGGCTAGCACTCGCAAGCGGGTGTAAGTGTAAGAGGTATGAATGTGCAGCAACATGGCTAGCACTCGCAAGCGGGTGTAAGTGTAAGGGTATGAGTGTGCAGCCACATGGCTAGCACTCGCAAGCGGGTGTAAGTGTAAGAGGTATGAGTGTGCAGCAACATGGCTAGCACTCGCAAGCAGTTGTAAGTGTAAGAGGTATGAGTGTGCAGCAAAATGGCTAGCACTCGCAAGCAGGTGTAAGTGTAAGAGGTATGAGTGTGCAGCAACATGGCTAACACTCGCAATATGGTGTAAGTGTAAGAGGTATGAATGTGCAGCAACATGGCTAGCACTTGCAAGCAGGTGTAAGTGTAAGAGGTATGAGTGTGCAGCCACTTGGCTAGCACTCGCAAGCAGGTGTAAGTGTAAGAGGTATGAGTGTGCAGCAACATGGCTAGCACTCGCAAGCGGGTGTAAGTGTAAGAGGTATGAGTGTGCTGCCACTTGGCTAGCAGTCGCAAGCAGGTGTAAGTGTAAGAGGCATGAGTGTGCTGCCACTTGGCTAGCAATCGCAAGCAGGTGTAAGTATAAGAGTTATGAGTGTGCAGCAACATGGCTAGCACTCGCAAGCGGGTGTAAGTGTAAGAGGCATGAGTGTGCTGCCACTTGGCTAGCACTCGCAAGCAGGTGTAAGTGTAAGAGGTATGAGTGTGCAGCCACATGGCTAGCACTCGCAAGCAGGTGTAAGTGTAATAGGTATGAGTGTGCAGCCACTTGGCTAGTACCCGCGAGCATGTGTAAGAGGTGTGATTGTGCAGCCACTTGGCTAGCACTCGCAAGCATGTGTATGTGTAAGAGGAATGAGTGTGCAGCCACTTGGCTAGCACTCGCAAGCAGGTGCTAGTGTAAGAGGTATGAGTGTGCAGCAACATGGCTAGCATTCGCAAGCAGGTGTAAGTGTAAGAGGTATGAGTGTGCAGCAACATGGCTAGCACTCGCAAGCGGGTGTAAGTGTAAGAGGTATGAATGTGCAGCCACTTGGCTAGCACTCGCAAGCAGGTGTAAGTGTAATAGGTATGAGTGTGCAGCCACTTGCCTAGCACTCGCAAGCATGTGTAAGAGGTATGATTGTGCAGCCACTTGGCTAGCACTCGCAAGCATGTGTAAGTGTAAGAGGTATGAGTGTGCAGCCATTTGGCTAGCACTCGCAAGCAGGTGCTAGTTTAAGAGGTATGAGTGTGCAGCAACATGGCTAGCATTCGCAAGCTGGTGTAGGTGTAGGAGGTATGAGTGTGCAGCAACATGGCTAGCACTCGCAAGCGGGTGTAATTGTAAGAGGTATGAATGTGCAGCAACATGGCTAGCTCTCGCAAGCGGGTGTAAGTGTAAGGGTATGAGTGTGCAGCCACATGGCTAGCACTCGCATGCGGGTGTAAGTGTAAGAGGTATGAGTGTGCAGCAACATGACTAGCACTCGCAAGCAGGTGTAAGTGTAAGAGGTATGAGTGTGCAGCAACATGGCAAGCACTCGCAAGCAGGTGTAAGTGTAAGAGGTATGAGTGTGCAGCAACATGGCTAGCACTCGCAATAAGATGTAAGTGTAAGAGGTATGAAGGTGCAGCAACATGGCTAGCACTCGCAATAAGGTGTAAGTGTAATAGGTATGAATGTGCAGCAACATGGCTAGCACTCGCAAGCAGGTGTAAGTGTAAGAGGTATGAGTGTGCAGCAACATGGCTAGCACTCGCAAGCAGGTGTAAGTGTAAGAGGTATGAGTGTGCAGCAACATGGCTAGCACTCGCAAGCAGGTGTAAGTGTAAGAGGTATGAGTGTGCAGCAATATGGCTAGCACTCGCAAGCAGGTGTAAGTGTAAGAGGTATGAGTGTGCAGCAACATGGCTAGCACTCGCAAGCAGGTGTAAGTGTAAGAGGTATGAGTGTGCAGCAACATGGCTAGCACTCGCAATAAGGTGTAAGTTTAAGAGGTTTGCATGTGCAGCAACATGGCTAACACTTGCAAGCAGGTGTAAGTGTTAGAGGTATGAGTGTGCAGCCACTTGGCTAGCACTCGCAAGCAGGTGTAAGTGTAAGAGGTATGAGTGTGCAGCAACATGGCTCGCACTCGCAAGCGGGTATAAGTGTAAGACGTATGTGTGAGCAGCCACTTGGCTAGCACACGCAATAAGGTGTAAGTGTAAGAGGTATGAGTGTGCAGCAACATGGCTAGCACTCGCAAGCAGGTGTAAGTGTAAGAGGCATGAGTGTGCTGCCCCTTGGCTAGCACTCGCAAGCAGGTGTAAGTGTAAGAGGTATGAGTGTGCAGCAACATGGCTAGCACTCGCAAGCGGGTGTAAGTGTAAGAGGTATGAGTGTGCTGCCACTTGGCTAGCAGTCGCAAGCAGGTGTAAGTGTGAGAGGCATGAGTGTGCTGCCACTTGGCTAGCACTCGCAAGCAGGTGTAAGTATAAGAGGTATGAGTGTGCAGCAACATGGCTAGCACTCGCAAGCGGGTGTAAGTGTAAGAGGTATGAGTGTGCAGCAACATGGCTAGCACTCGCAAGCAGGTGTAAGTGTAAGAGGCATGAGTGTGCTGCCACTTGGCTAGCACTCGCAATCAGGTGTAAGTGTAAGAGGTATGAGTGTGCAGCAACATGGCAAGCACTAATAGGCAGGTGCTAGTGTAAGAGGTATGAGTGTGCAGCCACTTGGCTAACACTCGCAAGCTGGTGTAAGTGTAAGAGGTATGATTGTGCAGCCACTTGGCTAGCACTCGCAAGCATGTGTAAGTGTAAGAGGTATGAGTGTGCAGCCACTTGGCTAGCACTCGCAAGCGGGTGTAAGTGTAAGAGGTATGAGTGTGCAGCCACTTGGCTAGCACTCGCAAGCAGGTGTAAGTGTAATAGGTATGAATGTGCAGCCACTTGGCTAGTACTCGCGAGCATGTGTAAGAGGTATGATTGTGCAGCCACTTGGCTAGCACTCGCAAGCATGTGTAAGTGTAAGAGGTATGAGTGTGCAGCCACTTGGCTAGCACTCGCAAGCAGGTGCTAGTGTAAGAGGTATGAGTGTGCAGCAACATGGCTAGCATTCGCAAGCTGGTGTAAGTGTAAGAGGTATGAGTGTGCAGCAACATGGCTAGCACTCGCAAGCGGGTGTAAGTGTAAGAGGTATGAATGTGCAGCCACTTGGCTAGCACTCGCAAGCATGTGTACGTGTAATAGGTATGAGTGTGCAGCCACTTGCCTAGCACTCGCAAGCATGTGTAAGAGGTATGATTGTGCAGCCACTTGGCTAGCACTCGCAAGCATGTGTAAGTGTAAGAGGTATGAGTGTGCAGCCACTTGGCTAGCACTCGCAAGCAGGTGCTAGTGTAAGAGGTATGACTGTGCAGCAACATGGCTAGCATTCGCAAGCTGGTGTAAGTTTAAGAGGTATGAGTGTGCAGCAACATGGCTAGCACTCGCAAGCGGGTGTAAGTGTAAGAGGTATGAATGTGCAGCAACATGGCTAGCACTCGCAAGCGGGTGTAAGTGTTAGAGGTATGAGTGTGCAGCAACATGGCTAGCACTCGCAAGCAGGTGTAAGTGTAAGAGGTATGAGTGTGCAGCAACATGGCTAGCACTCGCAATAAGGTGTAAGTGTAAGAGGTATGAATGTGCAGCCACTTGGCTAGCACTCGCAAGCATGTGTAAGTGTAAGAGGTATGAGTGTGCAGCCATTTGGCTAGCACTCGCAAGCAGGTGCTAACTTAAGAGGTATGAGTGTGCAGCAACATGGCTAGCATTCGCAAGCTGGTGTAGGTGTAGGAGGTATGAGTGTGCAGCAACATGGCTAGCACTCGCAAGCGGGTGTAATTGTAAGAGGTAGGAATGTGCAGCAACATGGCTAGCTCTCGCAAGCGGGTGTAAGTGTAAGGGTATGAGTGTGCAGCCACATGGCTAGCACTCGCAAGCGGGTGTAAGTGTAAGAGGTATGAGTGTGCAGCAACATGACTAGCACTCGCAAGCAGGTGTAAGTGTAAGAGGTATGAGTGTGCAGCAACATGGCTAGCACTCGCAAGCAGGTGTAAGTGTAAGAGGTATGAGTGTGCAGCAACATGGCTAGCACTCGCAATAAGATGTAAGTGTAAGAGGTATGAAGGTGCAGCAACATGGCTAGCACTTGCAAGCAGGTGTAAGTGTTAGAGGTATGAGTGTGCAGCCACTTGTCTAGCACTCGCAAGCAGGTGTAAGTGTAATAGGTATGAGTGTGCAGCAAGATGGCTAGCACTCGCAAGCGGGTGTAAGTGTAAGACGTATGAGTGTGCAGCCACTTGGCTAGCACTCGCAATAAGGTGTAAGTGTAAGAGGTATGAGTGTGCAGCAACATGGCTAGCACTCGCAAACAGGTGTAAGTGTAAGAGGCCTGAGTGTGCTGCCACTTGGCTAGCACTCGCAAGCAGGTGTAAGTGTAATAGGTATGAGTGTGCAGCAACATGGCTAGCACTCGCAATAAGGTGTAAGTGTAATAGGTATGAATGTGCAGCAACATGGCTAGCACTCGCAAGCAGGTGTAAGTGTAAGAGGTATGAGTGTGCAGCAACATGGCTAGCACTCGCAAGCAGGTGTAAGTGTAAGAGGTATGAGTGTGCAGCAACATGGCTAGCACTCGCAAGCAGGTGTAAGTGTAAGAGGTATGAGTGTGCAGCAATATGGCTAGCACTCGCAAGCAGGTGTAAGTGTAAGAGGTATGAGTGTGCAGCAACATGGCTAGCACTCGCAAGCAGGTGTATGTGTAAGAGGTATGAGTGTGCAGCAACATGGCTAGCACTCGCAATAAGGTGTAAGTTTAAGAGGTTTGAATGTGCAGCAACATGGCTAGCACTTGCAAGCAGGTGTAAGTGTTAGAGGTATGAGTGTGCAGCCACTTGGCTAGCACTCGCAAGCAGGTGTAAGTGTAAGAGGTATGAGTGTGCAGCAACATGGCTCGCACTCGCAAGCGGGTATAAGTGTAAGACGTATGAGTGTGCAGCCACTTGGCTAGCACACGCAATAAGGTGTAAGTGTAAGAGGTATGAGTGTGCAGCAACATGGCTAGCACTCGCAAGCAGGTGTAAGTGTAAGAGGCATGAGTGTGCTGCCCCTTGGCTAGCACTCGCAAGCAGGTGTAAGTGTAAGAGGTATGAGTGTGCAGCTACATGGCTAGCACTCGCAAGCGGGTGTAAGTGTAAGAGGTATGAGTGTGCTGCCACTTGGCTAGCAGTTGCAAGCAGGTGTAAGTGTGAGAGGCATGAGTGTGCTGCCACATGGCTAGCACTCGCAAGCAGGTGTAAGTGTAAGAGGTATGAGTGTGCAGCAACATGGCAAGCACTAATAGGCAGGTGCTAGTGTAAGAGGTATGAGTGTGCAGCCACTTGGCTAACACTCGCAAGCTGGTGTAAGTGTAAGAGGTATGATTGTGCAGCCACTTGGCTAGCACTCGCAAGCATGTGTAAGTGTAAGAGGTATGAGTGTGCAGCCACTTGGCTAGCACTCGCAAGTGGGTGTAAGTGTAAGAGGTATGAGTGTGCAGCCACTTGGCTAGCACTCGCAAGCAGGTGTAAGTGTAATAGGTATGAATGTGCAGCCACTTGGCTAGTACTCGCGAGCATGTGTAAGAGGTATGATTGTGCAGCCACTTGGCTAGCACTCGCAAGCATGTGTAAGTGTAAGAGGTATGAGTGTGCAGCCACTTGGCTAGCACTCGCAAGCAGGTGCTAGTGTAAGAGGTATGAGTGTGCAGCAACATGGCTAGCATTCGCAAGCTGGTGTAAGTGTAAGAGGTATGAGTGTGCAGCAACATGGCTAGCACTCGCAAGCGGGTGTAAGTGTAAGAGGTATGAATGTGCAGCCACTTGGCTAGCACTCGCAAGCAGGTGTACGTGTAATAGGTATGAGTGTGCAGCCACTTGCCTAGCACTCGCAAGCATGTGTAAGAGGTATGATTGTGCAGCCACTTGGCTAGCACTCGCAAGCATGTGTAAGTGTAAGAGGTATGAGTGTGCAGCCACTTGGCTAGCACTCGCAAGCAGGTGCTAGTGTAAGAGGTATGACTGTGCAGCAACATGGCTAGCATTCGCAAGCTGGTGTAAGTGTAAGAGGTATGAGTGTGCAGCAACATGGCTAGCACTCGCAAGCGGGTGTAAGTGTAAGAGGTATGAATGTGCAGCAACATGGCTAGCACTCGCAAGCGGGTGTAAGTGTTAGAGGTATGAGTGTGCAGCCACATGGCTAGCACTCGCAAGCGGGTGTAAGTTTAAGAGGTATGAGTGTGCAGCAACATGGCAAGCACTCGCAAGCAGGTGTAATTGTAAGAGGTATGAGTGTGCAGCAACATGGCTAGCACTCGCAAGCAGGTGTAAGTGTAAGAGGTATGAGTGTGCAGCAACATGGCTAGCACTCGCAAACAGGTGTAAGTGTAAGAGGCATGAGTGTGCTGCCACTTGGCTAGCACTCGCAAGCAGGTGTAAGTGTAATAGGTATGAGTGTGCAGCAACATGGCTAGCACTCGCAATAAGGTGAAAGTGTAAGAGGTATGAATGTGCAGCAACATGGCTAGCACCCGCAAGCAGGTGTAAGTGTAAGAGGTATGAGTTTGCAGCAACATGGCTAGCACTCGCAAGCAGGTGTAAGTGTGAGAGGTATGAGTGTTCAGCAACATGGCTAGCACTCGCAAGCAGGTGTAAGTGTAAGAGGTATGAGTGTGCAGCAACATGGCTAGCACTCGCAATAAGGTGTAAGTGTAAGAGGTATGAATGTGCAGCAACATGGCTAGCACTTGCAAGCAGGTGTAAGTGTTAGAGGTATGAGTGTGCAGCCACTTGCCTAGCACTCGCAAGCTGGTGTACGTGTAAGAGGTATGAGTGTGCAGCAACATGGCTAGGACTCGCAAGCAGGTGTAAGTGTAAGACGTATGAGTGTGCAGCCACTTGGCTGGCACTCGCAAGCAGGTGTAAGTGTAATAGGTATGAGAGTGCAGCAACATGGCTAGCACTCGCAAGCAGGTGTAAGTGTAAGAGGTATGAGTGTGCAGCAACATGGCTAGCACTCGCCAGCAGGTGTAAGTGTAAGAGGTATGAGTGTGCAGCAACATGGCTAGCACTCGCAAGCAGGTGTAAGTGTAAGAGGTATGAGTGTGCAGCAACATGGCTATCACTCGCAATAAGGTGTAAGTGTAAGAGGTATGAATGTGCAGCAACATGGCTAGCACTTGCAAGCAGGTGTAAGTGTTAGAGGTATGAGTGTGCAGCCACTTGTCTAACACTCGCAAGCAGGTGTAAGTGTAAGAGGTATGAGTGTGCAGCAACATGGCTAGCACTTGCAAGCAGGTGTAAGTGTTAGAGGTATGAGTGTGCAGCCACTTGTCTAGCACTCGCAAGCAGGTGTATGTGTAATAGGTATGAGTGTGCAGCAAGATGGCTAGCACTCGCAAGCGGGTGTAAGTGTAAGACGTATGAGTGTGCAGCCACTTGGCTAGCACTCGCAATAAGGTGTAAGTGTAAGAGGTATGAGTGTGCAGCAACATGGCTAGCACTCGCAAACAGGTGTAAGTGTAAGAGGCCTGTGTGTGCTGCCACTTGGCTAGCACTCGCAAGCAGGTGTAAGTGTAATAGGTATGAGTGTGCAGCAACATGGCTAGCACTCGCAATAAGGTGTAAGTGTAATAGGTATGAATGTGCAGCAACATGGCTAGCACTCGCAAGCAGGTGTAAGTGTAAGAGGTATGAGTGTGCAGCAACATGGCTAGCACTCGCAAGCAGGTGTAAGTGTAAGAGGTATGAGTGTGCAGCTACATGGCTAGCACTCGCAAGCAGGTGTAAGTGTAAGAGGTATGAGTGTGCAGCAATATGGCTAGCACTCGCAAGCAGGTGTAAGTGTAAGAGGTATGAGTGTGCAGCAACATGGCTAGCACTCGCAAGCAGGTGTATGTGTAAGAGGTATGAGTGTGCAGCAACATGGCTAGCACTCGCAATAAGGTGTAAGTTTAAGAGGTTTGAATGTGCAGCAACATGGCTAGCACTTGCAAGCAGGTGTAAGTGTTAGAGGTATGAGTGTGCAGCCACTTGGCTAGCACTCGCAAGCAGGTGTAAGTGTAAGAGGTATGAGTGTGCAGCAACATGGCTCGCACTCGCAAGCGGGTATAAGTGTAAGACGTATGAGTGTGCAGCCACTTGGCTAGCACACGCAATAAGGTGTAAGTGTAAGAGGTATGAGTGTGCAGCAACATGGCAAGCACTAATAGGCAGGTGCTAGTGTAAGAGGTATGAGTGTGCAGCCACTTGGCTAACACTCGCAAGCTGGTGTAAGTGTAAGAGGTATGATTGTGCAGCCACTTGGCTAGCACTCGCAAGCATGTGTAAGTGTAAGAGGTATGAGTGTGCAGCCACTTGGCTAGCACTCGCAAGTGGGTGTAAGTGTAAGAGGTATGAGTGTGCAGCCACTTGGCTAGCACTCGCAAGCAGGTGTAAGTGTAATAGGTATGAATGTGCAGCCACTTGGCTAGTACTCGCGAGCATGTGTAAGAGGTATGATTGTGCAGCCACTTGGCTAGCACTCGCAAGCATGTGTAAGTGTAAGAGGTATGAGTGTGCAACCACTTGGCTAGCACTCGCAAGCAGGTGCTAGTGTAAGAGGTATGAGTGTGCAGCAACATGGCTAGCATTCGCAAGCTGGTGTAAGTGTAAGAAGTATGAGTGTGCAGCAACATGGCTAGCACTCGCAAGCGGGTGTAAGTGTAAGAGGTATGAATGTGCAGCCACTTGGCTAGCACTCGCAAGCAGGTGTACGTGTAATAGGTATGAGTGTGCAGCCACTTGCCTAGCACTCGCAAGCCTGTGTAAGAGGTATGATTGTGCAGCCACTTGGCTAGCACTCGCAAGCATGTGTAAGTGTAAGAGGTATGAGTGTGCAGCCACTTGGCTAGCACTCGCAAGCAGGTGCTAGTGTAAGAGGTATGACTGTGCAGCAACATGGCTAGCATTCGCAAGCTGGTGTAAGTGTAAGAGGTATGAGTGTGCAGCAACATGGCTAGCACTCGCAAGCGGGTGTAAGTGTAAGAGGTATGAATGTGCAGCAACATGGCTAGCACTCGCAAGCGGGTGTAAGTGTTAGAGGTATGAGTGTGCAGCCACATGGCTAGCACTCGCAAGCGGGTGTAAGTTTAAGAGGTATGAGTGTGCAGCAACATGGCAAGCACTCGCAAGCAGGTGTAAGTGTAAGAGGTATGAGTGTGCAGCAACATGGCTAGCACTCGCAAGCAGGTGTAAGTGTAAGAGGTATGAGTGTGCAGCAACATGGCTAGCACTCGCAATAAGGTGTAAGTGTAAGAGGTATGAATGTGCAGCAACATGGCTAGCACTTGCAAGCAGGTGTAAGTGTTAGAGGTATGAGTGTGCAGCCACTTGTCTAGCACTCGCAAGCAGGTGTAGTGTAAGAGGTATGAGTGTGCAGCAAGATGGCTAGCACTCGCAAGCGGGTGTAAGTGTAAGTCGTATGAGTGTGCAGCCACTTGGTTAGCACTCGCAATAAGGTGTAAGTGTAAGAGGTATGAGTGTGCAGCAACATGGCTAGCACTCGCAAACAGGTGTAAGTGTAAGAGGCATGAATGTGCTGCCACTTGGCTAGCACTCGCAAGCAGGTGTAAGTGTAATAGGTATGAGTGTGCAGCAACATGGCTAGCACTCGCAATAAGGTGAAAGTGTAAGAGGTATGAATGTGCAGCAACATGGCTAGCACCCGCAAGCAGGTGTAAGTGTAAGAGGTATGAGTTTGCAGCAACATGGCTAGCACTCGCAAGCAGGTGTAAGTGTGAGAGGTATGAGTGTTTAGCAACATGGCTAGCACTCGCAAGCAGGTGTAAGTGTAAGAGGTATGAGTGTGCAGCAACATGGCTAGCACTCGCAATAAGGTGTAAGTGTAAGAGGTATGAATGTGCAGCAACATGGCTAGCACTTGCAAGCAGGTGTATGTGTTAGAGGTATGAGTGTGCAGCCACTTGCCTAGCACTCGCAAGCAGGTGTACGTGTAAGAGGTATGAGTGTGCAGCAACATGGCTAGCACTCGCAAGCAGGTGTAAGTGTAAGACGTATGAGTGTGCAGCCACTTGGCTAGCACTCGCAATAAGGTGTAAGTGTATGAGGTATGAGTGTGCAGCAACATGGCTAGCACTCGCAAACAGGTGTAAGTGTAAGAGGCATGAGTGTGCTGCCACTTGGCTGGCACTCGCAAGCAGGTGTAACTGTAATAGGTATGAGAGTGCAGCAACATGGCTAGCACTCGCAAGCAGGTGTAAGTGTAAGAGGTATGAGTGTGCAGCAACATGGCTAGCACTCGCCAGCAGGTGTAAGTGTAAGAGGTATGAGTGTGCAGCAACATGGCTAGCACTCGCAAGCAGGTGTAATTGTAAGAGGTATGGGTGTGCAGCAACATGGCTATCACTCGCAATAAGGTGTAAGTGTAAGAGGTATGCATGTGCAGCAACATGGCTAGCACTTGCAAGCAGGTGTAAGTGTTAGAGGTATGAGTGTGCAGCCACTTGTCTAACACTCGCAAGCAGGTGTAAGTGTAAGAGGTATGAGTGTGCAGCAACATGGCTAGCACTCGCAAGCGGGTGTATGTGTAAGACGTATGAGTGTGCAGCCACATGGCTAGCACTCGCAATAAGGTGTAAGTGTAAGAGGTATGAGTGTGCAGCAACATGGCTAGCACTCGCAAACAGGTGTAAGTGTAAGAGGCATGAGTGTGCTGCCACTTGGCTAGCACTCGCAAGCAGGTGTAAGTGTAATAGGTATGAGTGTGCAGCAACATGGCTAGCACTCGCAAGCGGGTGTAAGTGTAAGAGATATGAGTGTGCAGCAACATGGCTAGCACTCGCAAACAGGTGTAAGTGTAAGAGGTATGAGTGTGCAGCAACATGGCTAGCACTCGCAATAGGTGTGTAAGTTTAAGAGGTTTGAATGTGCAGCAACATGGCTAGCACTTGCAAGCAGGTGTAAGTGTTAGAGGTATGAGTGTGCAGCCACTTGGCTAGCACTCGCAAGCAGGTGTAAGTGTAAGAGGTATGAGTGTGCAGCAACATGGCTAGCACTCGCAAGCGGGTATAAGTGTAAGACGTATGAGTGTGCAGCCACTTGGCTAGCACTCGCAATAAGGTGTAAGTGTAAGAGGTATGAGTGTGCAGCAACATGGCTAGCACTCGCAAGCAGGTGTAAGTGTAAGAGGCATGAGTGTGCTGCCACTTGGCTAGCACTCGCAAGCAGGTGTAAGTGTAAGAGGTATAAGTGTGCAGCAACATGTCTAGCACTCGCAAGCGGGTATAAGTGTAAGACGTATGAGTGTGCAGCCACTTGGCTAGCACACGCAAAAAGGTGTAAGTGTAAGAGGTTTGAATGTGCAGCAACATGGCTAGCACTTGCAAGCAGGTGTAAGTGTTAGAGGTATGAGTGTGCAGCCACTTGGCTAGCACTCGCAAGCAGGTGTATGTGTAAGTGGTATGAGTGTGCAGCAACATGGCTAGCACTCGCAAGCGGGTGTAAGTGTAAGACGTATGAGTGTGCAGCCACTTGGCTAGCACACGCAATAAGGTGTAAGTGTAAGAGGTATGGGTGTGCAGCAACATGGTTAGCACTCGCAAGCAGGTGTAAGTGTAAGAGGCATGAGTGTGCTGCCACTTGGCTAGCACTCGCAAGCAGGTGTAAGTGTAAGAGGTATGAGTGTGCAGCAACATGGCTAGAACTCGCAAGCGGGTGTAAGTGTAAGAGGTATGAGTGTGCAGCCACTTGGCTAGCAGTCGCAAGCAGGTGTAAGTGTAAGAGGCATGAGTGTGCTGCCACTTGGCTAGCACTCGCAAGCAGGTGTAAGTATAAGAGGTATGAGTGTGCAGCAACATGGCTAGCACTCGCAAGCGTGTGTAAGTGTAAGAGGTATGAGTGTGCAGCAACATGGCTAGCACTCGCAGGCAGGTGTAAGTGTAAGAGGCATGAGTGTGCTGCCACTTGGCTAGCACTCGCAAGCAGGTGTAAGTGTAAGAGGTATGAGTGTGCAGCAGCATGGCAAGCACTAATAGGCAGGTGCTAGTGTAAGAGGTATGAGTGTGCAGCCACTTGGCTAACACTCGCAAGCTGGTGTAAGTTTAAGAGGTATGATTGTGCAGCCACTTGGCTAGCACTCGCAAGCATGTGTAAGTGTAAGAGGTATGAGTGTGCAGACACTTGGCTAGCACACGCAAGCGGGTGTAAGTGTAAGAGGTATGAGTGTGCAGCCACTTGGCTAGCACTCGCAAGCAGGTGTAAGTGTAATAGGTATGAGTGTGCAGCCACATGGCTAGTACTCGCGAGCATGTGTAAGAGGTATGATTGTGCAGCCACTTGGCTAGCACTCGCAAGCATGTGTAAGTGTAAGAGGTATGAGTGTGCAGCAACATGGCTAGCACTCGCAATAAGGTGTAAGTGTAAGAGGTATGAGTGTGCAGCAACATGGCTAGCACTCGCAAACAGGTGTAAGTGTAAGAGGCATGAGTGTGCTGCCACTTGGCTAGCACTCGCAAGCAGGTGTAAGTGTAATAGGTATGAGTGTGCAGCAACATGGCTAGCACTCGCAATAAGGTGAAAGTGTAAGAGGTATGAATGTGCAGCAACATGGCTAGCACTCGCAAGCAGGTGTAAGTGTAAGAGGTATGAGTTTGCAGCAACATGGCTAGCACTCGCAAGCAGGTGTAAGTGTGAGAGGTATGAGTGTTCAGCAACATGGCTAGCACTCGCAAGCAGGTGTAAGTGTAAGAGGTATGAGTGTGCAGCAACATGGCTAGCACTCACAATAAGGTGTAAGTGTAAGAGGTATGAATGTGCAGCAACATGGCTAGCACTTGCAAGCAGGTGTAAGTGTTAGAGGTATGAGTGTGCAGCCACTTGCCTAGCACTCGCAAGCAGGTGTACGTGTAAGAGGTATGAGTGTGCAGCAACATGGCTAGCACTCGCAAGCAGGTGTAAGTGTAAGACGTATGAGTGTGCAGCCACTTGGCTAGCACTCGCAATAAGGTGTAAGTGTAAGAGTTATGAGTGTGCAGCAACATGGCTAGCACTCGCAAACAGGTGTAAGTGTAAGAGGCATGAGTGTGCTGCCACTTGGCTAGCACTCGCAAGCAGGTGTAAGTGTAATAGGTATGAGTGTGCAGCAACATGGCTAGCACTCGCAAGCAGGTGTAAGTGTAAGAGGTATGAGAGTGCAGCAACATGGCTAGCACTCGCCAGCAGGTGTAAGTTTAAGAGGTATGAGTGTGCAGCAACATGGCTAGCACTCGCAAGCAGGTGTAAGTGTAAGAGGTGTGAGTGTGCAGCAACATGGCTATCACTCGCAATAAGGTGTAAGTGTAAGAGGTATGAATGTGCAGCAAAATGGCTAGCACTTGCAAGCAGGTGTAAGTGTAAGAGGCATGAGTGTGCTGCCACTTGGCTAGCACTCGCAAGCAGGTGTAAGTGTAAGAGGTATGAGTGTGCAGCAACATGGCTAGCATTCGCAAGCAGGTGTAAGTGTAAGAGGTATGAGTGTGCAGCAACATGGCTAGCATTCGCAAGCAGGTGCTAGTGTAAGAGGTATGAGTGTGCAGCAACATGGCTAGCATTCGCAAGCAGGTGTAAGTGTAAGAGGTATGAGTGTGCAGCAACATGGCTAGCACACGCAAGCGGGTGTAAGTGTAAGAGGTATGAGTGTGCAGCAACATGTCTAGCACTCGCAAACAGGTGTAAGTGTAAGAGGCATGAGTGTGCTGCCACTTGGCTAACACTCGCAAGCAGGTGTAAGTGTAATAGGTATGAGTGTGCAGCAACATGGCTAGCACTCGCAAGCAGGTGTAAGTGTAAGAGGTATGAGTGTGCAGCAACATGGCTAGCACTCGCAAGCAGGTGTAAGTGTAAGAGGTATGAGTGTGCAGCAACATGGCTAGCACTCGCAAGCAGGTGTAAGTGTAAGAGGTATGAGTGTGCAGCAAAATGGCTATCACTCGCAATAAGGTGTAAGTGTAAGAGGTATGAATGTGCAGCAACATGGCTAGCACTTGCAAGCAGGTGTAAGTGTTAGAGGTATGAGTGTGCAGCCACTTGTCTAGCACTCGCAAGCAGGTGTAAGTGTAAGAGGTATGAGTGTGCAGCAACATGGCTAGCACTCGCAAGCGGGTGTAAGTGTAAGACGTATGAGAGTGCAGCCACTTGGCTAGCACTCGCAATAAGGTGTAAGTGTAAGAGGTATGAGTGTGCAGCAACATGGCTAGCACTCGCAAACAGGTGTAAGTGTAAGAGGCATGAGTGTGCTGCCACTTGCCTAGCATTCGCAAGCAGGTGTAAGTGTAATAGGTATGAGTGTGCAGCAACATGGCTAGCACTCGCAAGCGGGTGTAAGTGTGAGAGGTATGAGTGTGCAGCAATATGGCTAGCACTCGCAAGCAGGTGTAAGTGTAAGAGGTATGAGTGTGCAGCCACTTGGCTAGCACTCGCAAGCGGGTATAAGTGTAAGACGTATGAGTGTGCAGCCACTTGGATAGCACTCGCAATAAGGTGTAAGTGTAAGAGGTATGAGTGTGCAGCAACATGGCTAGCACTCGCAAGCAGGTGTAAGTGTAAGAGGCATGAGTGTGCTGCCACTTGGCTAGCACTCGCAAGCAGGTGTAAGTGTAAGAGGTATGAGTGTGCAGCAACATGGCTAGCACCCGCAAGCGGGTATAAGTGTAAGACGTATGAGTGTGCAGCCACTTGGCTAGCACACGCAATAAGGTGTAAGTGTAAGAGGTATGAGTGTGCAGCAACATGGCTAGCACTCGCAATAAGGTGTAAGTTTAAGAGGTTTGAATGTGCAGCAACATGGCTAGCACTTGCAAGCAGGTGTAAGTGTTAGAGGTATGAGTGTGCAGCCACTTGGCTAGCACTCGCAAGCAGGTGTAAGTGTAAGAGGTATGAGTGTGCAGCCACTTGGTTAGCACACGCAATAAGGTGTAAGTGTAAGAGGTATGAGTGTGCAGCAACATGGTTAGCACTCGGAAGCAGGTGTAAGTGTAAGAGGCATGAGTGTGCTGCCACTTGGCTAGCACTCGCAAGCAGGTGTAAGTGTAAGAGGTATGAGTGTGCAGCAACATGGCTAGCACTCGCAAGCGGGTTTAAGTGTAAGAGGTATGAGTGTGCTGCCACTTGGCTAGCAGTCGCAATCAGGTGTAAGTATAAGAGGTATGAGTGTGCAGCAACATGGCTAGCACTCGCAAGCGGGTGTAAGTGTATGAGGTATGAGTGTGCAGCAACATGGCTAGCACTCGCAAGCAGGTGTAAGTGTAAGAGGCATGAGTGTGCTGCCACTTGGCTAGCACTCGCAAGCAGGTGTAAGTGTAAGAGGTATGAGTGTGCAGCAACATGGCAAGCTCTAATAGGCAGGTGCTAGTGTAAGAGGTATGAGTGTGCAGCCACTTTGCTAACACTCGTAAGCTGGTGTAAGTTTAAGAGGTATGATTGTGCAGCCACTTGGCTAGCACTCGCAAGCATGTGTAAGTGTAAGAGGTATGAGTGTGCAGCCACTTGGCTAGCACTCGCAAGCGGGTGTAAGTGTAAGAAGAATGAGTGTGCAGCCACTTGGCTAGTACTCGCGAGCATGTGTAAGAGGTATGATTGTGCAGCCACTTGGCTAGCACTCGCAAGCATGTGTAAGTGTAAGAGCTATGAGTGTGCAGCCACATGGCTAGCACTCGCAAGCAGGTGCTAGTGTAAGAGGTATGAGTGTGCAGCAACATGGCTAGCATTCGCAAGCAGGTGTAAGTGTAAGAGGTATGAGTGTGCAGCAACATGGCTAGCACTCGCAAGCGGGTGTAAGTGTAAGAGGTATGAATGTGCAGCCACTTGGCTAGCACTCGCAAGCAGGTGTAAGTGTAATTGGTATGGGTGTGCAGCCACTTGCCTAGCACTCGCAAGCATGTGTGAGAGGTATGATTGTGCAGCCACTTGGCTAGCACTCGCGAGCATGTGTAAGTGTAAGAGGTATGAGTGTGCAGCCACTTGGCTAGCACTCGCAAGCAGGTGCTAGTGTAAGAGGTATGAGTGTGCAGCAACATGGCTAGCATTCGCAAGCAGGTGCTAGTGTAAGAGGTATGAGTGTGCAGCAACATGGCTAGCATTCGCAAGCAGGTGTAAGTGTAAGAGGCATGAGTGTGCTGCCACTTGGCTAACACTCGCAAGCAGGTGTAAGTGTAAGAGGTATGAGTGTGCTGCCACTTGGCTAGCACTCGCAAGCATGTGTAAGTGTAAGAGGTATGAGTGTGCAGCCACTTGGCTAGCACTCGCAAGCTGGTGCTAGTGTAAGAGGTATGAGTGTGCAGCAACATGGTTAGCATTCGCAAGCTGGTGTAAGTTTAAGAGGTATTAGTGTGCAGCAACATGGCTAGCACTCGCAAGCGGGTGTAAGTGTAAGAGGTATGAATGTGCAGCAACATGGCTAGCACTCGCAAGCGGGTGTAAGTGTAAGGGTATGAGTGTGCAGCCACATGGCTAGCACTCGCAAGCGGGTGTAAGTGTAAGAGGTATGAGTGTGCAGCAACATGGCTAGCACTCGCAAGCAGTTGTAAGTGTAAGAGGTATGAGTGTGCAGCAAAATGGCTAGCACTCGCAAGCAGGTGTAAGTGTAAGAGGTATGAGTGTGCAGCAACATGGCTAACACTCGCAATATGGTGTAAGTGTAAGAGGTATGAATGTGCAGCAACATGGCTAGCACTTGCAAGCAGGTGTAAGTGTAAGAGGTATGAGTGTGCAGCCACTTGGCTAGCACTCGCAAGCAGGTGTAAGTGTAAGAGGTATGAGTGTGCAGCAACATGGCTAGCACTCGCAAGCGGGTGTAAGTGTAAGAGGTATGAGTGTGCTGCCACTTGGCTAGCAGTCGCAAGCAGGTGTAAGTGTAAGAGGCATGAGTGTGCTGCCACTTGGCTAGCAATCGCAAGCAGGTGTAAGTATAAGAGTTATGAGTGTGCAGCAACATGGCTAGCACTCGCAAGCGGGTGTAAGTGTAAGAGGCATGAGTGTGCTGCCACTTGGCTAGCACTCGCAAGCAGGTGTAAGTGTAAGAGGTATGAGTGTGCAGCCACTTGGCTAGCACTCGCAAGCAGGTGTAAGTGTAATAGGTATGAGTGTGCAGCCACTTGGCTAGTACCCGCGAGCATGTGTAAGAGGTGTGATTGTGCAGCCACTTGGCTAGCACTCGCAAGCATGTGTATGTGTAAGAGGAATGAGTGTGCAGCCACTTGGCTAGCACTCGCAAGCAGGTGCTAGTGTAAGAGGTATGAGTGTGCAGCAACATGGCTAGCATTCGCAAGCAGGTGTAAGTGTAAGAGGTATGAGTGTGCAGCAACATGGCTAGCACTCGCAAGCGGGTGTAAGTGTAAGAGGTATGAATGTGCAGCCACTTGGCTAGCACTCGCAAGCAGGTGTAAGTGTAATAGGTATGAGTGTGCAGCCACTTGCCTAGCACTCGCAAGCATGTGTAAGAGGTATGATTGTGCAGCCACTTGGCTAGCACTCGCAAGCATGTGTAAGTGTAAGAGGTATGAGTGTGCAGCCATTTGGCTAGCCCTCGCAAGCAGGTGCTAGTTTAAGAGGTATGAGTGTGCAGCAACATGGCTAGCATTCGCAAGCTGGTGTAGGTGTAGGAGGTATGAGTGTGCAGCAACATGGCTAGCACTCGCAAGCGGGTGTAATTGTAAGAGGTATGAATGTGCAGCAACATGGCTAGCTCTCGCAAGCGGGTGTAAGTGTAAGGGTATGAGTGTGCAGCCACATGGCTAGCACTCGCATGCGGGTGTAAGTGTAAGAGGTATGAGTGTGCAGCAACATGACTAGCACTCGCAAGCAGGTGTAAGTGTAAGAGGTATGAGTGTGCAGCAACATGGCAAGCACTCGCAAGCAGGTGTAAGTGTAAGAGGTATGAGTGTGCAGCAACATGGCTAGCACTCGCAATAAGATGTAAGTGTAAGAGGTATGAAGGTGCAGCAACATGGCTAGCACTTGCAAGCAGGTGTAAGTGTTAGAGGTATGAGTGTGCAGCCACTTGTCTAGCACTCGCAAGCAGGTGTAAGTGTAATAGGTATGAGTGTGCAGCAAGATGGCTAGCACTCGCAAGTGGGTGTAAGGGTAAGAGGCCTGTGTGTGCTGCCACTTGGCTAGCACTCGCAAGCAGGTGTAAGTGTAATAGGTATGAGTGTGCAGCAACATGGCTAGCACTCGCAATAAGGTGTAAGTGTAATAGGTATGAATGTGCAGCAACATGGCTAGCACTCGCAAGCAGGTGTAAGTGTAAGAGGTATGAGTGTGCAGCAACATGGCTAGCACTCGCAAGCAGGTGTAAGTGTAAGAGGTATGAGTGTGCAGCAACATGGCTAGCACTCGCAAGCAGGTGTAAGTGTAAGAGGTATGAGTGTGCAGCAATATGGCTAGCACTCGCAAGCAGGTGTAAGTGTAAGAGGTATGAGTGTGCAGCAACATGGCTAGCACTCGCAAGCAGGTGTAAGTGTAAGAGGTATGAGTGTGCAGCAACATGGCTAGCACTCGCAATAAGGTGTAAGTTTAAGAGGTTTGCATGTGCAGCAACATGGCTAACACTTGCAAGCAGGTGTAAGTGTTAGAGGTATGAGTGTGCAGCCACTTGGCTAGCACTCGCAAGCAGGTGTAAGTGTAAGAGGTATGAGTGTGCAGCAACATGGCTCGCACTCGCAAGCGGGTATAAGTGTAAGACGTATGTGTGAGCAGCCACCTGGCTAGCACACGCAATAAGGTGTAAGTGTAAGAGGTATGAGTGTGCAGCAACATGGCTAGCACTCGCAAGCAGGTGTAAGTGGAAGAGGCATGAGTGTGCTGCCCCTTGGCTAGCACTCGCAAGCAGGTGTAAGTGTAAGAGGTATGAGTGTGCAGCAACATGGCTAGCACTCGCAAGCGGGTGTAAGTGTAAGAGGTATGAGTGTGCTGCCACTTGGCTAGCAGTCGCAAGCAGGTGTAAGTGTGAGAGGCATGAGTGTGCTGCCACTTGGCTAGCACTCGCAAGCAGGTGTAAGTATAAGAGGTATGAGTGTGCAGCAACATGGCTAGCACTCGCAAGCGGGTGTAAGTGTAAGAGGTATGAGTGTGCAGCAACATGGCTAGCACTCGCAAGCAGGTGTAAGTGTAAGAGGCATGAGTGTGCTGCCACTTGGCTAGCACTCGCAAGCAGGTGTAAGTGTAAGAGGTATGAGTGTGCAGCAACATGGCAAGCACTAATAGGCAGGTGCTAGTGTAAGAGGTATGAGTGTGCAGCCACTTGGCTAACACTCGCAAGCTGGTGTAAGTGTAAGAGGTATGATTGTGCAGCCACTTGGCTAGCACTCGCAAGCATGTGTAAGTGTAAGAGGTATGAGTGTGCAGCCACTTGGCTAGCACTCGCAAGCGGGTGTAAGTGTAAGAGGTATGAGTGTGCAGCCACTTGGCTAGCACTCGCAAGCAGGTGTAAGTGTAATAGGTATGAATGTGCAGCCACTTGGCTAGTACTCGCGAGCATGTGTAAGAGGTATGATTGTGCAGCCACTTGGCTAGCACTCGCAAGCATGTGTAAGTGTAAGAGGTATGAGTGTGCAGCCACTTGGCTAGCACTCGCAAGCAGGTGCTAGTGTAAGAGGTATGAGTGTGCAGCAACATGGCTAGCATTCGCAAGCTGGTGTAAGTGTAAGAGGTATGAGTGTGCAGCAACATGGCTAGCACTCGCAAGCGGGTGTAAGTGTAAGAGGTATGAATGTGCAGCCACTTGGCTAGCACTCGCAAGCAGGTGTACGTGTAATAGGTATGAGTGTGCAGCCACTTGCCTAGCACTCGCAAGCATGTGTAAGAGGTATGATTGTGCAGCCACTTGGCTAGCACTCGCAAGCATGTGTAAGTGTAAGAGGTATGAGTGTGCAGCCACTTGGCTAGCACTCGCAAGCAGGTGCTAGTGTAAGAGGTATGACTGTGCATCAACATGGCTAGCATTCGCAAGCTGGTGTAAGTTTAAGAGGTATGAGTGTGCAGCAACATGGCTAGCACTCGCAAGCGGGTGTAAGTGTAAGAGGTATGAATGTGCAGCAACATGGCTAGCACTCGCAAGCGGGTGTAAGTGTTAGAGGTATGAGTGTGCAGCAACATGGCTAGCACTCGCAAGCAGGTGTAAGTGTAAGAGGTATGAGTGTGCAGCAACATGGCTAGCACTCGCAATAAGGTGTAAGTGTAAGAGGTATGAATGTGCAGCAACATGGCTAGCACTTGCAAGCAGGTGTAAGTGTTAGAGGTATGAGTGTGCAGCCACTTGTCTAGCACTCCCAAGCAGGTGTAGTGTAAGAGGTATGAGTGTGCAGCAAGATGGCTAGCACTCGCAAGCGGGTGTAAGTGTAAGACGTATGAGTGTGCAGCCACTTGGTTAGCACTCGCAATAAGGTGTAAGTGTAAGAGGTATGAGTGTGCAGCAACATGGCTAGCACTCGCAAACAGGTGTAAGTGTAAGAGGCATGAGTGTGCTGCCACTTGGCTAGCACTCGCAAGCAGGTGTAAGTGTAATAGGTATGAGTGTGCAGCAACATGGCTAGCACTCGCAATAAGGTGAAAGTGTAAGAGGTATGAATGTGCAGCAACATGGCTAGCACCCGCAAGCAGGTGTAAGTGTAAGAGTTATGAGTTTGCAGCAACATGGCTAGCACTCGCAAGCAGGTGTAAGTGCGAGAGGTATGAGTGTTCAGCTACATGGCTAGCACTCGCAAGCAGGTGTAAGTGTAAGAGGTATGAGTGTGCAGCAACATGGCTAGCACTCGCAATAAGGTGTAAGTGTAAGAGGTATGAATGTGCAGCAACATGGCTAGCACTTGCAAGCAGGTGTAAGTGTTAGAGTTATGAGTGTGCAGCCACTTGCCTAGCACTCGCAAACAGGTGTACGTGTAAGAGGTATGAGTGTGCAGCAACATGGCTAGCACTCGCAAGCAGGTGTAAGTGTAAGACGTATGAGTGTGCAGCCACTTGGCTAGCACTCGCAATAAGGTGTAAGTGTATGAGGTATGAGTGTGCAGCAACATGGCTAGCACTCGCAAACAGGTGTAAGTGTAAGAGGCATGAGTGTGCTGCCACTTGGCTAGCACTCGCAAGCAGGTGTAAGTGTAATAGGTATGAGAGTGCAGCAACATGGCTAGCACTCGCAAGCAGGTGTAAGTGTAAGAGGTATGAGTGTGCAGCAACATGGCTAGCACTCGCCAGCAGGTGTAAGTGTAAGAGGTATGAGTGTGCAGCAACATGGCTAGCACTCGCAAGCAGGTGTAAGTGTAAGAGGTATGAGTGTGCAGCAACATGGCTATCACTCGCAATAAGGTGTAAGTGTAAGAGGTATGAATGTGCAGCAACATGGCTAGCACTTGCAAGCAGGTGTAAGTGTTAGAGGTATGAGTGTGCAGCCACTTGTCTAGCACTCGCAAGCAGGTGTAAGTGTAAGAGGTATGAGTGTGCAGCAACATGGCTAGCACTCGCAAGCGGGTGTATGTGTAAGACGTATGAGTGTGCAGCCACTTGGCTAGCAATCGCAATAAGGTGTATGTGTAAGAGGTATGAGTGTGCAGCAACATGGCTAGCACTCGCAAACAGGTGTAAGTGTAAGAGGCATGAGTGTGCTGCCACTTGGCTAGCACTCGCAAGCAGGTGTAAGTGTAATAGGTATAAGTGTGCAGCAACATGGCTAGCACTCGCAAGCGGGTGTAAGTGTAAGAGATATGAGTGTGCAGCAACATGGCTAGCACTCGCAAGCAGGTGTAAGTGTAAGAGGTATGAGTGTGCAGCAACATGGCTAGCACTCGCAATAAGTGTGTAAGTTTAAGAGGTTTGAATGTGCAGCAACATGGCTAGCACTTGCAAGCAGGTGTAAGTGTTAGAGGTATGAGTGTGCAGCCACTTGGCTAGCACTCGCAAGCAGGTGTAAGTGTAAGAGGTATGAGTGTGCAGCAACATGGCTAGCACTCGCAAGCGGGTATAAGTGTAAGACGTATGAGTGTGCAGCCACTTGGCTAGCACTCGCAATAAGGTGTAAGTGTAAGAGGTATGAGTGTGCAGCAACATGGCTAGCACTCGCAAGCAGGTGTAAGTGTAAGAGGCATGAGTGTGCTGCCACTTGGCTAGCACTCGCAAGCAGGTGTAAGTGTAAGAGGTATAAGTGTGCAGCAACATGGCTAGCACTCGCAAGCGGGTATAAGTGTAAGACGTATGAGTGTGCAGCCACTTGGCTAGCACACGCAATAAGGTGTAAGTGTAAGAGGTTTGAATGTGCAGCAACATGGCTAGCACTTGCAAGCAGGTGTAAGTGTTAGAGGTATGAGTGTGCAGCCACTTGGCTAGCACTCGCAAGCAGGTGTAAGTGTAAGTGGTATGAGTGTGCAGCAACATGGCTAGCACTCGCAAGCGGGTATAAGTGTAAGACGTATGAGTGTGCAGCCACTTGGCTAGCACACGCAATAAGGTGTAAGTGTAAGAGGTATGAGTGTGCAGCAACATGGTTAGCACTCGCAAGCAGGTGTAAGTGTAAGAGGCATGAGTGTGCTGCCACTTGGCTAGCACTCGCAAGCAGGTGTAAGTGTAAGAGGTATGAGTGTGCAGCAACATGGCTAGAACTCGCAAGCGGGTGTAAGTGTAAGAGGTATGAGTGTGCAGCCACTTGGCTAGCAGTCGCAAGCAGGTGTAAGTGTAAGAGGCATGAGTGTGCTGCCACTTGGCTAGCACTCGCAAGCAGGTGTAAGTATAAGAGGTATGAGTGTGCAGCAACATGGCTAGCACTCGCAAGCGTGTGTAAGTGTGAGAGGTATGAGTGTGCAGCAACATGGCTAGCACTCGCAGGCAGGTGTAAGTGTAAGAGGCATGAGTGTGCTGCCACTTTGCTAGCACTCGCAAGCAGGTGTAAGTGTAAGAGGTATGAGTGTGCAGCAGCATGGCAAGCACTAATAGGCAGGTGCTAGTTTAAGAGGTATGAGTGTGCAGCCACTTGGCTAACACTCGCAAGCTGGTGTAAGTTTAAGAGGTATGATTGTGCAGCCACTTGGCTAGCACTCGCAAGCATGTGTAAGTGTAAGAGGTATGAGTGTGCAGACACTTGGCTAGCACTCGCAAGCGGGTGTAAGTGTAAGAGGTATGAGTGTGCAGCCCCTTGGCTAGCACTCGCAAGCAGGTGTAAGTGTAATAGGTATGAGTGTGCAGCCACATGGCTAGTACTCGCGAGCATGTGTAAGAGGTATGATTGTGCAGCCACTTGGCTAGCACTCGCAAGCATGTGTAAGTGTAAGAGGTATGAGTGTGCAGCAACATGGCTAGCACTCGCAATAAGGTGTAAGTGTAAGAGGTATGAGTGTGCAGCAACATGGCTAGCACTCGCAAACAGGTGTAAGTGTAAGAGGCATGAGTGTGCTGCCACTTGGCTAGCACTCGCAAGCAGGTGTAAGTGTAATAGGTATGAGTGTGCAGCAACATGGCTAGCACTCGCAATAAGGTGAAAGTGTAAGAGGTATGAATGTGCAGCAACATGGCTAGCACTCGCAAGCAGGTGTAAGTGTAAGTGGTATGAGTTTGCAGCAACATGGCTAGCACTCGCAAGCAGGTGTAAGTGTGAGAGGTATGAGTGTTCAGCAACATGGCTAGCACTCGCAAGCAGGTGTAAGTGTAAGAGGTATGAGTGTGCAGCAACATGGCTAGCACTCGCAATAAGGTGTAAGTGTAAGAGGTATGAATGTGCAGCAACATGGCTAGCACTTGCAAGCAGGTGTAAGTGTTAGAGGTATGAGTGTGCAGCCACTTGCCTAGCACTCGCAAGCAGGTGTACGTGTAAGAGGTATGAGTGTGCAGCAACATGGCTAGCACTCGCAAGCAGGTGTAAGTGTAAGAAGTATGAGTGTGCAGCCACTTGGCTAGCACTCGCAATAAGGTGTAAGTGTAAGAGGTATGAGTGTGCAGCAACATGGCTAGCACTCGCAAACAGGTGTAAGTGTAAGAGGCATGAGTGTGCTGCCACTTGGCTAGCACTCGCAAGCAGGTGTAAGTGTAATAGGTATGAGTGTGCAGCAACATGGCTAGCACTCGCAAGCAGGTGTAAGTGTAAGAGGTATGAGTGTGCAGCAACATGGCTAGCACTCGCCAGCAGGTGTAAGTGTAAGAGGTATGAGTGTGCAGCAACATGGCTAGCACTCGCAAGCAGGTGTAAGTGTAAGGGGTGTGAGTGTGCAGCAACATGGCTATCACTCGCAATAAGGTGTAAGTGTAAGAGGTATGAATGTGCAGCAACATGGCTAGCACTTGCAAGCAGGTGTAAGTGTTAGAGGTATGAGTGTGCAGCCACTTGTCTAGCACTCGCAAGCAGGTGTAAGTGTAAGAGGTATGAGTGTGCAGCAACATGGCTAGCACTCGCAAGCGGGTGTATGTGTAAGACGTATGAGTGTGCAGCCACTTGGCTAGCACTCGCAATAAGGTGTAAGTGTAAGAGGTATGAGTGTGCAGCAACATGGCTAGCACTCGCAAACAGGTGTAAGTGTAAGAGGCATGAGTGTGCTGCCACTTGGCTAGCACTCGCAAGCAGGTGTAAGTGTAATAGGTATGAGTGTGCAGCAACATGGCTAGCACTCGCAAGCGGGTGTAAGTGTAAGAGGTATGAGTGTGCAGCAACATGGCTAGCACTCGCAAGCAGGTGTAAGTGTAAGAGGTATGAGTGTGCAGCAACATGGCTAGCACTCGCAATAAGTGTGTAAGTTTAAGAGGTTTGAATGTGCAGCAACATGGCTAGCACTTGCAAGCAGGTGTAAGTGTAAGAGGTATAAGTGTGCAGCAACATGGCTAGCACTCGCAAGCGGTTATAAGTGTAAGACGTATGAGTGTGCAGCCACTTGGCTAGCACACGCAATAAGGTGTAAGTGTAAGAGGTTTGAATGTGCAGCAACATGGCTAGCACTTGCAAGCAGGTGTAAGTGTTAGAGGTATGAGTGTGCAGCCACTTGGCTAGCACTCGCAAGCAGGTGTAAGTGTAAGTGGTATGAGTGTGCAGCAACATGGCTAGCACTCTCAAGCGGGTATAAGTGTAAGACGTATGAGTGTGCAGCCACTTGGCTAGCACACGCAATAAGGTGTAAGTGTAAGAGGTATGAGTGTGCAGCAACATGGTTAGCACTCGCAAGCAGGTGTAAGTGTAAGAGGCATGAGTGTGCTGCCACTTGGCTAGCACTCGCAAGCAGGTGTAAGTGTAAGAGGTATGAGTGTGCAGCAACATGGCTAGCACTCGCAAGCGGGTGTAAGTGTAAGAGGTATGAGTGTGCAGCCACTTGGCTAGCAGTCGCAAGCAGGTGTAAGTGTAAGAGGCATGAGTGTGCTGCCACTTGGCTAGCACTCGCAAGCAGGTGTAAGTATAAGAGGTATGAGTGTGCAGCAACATGGCTAGCACTCGCAAGCGTGTGTAAGTGTAAGAGGTATGAGTGTGCAGCAACATGGCTAGCACTCGCAAGCAGGTGTAAGTGTAAGAGGCATGAGTGTGCTGCCACTTGGCTAGCACTCGCAAGCAGGTGTAAGTGTAAGAGGTATGAGTGTGCAGCAACATGGCAAGCACTAATAGGCAGGTGCTAGTGTAAGAGGTATGAGTGTGCAGCCACTTGGCTAACACTCGCAAGCTGGTGTAAGTTTAAGAGGTATGATTGTGCAGCCACTTGGCTAGCACTGGCAAGCATGTGTAAGTGTAAGAGGTATGAGTGTGCAGACACTTGGCTAGCACTCGCAAGCGGGTGTAAGTGTAAGAGGTATGAGTGTGCAGCCACTTGGCTAGCACTCGCAAGCAGGTGTAAGTGTAATAGGTATGAGTGTGCAGCCACTTGGCTAGTACTCGCGAGCATGTGTATGAGGTATGATTGTGCAGCCACTTGGCTAGCACTCGCAAGCATGTGTAAGTGTAAGAGGTATGAGTGTGCAGTCACTTGGCTAGCACTCGCAAGCGGGTGTAAGTGTAAGAGGTATGAGTTTGCAGCAACATGGCTAGCACTCGCAATAAGGTGTAAGTTTAAGAGGTTTGAATGTGCAGCAACATGGCTAGCACTTGCAAGCAGGTGTAAGTGTTAGAGGTATGAGTGTGCAGCCGCTTGGCTAGCATTCGCAAGCAGATGTAAGTGTAAGAGGTATGAATGTGCAGCAACATGGCTAGCACTTGCAAGCAGGTGTAAGTGTTAGAGGTATGAGTGTGCAGCCACTTGTCTAGCACTCGCAAGCAGGTGTAAGTGTACGAGGTATGAGTGTGCAGCAACATGGCTAGCACTCGCAAGCGGGTGTATGTGTAAGACGTATGAGTGTGCAGCCACTTGGCTAGCACTCGCAATAAGGTGTAAGTGTAAGAGGTATGAGTGTGCAGCAACATGGCTAGCACTCGCAAACAGGTGTAAGTGTAAGAGGCATGAGTGTGCTGCCACTTGGCTAGCACTCGCAAGCAGGTGTAAGTGTAATAGGTATGAGTGTGCAGCAGCATGGCTAGCACTCGCAAGCGGGTGTAAGTGTAAGAGGTATGAGTGTGCAGCAACATGGCTAGCACTCGCAAGCAGGTGTAAGTGTAAGAGGTATGAGTGTGCAGCAACATGGCTAGCACTCGCAATAAGTGTGTAAGTTTAAGAGGTTTGAATGTGCAGCAACATGGCTAGCACTTGCAAGCAGGTGTAAGTGTTAGAGGTATGAGTGTGCAGCCACTTGGCTAGCACTCGCAAGCAGGTGTAAGTGTAAGTGGTATGAGTGTGCAGCAACATGGCTAGCACTCGCAAGCGGGTATAAGTGTAAGACGTATGAGTGTGCAGCCACTTGGCTAGCACACGCAATAAGGTGTAAGTGTAAGAGGTATGAGTGTGCAGCAACATGGTTAGCACTCGCAAGCAGGTGTAAGTGTAAGAGGCATGAGTGTGCTGCCACTTGGCTAGCACTCGCAAGCAGGTGTAAGTGTAAGAGGTATGAGTGTGCAGCAACATGGCTAGCACTCGCTAGCGGGTGTAAGTGTAAGAGGTATGAGTGTGCAGCCACTTGGCTAGCAGTCGCAAGCAGGTGTAAGTGTAAGAGGCATGAGTGTGCTACCACTTGGCTAGCACTCGCAAGCAGGTGTAAGTATAAGAGGTATGAGTGTGCAGCAACATGGCTAGCACTCGCAAGCGTGTGTAAGTGTAAGAGGTATGAGTGTGCAGCAACATGGCTAGCACTCGCAAGCAGGTGTAAGTGTAAGAGGCATGAATGTGCTGCCACTTGGCTAGCACTCGCAAGCAGGTGTAAGTGTAAGAGGTATGAGTGTGCAGCTACATGGCAAGCACTAATAGGCAGGTGCTAGTGTAAGAGGTATGAGTGTGCAGCAACATGGCTAGAACTCGCAAACAGGTGTAAGTGTAAGAGGCATGAGTGTGCTGCCACTTGGCTAGCACTCGCAAGCAGGTGTAAGTGTAATAGGTATGAGTGTGCAGCAACATGGCTAGCACTCGCAAGCGGGTGTAAGTGTAAGAGGTATGAGTGTGCAGCAACATGGCTAGCACTCGCAAGCAGGTGTAAGTGTAAGAGGTATGAGTGTGCAGCAACATGGCTAGCACTCGCAATAAGTGTGTAAGTTTAAGAGGTTTGAATGTGCAGCAACATGGCTAGCACTTGCAAGCAGGTGTAAGTGTAAGAGGTATAAGTGTGCAGCAACATGGCTAGCACTCGCAAGCGGTTATAAGTGTAAGACGTATGAGTGTGCAGCCACTTGGCTAGCACACGCAATAAGGTGTAAGTGTAAGAGGTTTGAATGTGCAGCAACATGGCTAGCACTTGCAAGCAGGTGTAAGTGTTAGAGGTATGAGTGTGCAGCCACTTGGCTAGCACTCGCAAGCAGGTGTAAGTGTAAGTGGTATGAGTGTGCAGCAACATGGCTAGCACTCGCAAGCGGGTATAAGTGTAAGACGTATGAGTGTGCAGCCACTTGGCTAGCACACGCAATAAGGTGTAAGTGTAAGAGGTATGAGTGTGCAGCAACATGGTTAGCACTCGCAAGCAGGTGTAAGTGTAAGAGGCATGAGTGTGCTGCCACTTGGCTAGCACTCGCAAGCAGGTGTAAGTGTAAGAGGTATGAGTGTGCAGCAACATGGCTAGCACTCGCAAGCGGGTGTAAGTGTAAGAGGTATGAGTGTGCAGCCACTTGGCTAGCAGTCGCAAGCAGGTGTAAGTGTAAGAGGCATGAGTGTGCTGCCACTTGGCTAGCACTCGCAAGCAGGTGTAAGTATAAGAGGTATGAGTGTGCAGCAACATGGCTAGCACTCGCAAGCGTGTGTAAGTGTAAGAGGTATGAGTGTGCAGCAACATGGCTAGCACTCGCAAGCAGGTGTAAGTGTAAGAGGCATGAGTGTGCTGCCACTTGGCTAGCACTCGCAAGCAGGTGTAAGTGTAAGAGGTATGAGTGTGCAGCAACATGGCAAGCACTAATAGGCAGGTGCTAGTGTAAGAGGTATGAGTGTGCAGCCACTTGGCTAACACTCGCAAGCTGGTGTAAGTTTAAGAGGTATGATTGTGCAGCCACTTGGCTAGCACTGGCAAGCATGTGTAAGTGTAAGAGGTATGAGTGTGCAGACACTTGGCTAGCACTCGCAAGCGTGTGTAAGTGTAAGAGGTATGAGTGTGCAGCCACTTGGCTAGCACTCGCAAGCAGGTGTAAGTGTAATAGGTATGAGTGTGCAGCCACTTGGCTAGTACTCGCGAGCATGTGTATGAGGTATGATTGTGCAGCCACTTGGCTAGCACTCGCAAGCATGTGTAAGTGTAAGAGGTATGAGTGTGCAGTCACTTGGCTAGCACTCGCAAGCGGGTGTAAGTGTAAGAGGTATGAGTTTGCAGCAACATGGCTAGCACTCGCAATAAGGTGTAAGTTTAAGAGGTTTGAATGTGCAGCAACATGGCTAGCACTTGCAAGCAGGTGTAAGTGTTAGAGGTATGAGTGTGCAGCCGCTTGGCTAGCACTCGCAAGCAGATGTAAGTGTAAGAGGTATGAGTGTGCAGCAACATGGCTAGCACTCGCAAGCGGGTGTATGTGTAAGACGTATGAGTGTGCAGCCACTTGGCTAGCACTCGCAATAAGGTGTAAGTGTAAGAGGTATGAGTGTGCAGCAACATGGCTAGCACTCGCAAACAGGTGTAAGTGTAAGAGGCATGAGTGTGCTGCCACTTGGCTAGCACTCGCAAGCAGGTGTAAGTGTAATAGGTATGAGTGTGCAGCAACATGGCTAGCACTCGCAAGCGGGTGTAAGTGTAAGAGGTATGAGTGTGCAGCAACATGGCTAGCACTCGCAAGCAGGTGTAAGTGTAAGAGGTATGAGTGTGCAGCAACATGGCTAGCACTCGCAATAAGTGTGTAAGTTTAAGAGGTTTGAATGTGCAGCAACATGGCTAGCACTTGCAAGCAGGTGTAAGTGTTAGAGGTATGAGTGTGCAGCCACTTGGCTAGCACTCGCAAGCAGGTGTAAGTGTAAGAGGTATGAGTGTGCAGCAACATGGCTAGCACTCGCAAGCGGGTATAAGTGTAAGACGTATGAGTGTGCAGCCACTTGGCTAGCACTCGCAATAAGGTGTAAGTGTAAGAGGTATGAGTGTGCAGCAACATGGCTAGCACTCGCAAGCAGGTGTAAGTGTAAGAGGCATGAGTGTGCTGCCACTTGGCTAGCACTCGCAAGCAGGTGTAAGTGTAAGAGGTATAAGTGTGCAGCAACATGGCTAGCTCTCGCAAGCGGGTATAAGTGTAAGACGTATGAGTGTGCAGCCACTTGGCTAGCACACGCAATAAGGTGTAAGTGTAAGAGGTTTGAATGTGCAGCAACATGGCTAGCACTTGCAAGCAGGTGTAAGTGTTAGAGGTATGAGTGTGCAGCCACTTGGCTAGCACTCGCAAGCAGGTGTAAGTGTAAGTGGTATGAGTGTGCAGCAACATGGCTAGCACTCGCAAGCGGGTATAAGTGTAAGACGTATGAGTGTGCAGCCACTAGGCTAGCACACGCAATAAGGTGTAAGTGTAAGAGGTATGAGTGTGCAGCAACATGGTTAGCACTCGCAAGCAGGTGTAAGTGTAAGAGGCATGAGTGTGCTGCCACTTGGCTAGCACTCGCAAGCAGGTGTAAGTGTAAGAGGTATGAGTGTGCAGCAACATGGCTAGCACTCGCTAGCGGGTGTAAGTGTAAGAGGTATGAGTGTGCAGCCACTTGGCTAGCAGTCGCAAGCAGGTGTAAGTGTAAGAGGCATGAGTGTGCTACCACTTGGCTAGCACTCGCAAGCAGGTGTAAGTATAAGAGGTATGAGTGTGCAGCAACATGGCTAGCACTCGCAAGCGTGTGTAAGTGTAAGAGGTATGAGTGTGCAGCAACATGGCTAGCACTCGCAAGCAGGTGTAAGTGTAAGAGGCATGAATGTGCTGCCACTTGGCTAGCACTCGCAAGCAGGTGTAAGTGTAAGAGGTATGAGTGTGCAGCTACATGGCAAGCACTAATAGGCAGGTGCTAGTGTAAGAGGTATGAGTGTGCAGCCACTTGGCTAACACTCGCAAGCTGGTGTAAGTTTAAGAGGTATGATTGTGCAGCCACTTGGCTAGCACTCGCAAGCAGGTGTAAGTGTAAGAGGTATGAGTGTGCAGCAACATGGCTAGCACTCGCAAGCAGGTGTAAGTGTAAGAGGTATGAGTTTGCAGCAACATGGCTAGCACTCGCAATAAGGTGTAAGTTTAAGAGGTTTGAATGTGCAGCAACATGGCTAGCACTTGCAAGCAGGTGTAAGTGTTAGAGGTATGAGTGTGCAGCCACTTGGCTAGCACTCGCAAGTAGGTGTAAGTGTAAGAGGTATGAGTGTGCAGCAACATGGCTAGCACTCGCAAGCGGGTATAAGTGTAAGACGTATGAGTGTGCAGCCACTTGGATAGCACTCGCAATAAGGTGTAAGTGTAAGAGGTATGAGTGTGCAGCAACATGGCTAGCACTCGCAAGCAGGTGTAAGTGTAAGAGGCATGAGTGTGCTGCCACTTGGCTAGCACTCGCAAGCAGGTGTATGTGTAAGAGGTATGAGTGTGCAGCAACATGGCTAGCACTCGCAAGCGGGTGTAAGTGTAAGAGGTATGAGTGTGCAGCCACTTGGCTAGCAGTCGCAAGCAGGTGTAAGTGTAAGAGGCATGAGTGTGCTGCCACTTGGCTAGCACTCGCAAGCAGGTGTAAGTATAAGAGGTATGAGTGTGCAGCAACATGGCTAGCACTCGCAAGCGTGTGTAAGTGTAAGAGGTATGAGTGTGCAGCAACATGGCTAGCACTCGCAAGCAGGTGTAAGTGTAAGAGGCATGAGTGTGCTGCCACTTGGCTAGCACTCGCAAGCAGGTGTAAGTGTAAGAGGTATGAGTGTGCAGCAACATGGCAAGCACTAATAGGCAGGTGCTAGTGTAAGAGGTATGAGTGTGCAGCCACTTGGCTAACACTCGCAAGCTGGTGTAAGTTTAAGAGGTATGATTGTGCAGCCACTTGGCTAGCGCTCGCAAGCATGTGTAAGTGTAAGAGGTATGAGTGTGCAGACACTTGGCTAGCACTCGCAAGCGGGTGTAAGTGTAAGAGGTATGAGTGTGCAGCCACTTGGCTAGCACTCGCAAGCAGGTGTAAGTGTAATAGGTATGAGTGTGCAGCCACTTGGCTAGTACTCGCGAGCATGTGTAAGAAGTATGATTGTGCAGCCACTTGGCTAGCACTCGCAAGCATGTGTAAGTTTAAGAGGTATGAGTGTGCAGTCACTTGGCTAGCACTCGCAAGCGGGTGTAAGTGTAAGAGGTATGAGTGTGCAGCCACTTGGCTAGCTCTCGCAAGCAGGTGTAAGTGTAATAGGTATGAGTGTGCAGCCACTTGGCTAGCACTCGCAAGCAGATGTAAGTGTAAGAGGTATGAGTGTGCAGCAACATGGCTAGCACTCGCAAGCGGGTGTACGTGTAAGAGGTATGAATGTGCAGCCACATGGCTAGCACTCGCAAGCAGGTGTAAGTGTAATAGGTATGAGTGTGCAGCCACTTGCCTAGCACTCGCAAGCATGTGTAAGAGGTATGATTGTGCAGCCACTTGGCTAGCACTCGCAAGCATGTGTAAGTGTAAGAGGTATGAGTGTGCAGCCACTTGGCTAGCACTCGCAAGCAGGTGTAAGTGTAATAGGTATGAGTGTGCAGCAACATGGCTAGCACTCGCAAGCGGGTGTAAGTGTAAGGGGCATGAGTGTGCAGCAATATGGCTAGCACTCGCAAGCAGGTGTAAGTGTAAGAGGTATGAGTGTGCAGCAACATGGCTAGCACTCGCAAGCAGGTGTAAGTGTAAGAGGTATGAGTTTGCAGCAACATGGCTAGCACTCGCAATAAGGTGTAAGTTTAAGAGGTTTGAATGTGCAGCAACATGGCTAGCACTTGCAAGCAGGTGTAAGTGTTAGAGGTATGAGTGTGCAGCCACTTGGCTAGCACTCGCAAGTAGGTGTAAGTGTAAGAGGTATGAGTGTGCAGCAACATGGCTAGCACTCGCAAGCGGGTATAAGTGTAAGACGTATGAGTGTGCAGCCACTTGGATAGCACTCGCAATAAGGTGTAAGTGTAAGAGGTATGAGTGTGCAGCAACATGGCTAGCACTCGCAAGCAGGTGTAAGTGTAAGAGGCATGAGTGTGCTGCCACTTGGCTAGCACTCGCAAGCAGGTGTAAGTGTAAGAGGTATGAGTGTGCAGCAACATGGCTAGCACTCGCAAGCGGGTATAAGTGTAAGACGTATGAGTGTGCAGCCACTTGGCTAGCACACGCAATAAGGTGCAAGTGTAAGAGGTATGAGTGTGCAGCAACATGGCTAGCACTCGCAATAAGGTGTAAGTTTATGAGGTTTGAATGTGCAGCAACATGGCTAGCACTTGCAAGCAGGTGTAAGTGTTAGAGGTATGAGTGTGCAGCCACTTGGCTAGCACTCGCAAGCAGGTGTAAGTGTAAGAGGCATGAGTGTGCAGCAACATGGCTAGCACTCGCAAGCGGGTATAAGTGTAAGACGTATGAGTGTGCAGCCACTTGGCTAGCACACGCAATAAGGTGTAAGTGTAAGAGGTATGAGTGTGCAGCAACATGGCTAGCACTCGCAAGCAGGTGTAAGTGTAAGAGGCATGAGTGTGCTGCCACTTGGCTAGCACTCGTAAGCAGGTGTAAGTGTAAGAGGTATGAGTGTGCAGCAACATGGCTAGCACTCGCAAGCGGGTGTAAGTGTAAGAGGTATGAGTGTGCTGCCACTTGGCTAGCAGTCGCAAGCAGGTGTAAGTGTAAGAGGCATGAGTGTGCTGCCACTTGGGTAGCACTCGCAAGCAGGTGTAGGTATAAGAGGTATGAGTGTGCAGCAACATGGCTAGCACTCGCAAGCGGGTGTAAGTGTAAGGGGTATGAGTGTGCAGCAACATGGCTAGCACTCGCAAGCAGGTGTAAGTGTAAGAGGCATGAGTGTGCTGTCACTTGGCTAGCACTCGCAAGCAGGTGTAAGTGTAAGGGGTATGAGTGTGCAGCAACATGGCTAGCACTCGCAAGCGGGTGTAAGTGTAAGAGGTATGAGTGTGCAGCAACATGGCTAGCACTCGCAAGCAGGTGTAATTGTAAGAGGTATGAGTTTGCAGCAACATGGCTAGCACTCGCAATAAGGTGTAAGTTTAAGAGGTTTGAATGTGCAGCAACATGGCTAGCACTTGCAAGCAGGTGTAAGTGTTAGAGGTATGAGTGTGCAGCCACTTGGCTAGCACTCGCAAGCAGGTGTAAGTGTAAGAGGTATGAGTGTGCAGCAACATGTCTAGCACTCGCAAGCGGGTATAAGTGTAAGACGTATGATTGTGCAGCCACTTGGCTAGCACACGCAATACGGTGTAAGTGTAAGAGGTATGAGTGTGCAGCAACATGGCTAGCACTCGCAAGCAGGTGTAAGTGTAAGAGGCATGAGTGTGCTGCCACTTGGCTGGCACTCGCAAGCAGGTGTAAGTGTAAGAGGTATGAGTGTGCAGCAACATGGCTAGCACTCGCAAGCGGGTGTTAGTGTAAGAGGTATGAGTGTGCTGCCACTTGGCTAGCACTCGCAAGCAGGTGTAAGTGTAAGAGGTATGAGTGTGCTGCCACTTGGCTAGCACTCGCAAGCAGGTGTAAGTGTAAGAGGTATGAGTGTGCAGCAACATGGCTAGCACTCGCAAGCAGGTGCTAGTGTAAGTGGTATGAATGTGCAGCAACATGGCTAGCACTCGCAAGCGGGTGTAAGTGTAAGAGGTATGAGTGTGCAGCAGCATGGCTAGCACTCGCAAGCAGGTGTAAGTGTAAGAGGTATGAGTGTGCATCAACATGGCTAGCACTCGCAAGCAGGTGTAAGTGTAAGAGGTATGAGTGTGCAGCCACATTGCTAGCACTAGCAAGTATTGCACTGGATCATTATACAAAGTTTCACTTTTGTCTCTTGAACAGGACACAAGAAATAAAAACTTGATTTTAAAATTTCCCACAACCGCCATCTTGAATTTCTCATACGAATTGAATTAGACACCGATATAATAAGCCTTAAAAGAAAGTTTTATGTTCCAAGTTTCACTGCACTCGAATGATGAAGTCACGAGGAAATCCCATTTATATACTGTATTTGAAGTTCGCGCGGTTGGTTTTGGGCTTATCAGGTTTTTATTAACAATTAGTTCCGTGAAGAACTAAATAGCCTATTTTCATATATCCTACTGGTCTTTTCCATTAACAAAACTCTCCCGGCTGTTTAAAGGATTTTCATTGTGATGTATACTAAATAGCCTTTGATACACGACTTATGTCTCCACAAACACCATTGCTTTGGGAATGTATGTGCTATGTGCCTCCCGCGGGATGGCATCTTTCTGTAACGCATCACGGGAGTTTAATTTAAGACAAGTCAAATGCACGGCTTATATGCTTTACGAAAAGTAAGCTACATTATTTAATGCTATTGATTTATGATTATTAAAATACCCTAACATACGAATCTCCTCTTCAATCGCTTGAATATGGTACGTGATATAAAAAAGAATGATGTTTAAAATTTCGAACTGATGCCAACTTGAATTTTTGAGAACAATTATTGAACATGAGATGTCTCTATTCTAAGTTCTGAATAAAGATTCACTGCTCTTAGCATCACTGGTCTCCGGTGATTAGATAGCTAGACAATTCATTTGAAACATTCGAAAACCAATTGGCCACCATGTTGCTTTTATGTTCCTCAGGATTTGGAAAGTCACATATATGTACTTAGTTAAGTACATACAAAAATCAGTTTGATTGCTTAAATAGTTTGGGAGATATTGTGAACCGGTGGCATATATTTTATGGACGCCATGTTGTGTTGTTTCATATATTGGCTATAGAATTATATGCCAACAGATTGATATTCTAATGATAGTTCATGATACCAACTTACATTTCTATTGCTTGATTAGGAAACAAGAAATATAAACGAGATTTTAAAAAATAGCTCAGCCGCCATTTCTAAGTTCTCATAAAATTCAATTAAATTAGGTGTCAGTATGTAAGGGTTTGTATGAAAATATACCGTGTCATGTGTCACAGCGCTCGGATGAAAATTCGCGAGAAAAATCCATATACTGTAAATATTTAAATTTCGCGACGCTGCTAATTTGGTTTAGTTCCCACAAGGTTATTGAAAGTCCTATAGGTGAACATATGTTAATAGCCTCTATCAACATACAATATTTAAGTTTGATTGCTGTAATAGCTTCGTAGATATTGAAAACCGTCCAAATATTTCGGTTGGTTGCATATTGGATTTCTATATATGTAGGCCATAGAGTTATGCACCATTAGATGAAGATTATGCGTAGATTTATTATTCAAAGTTTTACTTTGATGACATGGTTAGGACACTAAATAAAAAACTTATTTTTAAAATTTCACTCTGTCGCCATCTTGAGGCTAACTTATGTAAATAGTTAACTAAATTAGATGTCAGTGCATTGCAATGTGTATATACATTTGCTGTACCATGTTTCACTGCGCTCGGATGGCTAAATCGAGAGAAAAGTCGATTTAAATGTTGCAAATTCGCATGGCCACCATGTTAGTTTTGTACTTAACAAGTTTTTGAAAGCCACATAGGTGTACTTCTAGTAGTGCCCTTTATCACCGTACAAAATGTCAGGGTGATATCAGTAATAGTTTCGGAGATATAGGATGCCGGTGAAATATTTCGCACAGCCGCCATGTTGGATTGGTGCGACGTAATAAAATTTGAGGGCACGGTTGGGGTCAGACGAAATAGTACTATGTTCTTACCGAGTTAAGAATTTAAAGCCTTTAAGGAAGGAAGGAAGGAAGGAAGGAAGGAAGATTGTAGTTTTACGTGACCGTGAATCTTGTGAGGTTAGGTGATGAGAAAGGAACATAGGTCTATTGTAGATGCCAGAGAGAACTGTTATCCTCTCCACGAAGAAAGGCAATCTCCATTATACGTCAAACTTAGAATAATTAAAAACACTGTGCAAGTTTGAAGGTTTACAACTCTTATCTTTTGCCATAGACTAGGCCCTATAGCATGGTTGTTGCAATCCAATTTTTGTGACATCTTATATTATTTCATATTTTGAGGTTCCTTGAAATAAAAGTTAAGTATTTATGCCGGATCCATGTTGAGTTTCTCTGTAAGAGGCTTGTCTGGAACAGTATTGAATGCCAAACTGTTGTTGTTGTTGATTCACTTAGGTGCTTTGGGACATCGTGGTCATGTAGCCCCGTGTGTGGAAGCTAGTTTGATAACCGGTGTTCTTGTGATGGCTGTAATGGTGTGTGTATTTGTAATTGGGCTAGAATTTGGGTAGGAGTGAGAAACCATGGAAAATCTCTTCTACGATGGCTGAGGTAGGAATCGAACTCACCTCTTCTCAATTCTGCCTAACAAGGATGAGGGAACTCCGTCCCGTCCTCAGACCAGGAATACATTTCTTGGCAGAAATAGGAGTCAACGGTGACGCTAGCCACTACACCATGAGGTGAACGAATGACAGACTGACATACTTCCCTTTACCAGCACACTAACCCGCCTTGTCTTCCATGAAGATTAGAACAATAATATGGAGTAAAAGCACAGGCTAAGTGTAGAATGTGTCTGTGAGTGAGGAGAATTATTATTGATTCAACATCGTGATCATGTAGCCCCGTGTGGAAACTAACTGATAACCTGTGTCGTTGTGATGGCTATAGTACTGTATGATGTGTGTTTATAATTGAGGCACGGATTTGGAAGGAGGTAGCCGTGGCCTTAAATTATGAGCCATTCCGGAACTTGCGTGGAGTGGAAATATGATACAACGGAAAACCACTTCTGGGATGGCTGAGGTGAGAATCGAACCCATTTCTTCCCAGTGTACCACGTTATAGCCCTCAGAGCAGAATTATATTTCTTGGCAAAGCCGGGAATCGAATTCAGGGCCGTTGTATACGGAGTCTCATTACATACCCCAGGCCACACAAGGCGGCTGTGAGTGAGAAGAAATGTAAGAAATGTTCGTAAGACATTTCCTTTCTCGTGCTTTTGTTTACGACTATTCTGCAAAGGGGAACGTCCCCATTGTTCATTTGTGACCTCTTTTCTCATGAATACATAACATTGAGTTTCTAAGAAGCTTTCTTCTTGTGTGACTCTATAGTGTAAACTCAGAGAAATTCTGGTAGTGACAAAACAAGCGTACTTGTATACTGCTGCTCAGTCTGGAGATTCGAGATCCAAATCCAGAGCACCTGGTTTTCCATTCTTACGTCAGGATAGTACTGACTTTGCGGGAGTAGTATAGATCATGATACCCTGCACTACAAAATTCCCCTAGACACAAAATGGTGGTATACATGATGCCATGGACGACACTAAAGATTTAAACGATGCATACATGTTACATTCTATGTGTAATGAGTAGGGCGCGGATGCCGATGCAGTAAAAAAGTTTAAAAAGTGCACTTAAAATTTTCAAAAATGACTGTGATAAATCACCTAAAAATTCAAAAAATGCACTACAAAATGCAGAAAATGTTCTTATAATAATAATAATAATCAACACATCAATATTTCAAAAATTCGAAAAACGCACTATAAAATGGAGAAAATGATCTAATAATAATTAACTCACCAATTTTTCAAAAATGACATCTTTAGCTCAAACTGAAAAGTCAACAAAATAGATTTCTAGCACTTAAAAAATGGTTTAGTTCACTTTAGTCTGAGTTGCACTGCACTACGAATGCCATTGTGATGTTGTCAAATGTAGGCTAAATGATCTGCGGTTATCAGCCAACAAGTTTTTATATCTCAAAAAGCTGCGTTCATGATGATGATGATGATGATGATAATTGTTGTTTTAAGGGGCCTAACAGCTGCGTTCAACATCACCTGATGTGATCGGAGCGTACTTGAAGTGAGGAAGGTCGTTTGCTGCTAAATCCTTCTCAATCCCATCCATGCAAGTAGTTTTCACCAGAAAGAATGTCTGAGATTTTGCATAATGTTTTATGCACGGCGTTTTTGTCCAGCACTATTTTTCAGTTTTGATACAATACCCGCAGCAATTTCACCACGATTGTTGCTAAGACCAGTTTCACCCGGTTGATTAAGGAAATGGAATCAATATTTTAAATTATCTTGTATCAGCTACTAGCTTCTTCTTAACTCTGAGAGACGTAACTCCCTCTTATAAAGCTGTGACATAACTACATTGGAAAAAAAATGACCTTAAAAGGCCGATTTCTGTAAAATAAGACCAAAAAAAAAATCTACCAAACTTAAGAAAATGCTCTTAAAATGGAAAAATAGCAACAAAATGCAAAAAGATGCAAAATAAAAATGACATATTTGAAGACAGGGTGGCCCGTCCGGAGTTTCTATGTAGGCCTACTTCAGCATTGTTTTAGACAACTCAGTAAAAAGATGACATGTCATCAACATCCGGGCCTTAGTAATGAGGCTTTACATTCAAACACAAACCTAACATGGGGCTTACGGCCCAGACCCCCTTACTTGTAATACAAACAGTAGTCTAACCAATTAACGACCATTGTCTTTGTCTCACCATAGCTTTTGAAGAGTGCAGTGCAAATGTTCAATTAAATTGAACTAAAAGTAATTTATGAACGTTCATAATTCACTTACAAACCGCGCACATGAACACATGTGACTACATCGGCATGTAGCGACGCACTGCTTGAAACCTCATACAGCTAAGTGATAAGGCGGCAATTCAAGCCAGGACATCAAACATACGAACATCAATGTCTGTACATCATCCGTGACGTTATCGACTGCACTAAAAATATCCCCTAGACACGTACGTATCGCGGTATATACTTGAACCGACTTGGCAACTTATTGAGGACGGCTGTGTAACGTAGTCTGTAAGGCTCTCATCTAGGTTGCCCAAGGATGTGGGATTTGAACTGCACTGGGAAACTGGATGATGGTTGTTTCACTTGAGGGGCATGGATGTCATGGTCCCATGTATACTTTGTCTTATAGCCTGTGTTATTGTGGTGTCTATAGTAGTGTAGCCTATGTCTATTTGTAATTCAGATGAGGATTTGGAAAGAGGCAACCGTGGCCTTAAGTCAGAAACCATCGCGACATATGCCCGGAGTGGAAGTGGGAAACCACCAAAATCAACTTCCAGGATGGCTGTTGTGGGAATCGAACCCACCTATTCTCAGGTTTTCCACACGAGGAGGAGTGTGCCCTGTTCTAGCCCTCAGACCAGAATTAAAATTCTTGGCAGAGCTGGGAATGGAACCCGGACCTCAGGGATGCCAGCTAAGAATGCTGTCCACTGCGTCACGAGGCGGACAAAGGGGAACTCTGTTAAGTTCGGAGATAGCAGGTTAGGATCCCGGCGTGGCGCTGACAACAGCAATTCGAAGTGTTATTCCTCTTAGGTTTATCCACATTCACTACAGTAAAAAAAACGGTTCCTTCGGTTGCCTACAGGTCGCACCAGCGGAAGCGCATCACACCCTGACAAGAGCGTCACCACTTACACCACACTTGTAACAGTGCATTAGAGCAAATTTCGTGTTGGAGCGGTGGTAGCATTTGAGACAGCGGAACGGTGCCGAAAGGACTCAGGTTCGAGTGTCTGCACAGTGTTTTGATCGGTATGCTGTGAGCACAACATGAATGGAGTCCTCTGGACAAGCATCTTATTTAAAGCAGTCTGTATTACCCATTAATACAGTGTATTATCTTACATTCTATCAGGCCTACATGTTTAGAAACTGTCATATTACCCTATATTGAGACCAGCAGTTGCTAATATAAGGTGCTTTCAAAAAGTAACGAGCCGGAGGCTGGAATGCGCAAACCGGTGACGACATCGGCTAATCGTGGCGTGTGTAACGAGGTGTGGTTCCAACCAGAGCGTGGAAGGTCACAGCCCGTCGCTAGAGGGCACGCGTGCACGTCACGTGACGATACAAAGGGAGCAGCAGCATGCATCAATCGTCCAACGCTACCAGTCGCATTGCAAACAGTGACATGGAGGCGTCAACCGAAGAGCAAACAGGTGTTGTTCGGTTTCTGACAGCGGAAGGAGTAGGGGGAACGAACATTCATCACCGAATGTCACAAGTGTACGGCGAACACTGCATGTCCCTTGCAAGGGTCAAGGCATGGCACAAGCGCTTCAGGGAAGGACGGGTGTCGTTAGCCGATGATGCCCGGTCTGGGGCAATCCCCTGCATTACCGATGACAACATCCAGCTGGTTGATGCACTCATTACCCAGGACCGCCGAGTGACAGTGAACGCCATAGCCACCGTGGTCGCTCCACGACAATGCACGACCTCATACGGCCAACACAGTCGCGGCAATCCTGCAGAAATTCAAATTGGAGGTTCTCGGCCACCCTCCATACAGTCCAGACCTCTCTCCCTGTGATTACACCATGTTTGGTCCCCTGAAAAGGGCTCTGCGGGGCCAACGATTCACCTCGGACGCCGACGTCCAGCTGCACGTGTGGAACTGGTTCACATCGCAGCCCAGGGAATTTTATGAGACAGACATTCACCGCCTCGTGTCACAGTGGGACAAGTGCCTCAACAGCCAGGGCCAATACTTCTAACATACAGGTACTGGTTTCTGTAATTAAGCCTCCGGCTCGTTACTTTTTGAACGCACCTTATACATAAAAACTAAACTTTCTGCATCAACTGAAATATGGACTATAGCTGGGATTGGCTTTACCACCAATTTCCACGGAGGTTAATGGCGCACTATCGTGTTTGGGTAAGATTCTGGTGCTAGTTTGCACTCTTCTAGCAGCCTCATTTTTTAAAATCAAAGTATTTATATACATACCGAGAGTTTGGTGATTCCATGCGTCCATAATGCCATAATGTTGCAGAAACACGATCAATAATACATTCTGATGTATCATGAAAAATCCTGACAGGAGGATTAGACAGACACAGACGGGCTTTCTTGCTGACCGGCAAGCGATGACATCGCCTTATTATTTAGCAAAGAGTTTTGCGCACGCCGCTGAATAAATACAGTACTTTTGTGCGTTATTTGCTGAGTACCATTATACAATCCTGCCGTATTATTTCCCGAGACCAATCCAGTCAATGGCTTGCAATGAAGCAATCAAAACTTAACAAAATTCAATGGAATTTCCTTTTTCTTTTAATTGTTTGAATTTTCTACGGCAGACACAAAGGTTTTTGGTTTGTTCATGCAAAAAATATATTTTTGTTGAGAATAAAATCTCTCATTATTTCTTTCTATTTGCTGCCGTGTCAGAATAAATATTGATGAAGTCATGGTATAATGACTTCATGAAGTTAGTGTTAATTGCTAAATGAGCCATAAAGGAGACAGGAGCAATTCTACTTGTTCCCTTAAAAACAGACTCTAAGTTATGTTCAACCTCATGAATACCAGACCGTGACTTTACCACTACGCCACAATATTTACATGCGTAACTGGACCATTATATGTACAGTATCAGTCCCGGTCATACCATCGTACATTACCTGTCTCCAAATAATAGTGAAGGCACTATAAGAAAGGAACGCCAGCCCCGTGATGTTGGGGTAGCGTGCCTGCCTCTCACCCGGAGGCCCCGGGTTCGATTCCCGGCTCTGTCAGGGATTTTAGAAACTGACGTGAGGGCTGGAACGGGGTGCACTCAGCCTCGTGAGGACAATTGAGTAGCTGTCTGACAGTGAGACAGCACCCCGATCATGAAAACCAAGATTAACGACCGAGGTGACCCGATGCGCTGATCACGTGTCACCCCAATATCTGCAGGCCAAATGGCTGGGCAGCGGTCACTTGGTAGGCTTGGTAGCCCTCACGGGCTGTAGTGCCAGGGGTTATTATAATAATTATTACTACAAAAGGAACTTAGGTTCCCCTTTTTTTTCGACTAACGTTCGTGCATCACTGTCATCGCGATATGAGCCACCAGTCATATCGCACCATACGTACCAGTCGTTGTAAACGTCCTATATCGCCCTGCACACTGCTCTGTTCTACGTCTTCCGAACAGTCATTCAATTTAAAATGGGACCACAGCATCATGTCTTAGCCTCCGTGGCTTAGGCGGCAGCACGCCGGCCTCTCACCGCTGGGTCCGTGGTTCAAATCCCGGTCACTCCATGTGAGATCTGTGCTGGGCAGAACGGAGGCAGACAGGTTTTTCTCCGGGTACTCCGGTTTTCCCTGTCACAATTTCATTCCAGCAACACTCTCCACTATCATTTCATTTCATCTGTCATTCATTTAATCATTGCCAGTAGGTAATAAAGAGCGGTTCTGGCACAGGGGCTAATGGGCAAGATGGCCGCCGCGCGCAATCACTCTATGTTATTCTTATGGAGGTGTCATTCAGAGCTGGCACAGGGGCTATTGGGCAAAATGGCCGCCACGGCCTGAGACCGTGGATTACGTCACAGGGAGAGGTCGGCCGTGTAGTTGTCAAATGGAATATTTATTATTATTATTATTATTATTAGGTAATTGTTAATTGATCATGTATAATCAAGACCAGCCTTATATTGTCCACTTCTTGGTGTAGTGGCTAGCATTCTTGGAGGTCATTCCTGAGGTTCGAATCCCGGCTCTGCCAAGAAATTTAATTTCTGGTCTCATGAGTGGAACGGGGTACACTCAGCCTTGTGAGGCAAAACTGACAAGAGCTGGCTTTTGATTCATACCTCAACAATTCTGCCTAACCCAACTTCACCTAACCTAACCTAACCTAACTTCAAAGTCAAAGCAAATATGTGAGCAAATGTGAAAGCACACATAATAAACTAAGTTATAACCTAACCTAACTTCACCTAACCTAACCTCACCTAACCTGTCCTAACCTAACCTAACGTAACCTACCTAATTTAAAATTGCAACCAAAAAAAAATTAGCAAAAAGTATGAGAAAAAAGTGAGAGCAAATGTAAGAGCACAAATAATAAACTTAGTTATAACCTAACCACACCTAACTTAACCTAACCTAACCTAACCTAACATAACCAAACTTCAAAGTGAGAGCAAAAATGTAAGAGCAAATGAGAGAGCACAAATAATAAACTTAGTTATAACCTAACCTAACCTAACCCACAGAAACCTCATTTAAAGATTTTAGATTTTATGTTTTAACATTTTAGATTTTTGATTTTTTCATTTTACATTTTTTAGATTTTACATTTTACATTTTTGATTTTTTGTATTTTAGATGTTAGTTTTTTTTAGATTTTACATTTTAAATTTAAGATTTTTTGATTTTAGATTTTACTTTTTACATTTTCCGAAAAGAGTAAACTACTAGGTCACATACCTAACCTCACCAAACCTAACTTTGCCAAACCTAACTTAAGCTAATTCAAAGGCTAATGCACATACACAAAGTATATAAGGGTACAAGCAACTATCCTTATGCTAGTTTTATAGGTTACTGTACAATATGATAACTACCCCAACCGGTTTTTTTTTCATTTGTTGTTTACACATATGACAATTTTCCAATTTCCCATTTTCATTTTTTTTTAATGTTAGTTTTAAGTTTTTCAATTTCATAACATGGAAACATGGATTTTGCATTATGTTGTTTACACATTTATCAATTTCACAATTTCCCATTTACAGTTCTTAAAATGTCAGTTTAAAGTTTTTCAATTTCATGATATAGAAACATGGATTTTCCAATTTGTTGTTTACACATTTGTCAATTTACCAAATTCCCATTTACAGTTTTTAAAATTTCAGTTTAATGTTTTTTTTTATTTTGTCAATATGGAAACATGGATTTTCCAATTTGTGTGTTTTACATGTTCATTTTGCATTAGGAGTGGAGAGAGGTGGGTAGTAATAGAAAATGTACAAGCAGTTTCCATACGGTACAATATTTTTTTATTTTAAATACATGTACACTATTTACACATAATACATTTTTATATATATTCCTTATTGTTATAAATTGTACACTTGTTTTTATTTTGTTTTCTATTTTATTTATTTTTGATTATGAATGCCATTTCTTATTTTGTTTTATTTTATTTTTGTAGTGCTATTGTTTTATTTCCTAAATTGTTTTGTTTTATGTATTTGCTAGTTGCAGGCAGAAGATTTTGATATTCATAACTTAACTCGTTAAGCATGGTTAATGATTGAGTAATGACCATAGGCATGTGTACCTATACCATCAGCATCAATCACTCTTTTATCATCACCAGGACACAAAGCAATTTTGTTTAGTCTTATAGATGATATGTCATGTTGTTTAGAAGCGATAATGTTCATGGGTATTCTTTTTACATTGTTTTTCATGACACAATCCTTATAATCTTGAAAGCTTATACAATTTTTGACAACACCTCTGTTAATACCTTTAATCTTTTTGATTTCTTTACCATTTATGTCTAATGCGTACATTTTAGCTCTAAGTCCAACAAATGCTTTTATAATTTGTCCACAAGCCTCGTCTTTAAATTTCCCCAACGTTTTCTTGTTTGATGTAGAGTAACATATGTGATTAGTAGGATAATCTGATGTGTCCAGGTGTTGTAGGAAATCCAACTTGTCTTGATATACATCTGGGGTGTTAACCAAATATATGAACGAGTCAGTATCCATATACATGAGTTTAAGATTGTTCATGCCATAATAGGGTAGCAGGACATCATAGTGGTGGGAATACATGAGAGTTTTTGAAATATCCAGTATACACATTCCAATATATATAGGCTTATTGAATACAATGTTACGTTTAGCCATGTGGAAAGCAGCTAGGTTAGGGCCATAAATTGTTCTGTCGATAAATGTCGGCTTTGCTATTAGCTTTTCTGCCTTTTTGCTGTCAGTCACAAGACGTATGTCTATTCTTTTACGGATATTTTCCATTGTTTTCCCAAAAATGGCATTGTTGAATAATTTGTACAGATTTTTCTCAAAATCATTTTTGGCTTGTTTTCGAAGGTTGTTATTAAAATCAACGTATGCCTTTAACCAAGGTCTTTGTTTAAACTTTAACACACGATGAATTTTTATTAATTTTATTCCATGATCTAAAGCCTGTTTTAATGCCATGTAGTGAACAACATATCGCCTTCGATTTCCAAGATGAGGAATTAGTTTTTTCAGAGACGAATCCTTAGGTTGTGTACACTCTGGTAGGAAAGGTAAATCGTTGTGTAGATCATGAAGGTCAGATGGGTAATCAACATCAACGTCTAGAATGTATCCCACAGGATCGTCTTTCTTTAGTTTTTCTAGATCAACAGTATCTGGAGAAACCCACTGAAATCCACCATAAGGAAGGGAGTGACACATAGCCCACCCGTATTGGTTGTTGGCATCATCATAGGTAATAAACTGCGATGGTTTCTCAGAATCATAGGTTTCCATGTATTTATTGTTAGCTTCAGCATACCGATGAGACACCTGGCATATGCCTCCACGTATTCCAGACTCGATTAAAAGAATCTGATCGTAATCCTGTAGCAATTCCAGTTCAATGCCTGTGTAAAGTAGCATTGCCTCGAAACTTAAACCAGGCGAAGTAAAAAAGTGTGCAGCATCCACTCGGTGTGTTTCTAGTGTTTTGTTTCTAAAGGTTTCAAAGCTGTCTGCAAGAAGGAGTACATCTGAAGTTAGGTAGAGGTCACTATATTCCCCTAGAGTTTTAATGTTGAACTGATTCCAGACACTTTTGGCATGTTCATAGTCTTCTTGACTAACATCTTCTTGACTTAATTTGTTAAAGAATGCCTCTTTTGGAGGTAAACACGTTTCACTTAACTTTTCCCATGAGTCAATGTAGTCATAACAAAATACCCCTTTACGAGTCATGAGCATTGCATTTTCTTTTCCAAAGTACTTGTCTGTTTCAGGGTATGATGTTAAGTTGGAAACTAAGTTTTCCAAACTACTCGGCATTAACCGAAACGTATCCACAAATCTAAGCTTAACATTTCCTACATATTTGGTAAAGGAAATGTACTTTTCTTTGGAGTTAGCGATAACATCCACTCTCTCAGTAGTACATCCCAATTGCTTTACAATGAAATTTGCGTCGTAGCCACTCATATTATGTAGAAACACAGGAACGGGGTTTCGTGTTTTACACCTCAAATTACAGTTATTGTGAGCACTTCCACGGTATTCCCCTGTAATATGGCAGTGGTCTCGAACTTTCCAGTCCTGTTGGGTAAATGGTTTTTGACACAAATAACAGGTTTCAGAACATTGGAACTCTGCTTCTTGAGCCTGAGTTAAGGCCTTTGGAACATTTAAGCTGTAAAGTCTATCAATTTCATTAGCTATTGAGATCAAACAGTCCATAAACTTTCCTGCAGCGTCAGGTCCACGATAAATAACAGGTTGGCTTGAAAGGTTTGTCTTTATGTGTTCCACAGCAGGTGAGGGTTTAACGTATATACCAAAGCTCATAGGAACATGACTCTGGTATGGCACTGTATAACTTGCTTTAGGATTGGGTAAACATGTTTGATAGGGTAAGAGTATACTTTCAAAATCTGCATAGATAACGTAAGGTATTCTCAGCATTTTTTCAACGTTTAAAAATTTGACAATGGGGTTTTTAATAGGCATTTCAACCCTAGCAATGTCATGCTGGACACACAAAGCTCTATGTTCTTTCAATTTTTCCATTCCTTGTTGACCATATCGATTATCAAAGTGTGTAAAACACCGTTTACACGTATATATTTTATGTTCATAGCGAGTAATCTGATGTCTTACTAGTTTATCAAAATCTTTGATAAAGACGTAGTGGTTCTGGCCGGATGATGAACTTAGCAGAAGGAGGTCGCGATGGTCTTGCATCTCTTGATCCACAACCTTTAGAGGGAACAATTTGTTGTCTTGTTCCAATCCAAATACATTAATGGATATATCGTTGGCTTTTTCAAATTTGGGAATGTCAACTAGCGATGTAGGATACGATATTACAGAAAAATCATACTTGTTGTCCAGGTCCTTGTATTTACTAATGCGATGAGCATTCTTTTTAACCAGTTTTGCTAAAATGGCATACATAAAACACTTTTCATCATTCAAATTTTCAGGATTAATGCAGGCTTTTCTTGCTTGTATAGCTGCTGGTAATGGAATATATGTGCTTCCACGCAAGGGATTGTACTTATTTATTTTCAATCGTACTCCTTCCACTGCTAACAAAGCCCAATTACTGCCTTTTAGCTCAGATTCCTCCATTTCCGTAGTTAACTTTGTAAATTGTGTTTCCAAGAAACTACTTAAGTCCGTTTCCAAAAATAGGGCCTGATTTCGTGTTTTAAATGCACGATCTGTAATTTCATTGGTAGATGTATGAATGAATCTACATTCAGCCACAAGATTAACTTTTATCGACTTGTGCATTGCTAGTTCTTTCTGCATAGCTTGTATTATTTGCTGTTTGGACTCTTTAAGGTATGAATTTAAATCCTTGCACGTATCGCAACGAATGAAATAGGATTTAAGTCGACCTCCAAAAGATGTCTCATATTCAATAAGTCCATTTTTATCAGGGACCAATGACAGTAGGTAATGTTTTGTAGGCTCTGCTTTTTGTCTTTTAGCTACCGACACAACATTACAACATTCTTCATGACGACGTCCATTGTAGGCATTGTTGAATGTACTACCACAGGTCTTGCACTCATGAAATTCACCACACGATACTTCATGTCGCTTCCTATGATAGTCTCGAAGAAAAGTCTTTCCACACTCTTTACACATATAGCTAGGAATGGCTTCTTCCATTATGATTGTTGATTTCTGCAAACAGCTGCTTACTGCGTATCACAGGGCTAGAGGTTGGTCAGTGAGACGGTCTTTCACGATGTGAACACCGTGAGAGGTAGTAGTCAACTGGTGATATTCTTGTGAAGGGTCCACTAATATACCCCTAGTCTAGACCAACAGCTCTTTACAGCGTATGACAAGGCTGTATACTGGACAGTGAGACGGTCTTTCACGATGTGAACACTGTAACAAGTAGTAGTCAACTGATTATATACTTGCTAAGGGTTCTCTAATATACAATAGTCAAGACCCACAGCTACTTACTGAGTAGTACAAGGCTGTACAATAGTTGTTTTAACAGTCTTTCACGATGTGGTCACTGTGAATGGTGGTAGTCAACTGATGATATTCTTGATAAGGGTCCTCTAATATGCCCCTGGTTAAGGGTAACAGCTGTTCACTGCTTATGACAAGGCTAAAGACTGGTTGCTTCAACGGTCTTTCACAATGTAAACACTGTGACAGGTAGTAGTCAACTGAAAATATTCTTATGGCCTACTCAAAGGTTATCAGGTACTTACTGCATATCAAAAGGCTGTACACTCATGTGTGTTAGGCACTCTTTCTTGCTAAGGACCCCAATATTCCCTACACAAGGCTATACATGTTAGTTCTAAACACTTAGTGGTTAATTGTATATTCAATTTTTGTACAAAGCATATACGAGCACGTTTTTATGAGGTAAAACTTTGTTAAATAGCTGCATGCGACACGCAAAGTATGTTGCCGCTATCTAGCAGTGACTATGAGAACTACTTGAACGACCAGCATGCTACCTAGCGCTCCATTTCAACACTCGCTCACTGAACGACCAGCATGCTATCTAGCGGTCGATAGCAATACTCCTCAACTACCAGCCTGCTACCTATCGGTCAATATAACAACTCACTCAACTACCAGCATGCTACATGGCTTTTTTTTGTCAGTTTTTTGTTGGCTTTTTTTTGGTCAGTTTCTGTTGGCTTATGTTGGCTTTTGTTGGCTTTTGTTGGCTTTTTGTTGGCTTTTTGTTGGCTTTTGTATTAGCTCTTTTATATTTGCTCTTGCTTGTGGGGGCTTATTTGGTCTTGGAAAGTATGTCAGTCCTTTTTTTATGGCTGTAAAATGCTTACAGCCATGTTTGTAAGCAGCAACAACAACAACAACAACACACAAAATTTATAAAAAAAAAACAAAGTACTCAAAGGTTTATCAATGACTCTCAACTCTTACACTTACCTCTATCCCATGCCTAGTCAAAAGAAATAGTGTATTTTTCAAATTTTTCAAAAAATATTTGGAAACTAGGCTATGTCATTAATCTAAAAATCCTAAAAAGACATATGTTAACTCCAACACCTACCTCTATACCACTCTCAGTCCACAAATAGTGTATTTTTCAAATTTTCCAAAACATATTTCCAAAATGGGTATAATTTCCAAAATTAAAATGTTTACAAAAATGTTTGTTTGACATAAATGAATGGCCTTTGCCTCCTCTACCACTGTACCAAGTCCCAGGTCTCCAGGACAAAAAAAATAAAATTTTTAAAAAGCGTTTTATTTCCAAAATTAGGAATTTTACAAACACATTTGTCTAACGTAAATCAATGGTCATTACCCCCTCTACCCCCCACACTAAGTCACATGTCTCTAGAACAACAAAAATAAAATTTTGAAAATGGGCTTATATTTCCAAAATTAGGAATTCTACAAAAAAGTTTGTCTAACGTAAATCAATTGTCTTTACCCCCTCTATCCCCACACTAAGTATCATGTCTCTAGAACAACAAAAAATAAAATTTTGAAAATGGGCTTATATTTCCAAAATTAGGAATTTTACAAAAACGTTTGTCTGACGTAAATCAGTGGTCATTACCCCTCTATCCCCATACCAAGTCTCAGGTCTCCAGGTCAACAAAAATAAAATTCTAAAAATGGGCAATATTTCCAAAATTAGGATTTCTACAAAAAAGTTTGTTTCTCATAAATCAATGGTCTTTACCCCCTCTATCCCCGTACCAAGTCTCAGGTCTCTAGGACAAAAGAAAATGAATTTTGAAAAATGGTCACTATTTTGGAAACTAGGAATTTTACAAAAAAGTTTGTTTGACATAAATGAAAGGTCCCTATCCCCTATACATGCAAACCAAGTCCCAGGTCTGTATGACGAAAATGAAAAAAGTTCAATTTGGAAAGTAGGCGATTTTTCATAAAACCAAACATTCTAGAAAGTGTTCTATGGGCATAAAAGAATGGTCTCTATGTCCTTTATTTTTTATAATAAAACTTTTTTATTTTTTGAGTTTTTTTGAAAAAAGTTCAATTTTGAAATTTTTATATTTTGGAAACTAACAAGTTTACAAAAAAGTTTGTTTGACATAAATAAATGGCCCTGACCCCCTCTACCAACAAAATAAATTTCAAGTCTCTAGGACTAAAACTGTACAGTAGTGGAGTAGTAGGGGGTCTAAGCCACTCATTTTACATGTACAGTCGGGTACAAATAAAATAAAGGACATAGAGACCATTCTTTTATGCCCATAGAACACTTTCTAGAATGTTTGGTTTTATGAAAAATCGCCTACTTTCCAAATTGAACTTTTTTCATTTTCGTCATACAGACCTGGGACTTGGTTTGCATGTATAGGGGATAGGGACCTTTCATTTATGTCAAACAAACTTTTTTGTAAAATTCCTAGTTTCCAAAATAGTGACCATTTTTCAAAATTCATTTT